>CM019149.1:111941117-112468994 GCA_009733165.1 Naja naja
CTGGATATGTGCTCTGCTTAGCGCATGGTTCAATGTCCCCTTGTAATCCCAGGATTCTCACGGAACGTCAGCCTTGACTGGCGTGACTATAGGTGTTTCCACCTGGGTGGTCTGTGGGCTCCAGCACCCTTGGGCTATAAGTTTATCTAATTGTTCATCAATTTTTCCTTCAATGCAAAGGTACCCTTCTGGGTTTTAATCTGATTGGTTGTACCTTGGGATCTAGGTTAAATGTGATAGGGGTCCCAAGTACTTGCCTAATCCATCGCTGAAGACTCTGGAAACTCAGACTTCAAGGACTCTTCCTCAGTGTTGCTTATGTGATTGATGCCAGTCACTTGATGCCCAGCGGGTTGACCATTCTAGCCCCAGCAAACTTGGGCGATCTTTATCCATGATGGTCAGGGTAGGCGTTTGATGTGACCTTTGAACTTCACATTGAATTCTCTTGTTCCAACTACTGGAATCTTGTTCCCTTGGTAGTCTTTTCTGAAGTGAGTCTTCTGAATGTCTGGTATCAGTCTCTGAATAGTGTCCCATGACACCATGGATAAGTATGAACCTGAGTCCACTTCCATTTGGCAAGGCCTTCCTTCAATGAATACCTTGACATGCACTTTCCTGTTATTTAAGGGAAGAATGACCAATAGTTACTGTTTGATGAGTTTCATTCCTTCCATTTGCTTCTGTGTTGCGCCCCATTTTCTCACTGGTGTTGTTTGGCTTGACTTCTGTCTTTGTTGTTTGTAGCAAACTTCCTTCTGTTGGTGGAGTTCTGGATGATTTGCAGACTCTTGCAAGGTGCCCTCTTTTTTTACATCGGAGGCAAATGGTGTCCAGGAACTTGCATTCAGTGCGGGGGTGGTTTCCCCCACAACCTATGCAGTGGAAATCACGCCTCTTCCTTCTCAGGTCATTTCTTTTCCGCTCCATTCTGAGTCTGTTGATTTCTTCTTCTTCTCCACTGTATTCTGACTCAGATTCAAGTTCATCAAAATGAGTTGTAGTGGTCTTTTCCCCATCTAAATGGCCCATAGTCTTGTTCATCTTTCTCATGGCTGCTGCTGAGGATTTGGTGGCTTCTGCTGAAGATGCTTCCTCTATGGCTTCTTTCAGCGTGATCTTGGGTTTCATCAGTAATTTGCTCTGCAAAACCTTGTCTTTAAGGCCCAAAACAAACGATCGCATGGCCTCCTCTAAGCTGCTGGATTCGCACGCACCCCCAATGTCTCTTAAACTTGCCATGAAGTCATTTATGCTTTCATCTTCCCCCTGATCGCGGCGATAAAACTCGTGTTTCTTAATGAGGCACGATACTTGGGGTGCATAGTGTGCCCTTAAAAGCCTCTCTAGATCAGGCCATGCCATTACCTTCATGTCTGCTGCGCCTGCTAATGCCTTCACCATCTTGAAAACTGCCAGACCGCAATACATGAGAAAAACCGCCCTCTTCCGCTGCTCAGAAATGGCGGCAAGATCGCTTCCTTCCAAAAGCATCTGAAACCGATCTGCATACGACTCCCAGTCTTCATTCTTCGGGTCGAATGGGGCTGGGGGGGGGATGTTCAGCGCAGCCATCTTGCTCTTCTCTGTTCCGCGTTGCCTTCTCTTCAGGGAGATCCCATCCTCGTTGCCAGTGTTAAGTTCGCATAGAGAGGCAGGACGCGGAGTGCTTCAACTCAAAGTTTATTGTGACTTCAGCTCAGAATGGACCCGACTGGCTCAGCCGCGGCAGCTATTTATAGCCGGCTGCCGCGGCTGCCAGCCAATCAGAGTGCAGGGTTTTCCTGCACTTTTACAACCAATGAATTCAAACACTTTACAACAATACCCGGTCATTTTAAACTCTGCATACATAACATCATCCATCTGGTATGCTTTGGTAGAGTATGTGCTCCCTATGAAATCTGAAGAAGCATGCCTTCTCTGTCACAGTCATTGACATTTGAAACATTACCCCAGAATGGATGACACCTACTCTCTTTGGGGTTCTTAAGCTTGGACTTTGGCCCTAGGCCTGGAGTTGATATATATTTTGGGAGGCCTGTTATGGTTTATTGTTATTGCTGTTTTAGACTGTGTTGTATATTTTTAATTGTACGTACTGCATAGGGATTTTGTAAGCTGCCCAAAGTGGAGTGAGTGGCAGTCATTATCATTATCATACATGGCTGGGCTCCAAAGTATTTTTGGGCCTGCCTTTTCCATCTAGAACAATTCTCATCTCAGATGGGGAAGCTCAAGTCTTCTACATTTGTTTGATGAGGGGGAATGGAACCTGGAGACTAAGTTCTCTCTCCCCCTTTTATAGAACAGCCTAGGCATCTACCATGTTGCTTTTCATAAAGCTGTGAAAAAAGGTGTTTTTTAACATAAGTTTTGAGTATTACTTACTTGCTGCTCTTGAGATTGTGATTAGGAACATATATTTGCTTATTGTTACTTTTTTGAATATTTATTATATGCTTTTAATTTATATTTTAAACTGCTAGAAGGCATTTTGATTAGGGTGGCAGACTCCTCAGATCCCATTGAAGCATTTAAGGCCAACATTCCAACAGTAGGAAGGATTAAAAAAAACATTGTTCTGGTAAAAGAACCAGGGATACACTAAACTTAGTCCTGAAAGGTTCAGAACAGTTCTTGTTTTGCATAAAGATTCTAGCAGAACTGACACATAGAAAATCACTGAAAAACCAAGAACAGTGTGAATATATCTCCTCCTGCTCTGTCAGAAAGTGCTTGACAGGGCAAGAGAACATCATGGAAACTACCCCAGTAAAGAATATTATTTTACTCTAAGTAGCTGGAGAGTTTTATCTTTGTGGTTCATTTTGCAAGGCAACAGGAAATGAGGCAGAATATAGGGAAAAAACAGTGATTTCTCAATAATAATGAGGCATATAGACTGTCTACAATTGCCAATGAGGGTAAAGAATTCTTAAAGCTGAAGATCCAATGTATCTGAAAGTGCCAGCTTGGGGAAGCCTGCTTCATCCTATGGCAATGATTTGGCTATATTGCTAACCAGAAAATGTTTTGTAGATGTTAAAACACATCTTACGCATGGTATTGTTGAAAGAAATATCCTTCTGGGTTCAGTTCCAAGTGGGGGAAAAGACACTGGAAACATGGAGGCTGCATGGAAAGTTTAATGGTGAACAGGACCACATGGCCTGGAGCTCCAGAGAAGGATGATCACATGCTTCAGGTTGAGAAAGGAAAGGAAAAAAGGGCTGAGGTGCTGAGAGTGCCTGGGTTTATACTCTCTGTTGGGCCCCACCTTAGTGTTTCCTGTTCCTGTGAAAGAAATGTATCCCATTGGCTGTCAGATTCCCAGGGGTGGGGGTCTTAGCTAACTTTGTAGATTTTGTCTGGAGAAAGAGACACAGAAAGAAAGAATTTTAAAAAAATCCCATGTGATCCTGTTTTTATATATTGCCCTTTTAAGTACCTTTATTTAGCACATTGGTCTTCCTGTATTTCTCAGCAAAGCCCATTCCCTACCTATACATTTTGCCTTTTTCTTGCTCATGCCAGCTAGGGTCGGCATCTGCCGCTCATCCCAAGCGTCCAATAGCTCTCCCAGGGGGGGTTCCATTCCACTCAGGACCCTCAAACTACCGCTTCCCGTGTTTCCCCATCTGATGTGGCTTTGTTGGGTCAGTCAGCGATTGGTTTCAGACACAAGAACTTCAAAAGCAAGAAAAAGAAAAAAAAGGTGTCTGAGGGAGACTTTGGTCATTGCACCTCGTGCAATGAAATAAAACACTTAAAAAAAACACACACACAAAATTCGGTATCCCCAAAGTGACAAAAACTCTCTATTCCCCAAAGTGTTTCACAAAGTACGTGCATTCCCCTTTTAAAAAAACATAAGAGACTCTCTCTCTCTCTCTCTTTGCCACAGTTTTCGGACTGGGGGTATGCTGCCTGTGCAGACTTCTTTCCTGTCCCCCCCAAAAAACAGTCTGTGAGACTCTCTGCCCACCGCAGATAAGTACTGGTACTCTGCCTCTTTCCTTCAGGCCCACATTTAGCGGATTTGGAAGAGCTCAAATCTGGGAAAACTTGCTTCATTTCTGTAAGCAAGTACTGGTACTCCAATTTAGCATCCAAATTACATAACTACCTAAAACCCTGGGGTTTGCATTTGGGAAACACTGGACAAAAAAACCAAAAATTTTCTTCCCTCCCTTCAATCATAACCCGCTCGGCTTTTCCTCTTATATACAGAAGGTCCCACACTCTGATGACCCCACCCTTGCTTTTCCTGTCCTGATGAGCATGGCACTGTAAAGCTAGCAACAGACAAGAGGGCAGCTAGAGGCCAAACAAAGAAATGAGGTCCAGTTCAAGGGTGAAGCCACTCACACACACACACTCTTCCTCCTTCTCTAACAAAAGGTCCTGTGCTCTGAAACTGTTAAACATAACTTTTTTTTCCAGACTGGAACTGTTTTTTTTTACTGGTAATAAAAACCATCTAAATGATGCTATAGAGCACTTCACACCAGAACAACTAGACACAAGGACAGTTTTTCCCCGAACGCCATCAATCTGCTAAACAAATAATTTCCTCAACACTGTCCAACTATTTACAAAGTCTGCACTACTATTACTATTAATCTTCTCATCACTCCCCATCACCCATCCCCTCCCACTTGTGACTGTATGCTGTAACTTTGTTGCTTGTATCCTTACGATTTACATTCACTGCTTCCTAGTATGATTTGATTGCTTATTGTACCTTACGACTATCATTAAGTGTTGTACGTTTTGATTCTTGATTCCCAATGAATGTATCTTTCCTTTTATGTACACTGAGAGCACATGCACCAAAGACAATTTCCTTGTGAGTCAAATCACACTTTGCCAATAAAGAATTATATCTAAGGGGAGATTAAGCTAAGACAGACAAATATATCATTTTACATATAACAACTGCGGCCAGAATTGTGTATGCACAGTACTGGAAACAAGATAATATACCATCTGAGGGGACAGTGATAAGAAAGATTTTGAACTGCGTGGAGATGGACAGGCTGACCTTAGAGTTAAAAGATAGAGGTGAAACCAGTATTGTTGGGAAATATTTAATAAAAAGTATTTTTAAAAATGGCCAAGGATGAGAATGCAAATAAGCCAGAAGATGAGAAAGGAACTTTATACTACCAAAATGAGGATAAAAATGATAAGATTGTTATGAAAAGCTGTATGAGCAAGAAAAGTTTCAGAAGAGAAAATTAAACAATATTTGGAAAAAAGCGGAATTACCTAAAGTACCAGAAAAAGTAAAAACTATGTTAAATGAATGAATATCAATGATGGAATTATTAGAAGTGATCAAGAGACAAAATAATAATAAAACACCAGGGCCAGATGGGCTGCAGGCAAAATTTTACAAATGTTTACAAGATGCTTTAGGCATATCAATGTTAGAAGTCCATAATGAAATATTGATTGATGCAAAGATACCAAATTCATGGATGAAAGCAAATATTACTTTGATTCCAAAAGAAGATTCAGATTTAATGCAGATAAAAACTATAGGCTCATATCTTCACTGAACACTGACTATAAAATATATGCTTCAATAATGGCAGAGAGAGTAAAAAGTTTCTAAATGAATTTATATATTCAGAACAAAATGGCTTTTTTTTGCCTAAGAAACAGATTAAAACACTATAACAATAATTTTAACTTCAAAGGCAATTTGCCATAAACAAATGGCAAAGGTGATAGAAAATGGAAATAGGACAGAGAATTTTAATATAAAAAGGCACAAGAGAAGGATGTCCACTATCTCCTATTCATATTGATATTAGAATTGCTAAATATAGATATTAGACAAGAGATAGAAATTAAAGCTGTGGAAATAAAAAGGGAACAATATAAATTATAGGCATTTGTAGAAGATTTGCTCTTTATCTTGGAAGACCCACAATAAAATGGACTCAAACTAATTAGGAAAATAGAAGAGTATGGTGAAGTTGCAGGACTGAAAGTAAATAAAGAGAAAAAAAATCAGAATAATTGTTTACAGACGTATAGAAAAAGAACTAACAAGGAAAATAGGTATACAGATAGTCAAGAAAGTTATTATAAATTGGCGAACCAATTGAAACAAATTTGGTTAAGTGGAAAAATCTACAACTATCATTGATGGAAAGAGTAGCCACCATAAAATTCAATATCATACTTGATTACTATATTTATTCCAAGCAATACCAATAAAACTGAAAAAAACTTTTTTTTGAAAAATTATTTATTTATTTATTTTATTTTATTGGACTTATATGCCGCCCCATCTCCAAGACTCAAGGCTGACTCTAAAACATACAAATACAATAAATAGTTAAAAAAGAATTAAACCACTATAAAGTCCAATAAAACCAAATTAAGAGTTAAAACTATCCCATATCCCCATGGGGTAATCACAGCCCGACTTGGTCAAATAGCCAGGTCTTCAAATCGCGGCGGAAGGTGCGGAGGTCAGGGGCCAGACGGAGGTCCAGAGGCAGTTGGTTCCATAGGTCCGGGGCCGCCACAGAATAGGCTCATCGCCGGGGGACCGCCAGCTGACATTGACCTGCCGACGGGACCCCGAGGAGCCCCTGCCCGTAGGATGGTTGTGCCCGTACAGGACGGTTGGTCCTCGATCAGCAAGGCTCCCTTAAATATTGTGGACCCATGTCATGTAGGACTTTGAATGTTAAAGCCAGAACCTTGAACCTCACCCGGAGCGCAACTGGCAGCCAATGCAGGTCGCGTAGGAGGGGGGTAATATGGGAGAATCGGGTAACTCCCATCACAACCCGCGCAGCTGCATTCTGCACCAGCTGCAACCTCTGGATGGTGTGCAAGGGCAGTCCTAAATAGAGGGCATTGCAGTAGTCGAGTCGCGAGGTAACAAGGGCATGAGTGACTGTACGCAGGGTATCTCGGTCCAGAAACGGGCGAAGCTGGCGAACCAGCCGGACCTGGGCAAAGGCCCCCTTGGTGACGGCCCCCACCTGCTCCTCCAACTGGAGCCGTGCATCCAGGAGGACCCCCAGGTTCCGTGCCCTATCCACAGGGGGCAACACCACTCCCCCTATGGTCAACGATGGACAATCTTGACTGGACCGAGATGCCGGTATGTACAGCCACTCAGTCTTGGCTGGGTTGTGCCGAAGCATGTTTCCGTCCATCCAGGTGCGTACTGCATCCAGACAGTGAGTCATCACGGAGAGGGCATCACTGATCTGGTTTGGGGTGGAGATATATAACTGGGTATCGTCAGCGTACTGGTGATACCTCACCCCAAAACCACGAATGATCTCACCCAGTGGTTTCATGTAGATATTAAGTAAAAGGGGGGAGAGGACCGACCCCTGAGGGACCCCACAACACTGATTGCGACTGCCCCGAGAGGTAGGAGGAGAGCCACCGAAGAACAGTGCCCCCCACTCCCAGCCCCAGTTGCAAAAGGATACCATGGTCGATGGTATCGAAAGCCGCTGAGAGGTTTAATAGGACCAGGACAGAGGAGAAACCCCTGTCCTGGGCCTGCCAGAGATCATCCATCAGTGCGACCAATGCCGTCTCCATGCTGAAACCAGGCCAGAAGCCCGATTGGTATGGATCTAGGTAGTCCGCTTCATCCAGGAAAAGTGGAAACTGCTGAGCCACCACACTCTCAACAACCTTTGCCAGAAAACGAAGGTTGGAGACCGGACGAAAGTTGTCTAACACGGTCGGGTCCAGGGCAGGCTTCTTCAGGAGGGGCCTCACCACGCCTCTTTCAAGGCGGAGGGAAAGACACCCTCCCTTAACGAAGCGTTGACCACTGCCCAGAGCCAACCGCAGGTGACCTCCCTGGCGGCATAAGCCAACCAGGAAGGGCACGGGTCCAACAAACATGTGGTGGAACTCAGATGCCGCATAATCCTGTCCACTTCATCCTCGGAAACAGGATCGAACTCAGCCCAGTTCACATCAGCCAGACTGCTTGCACCAGGATCCTCAGACCACTGCAAGGTGGAACACAACCCGCCCGAATCCGCGCGATCTTATCCAACAGATATTGACCAAATTCCTCAGCCCTTCCCGGAGAGGGTCCACCACCTCCCGGATGTAGGAGGGGGTGGCCCTAAACAGGGCTGGCTGGGTGGTTATCTCGGGCTATGAGGGTGGAGAGATAGGACCTTCTCGCCACCCCCACAGCTACCAGGTAAGTCCTAATATGGGCTCTTAGCTGGGCTCGATCAGTTTGGGAGCGGGTGGCCCTCCACCTGCTCTCTAAGCCCCTCCGACGGCGCTTCATCTCCCGGAGCTCCTCAGTGTACCAAGGGGCAACCCGGGATCCACGGCGTGTGAGGGGACGCATGGGGACAACCCTGTCGAGGGCAGCCTCAGCAGCCTGCTGCTAAGCGGCTGCCAAGTCCTCGGCAGAGTTGTGGGCAAAGGAAGAGGGGAAAACCCCCAGTTCCGCCTGGAACCTCTCAGGGTCCATTAGGCATCTGGGGCGGAACCATCTAAGTGGTTCCTCATCCCAGCAGTGGGGAGCAGCCTGTTGGAAGACCAGCCGCAGGAGATAGTGATCAGACCATGGGAAGGGCAGTGTTGTACAACTAGCCTGCCCTATATCACTACGCCACTGTTCCGAGACAAAAACTAGGTCGAGAGTGTTTCCCCCCTTGTGAGTCGGGCCTTGAATTAACTGGGTCAGGCCCATGGTCCCCATGGAGGCCATGAACTCCTGGGCCAAACCCGATGCCCCCCCAAGGGAAGGCAGGTTGAAATCACCCAGGACCATAAGCCCTGGGAGATCCACCGCCACCCCCGAGAGGACGCTGAGAAACCCAGGCAGGGTTGCTGCCGCACAGCTGGGGGAAAGGTATGTCAGCAGCAAACCCACCCAACCACCAGGCCCCCACCTAAGGAGGAGGGTCTCACTTCCACCTATCTCAGGAACAGCGACCTTCCTTGGAATCAGGGTCTCCCGAATAACCACAGCCACTCCACCACCCCTCCCCTGAGCCCGTGACCGGTGCAAAATCTGAAAACCTGGGGGGCATTAGTTGACCAGAGGACTCCTCCCTCTGGACCCAACCAGGTCTTGGTGATGCAGGCCAGGTCTGCAGCCTCCTCCTCAATCACCTTGCAGAGGAGGGAAGACTTATTAGCCATGGACCTGGCATTAAAATACACCAGCTTGAGCCCAGGGGTTCCCGTTCCCCTGCCCCCAGGGGAGGAGGTCATAGGGTTGGAGCGCGCCACCCGCTCGAAGATAGTGGGATGCGCTCCCAACACATGATCTGGCCCTATGCCTCGTCGTCTCCCGCCGATTCCGACCACCCTGGGGATCGCGGTCCCCGGCCCGCACTCCGGGCCCCCGGAGTGTATAGTGTATATTTTAAAACACTATTAAAATATATTTGGCAAGGAAAAAAAAAGCAAGGATAAACTTGAAAATGTTGCAAGATTCTAAAAATTTTGGCTATTCGATTGAGTTAGATCAATGGCAGAATTTATGGGATAGAAATTATAAATTAGCAATGTCTACTGCATACAAAGAAAATCTTTATAAAATGTTTTATAGATAGCATTTTCCACCTTCAAGGTTAGCAAAGATGTTTAAGAGTAAATCTGCAGAATGTTGGAAATATCATCAGATACCTGTTTCATACTGTCATACGTGGTGGGCATGTCAAAAAGTGGGAGAAAAAAATATTAGACAGAAATACATACATGGGTTGGGGGGGGGCAAATGATAAAATAACATATAGATTTGAAACCAGATACATTTTTGTTGGGCATACTACCAGACAGTCATAACAAAGGGAATGTATTTTACATGTATTAACTGCAGGAAGAATAGTATTTGCACAACAATGGAAAAGTGAAGAAATCCCAAATCCCAACCAATGAAGATGTGATTAGACTAAGCTGACACTTACAAATAAGGAAAAGGAAGAAACTGAAAAAATTTTTTTTTCCCTTGGGACTCATCAATGGCTAGCAGACAAAAACAGGGGGGGGAAAGGAAATATATGAAAGGATTTGTGATATAAGGAAGATACATTAACTTGGTTAAACAAATAGCATGAATATTATTGTTATAAACAGTAATATAACTGATAGAACACACAGTGGAAGAAAGATCTCTTCCTCACACACACACAGGCATACACATATTTCCCACGTTTTTCCGTGCTTTAAATTTAGAATTTAGAGGTACTCACCTTCTTTCCAAGCAGCCTTTGAGCTCAACACTCAAAACCCCTTTAAAACCTGTTTTTCCCCAAATGGCCAAGGTCCAGGAAAAACTCACCCACAGACTCAATGGGTCTGTTTGCCGGCAAGGGAATCTCACCTGGGCCTGGTCCATTGGTTAGGTTAGCTTGGAGTCCCATCTGCTTGGGTGCCAATTGTTGAAAGAAATATCCTTCTTGGTTCAGTTCCAAGTGGGGAAAAAGACACTGGAAACATGGAGGCTGCTTGGAAAGTTTAATGGTGAACAGGACCACATGGTCTGGAGCTCCAGAGAAGGATGATCACATGCTTCAGGTTGAAAAAGGAAAGGAAAAAAGGGCTGAGGTGCTGAGAGTGCCTGGGTTTATACCCTCTGTTGGGCCCCACCTTAGTGTTTCCTGTTCCTGTGTAAGAAATGTATCCCATTGGCTGTCAGATTCCCAGGGGTGGGGGTCTTAGCTAACTTTGTAGACTTTGTCTGGGCCACATGGCTTCACCTGAGTGCTGGCTAATGCAATCTTCCCAGATGCCATGTAGTGAGATGGATAATCCTATCATGTCCTGAGGGCCATGTCTTAATCCCATCACCCTGGAGCTGAAGGGGGGGCAGGGAGCTGCAGGAAGCTGCTTTGTCTTTAAAACATGTTTCTCCTTTTCTCACCAGGGAAATATAATATTCTGCCTTTTTAATATTTACTAGAATATTTCATTTTTCTAGGAGAAGGATGGGTGCTAACTTCCTACAGTATCTAAAAGTACTGATACATTGGATGGATGGATGGATGGATGGATGGATGGATGGATGGATGGATGAACGGACAGACCAATCAGTCCTGTTTTTATCTGTTTATCCGTCTATCTAGGCCTTTTCTTTCTTCTTTAATAAGCCCATGGTGACTCTAACTCTTGTGTAAAATGTATATTCTAAACAACCATTGCAAATAGTAAGTCACAATTTGTGTCCTTTCTGTTGTTTAATCCTCCAGCATGAACTAACATTCTAAAAGTTAAAATCATTCCAAGCTGTCTCCAAAGGCATAAAAAAGGCAGGTAATGAGTAGAGCAAAGGGGATGCACAGTTCTGTGTTATAACAGACTAGGGAGATAGAGTCCAAAATATTGCCACAAAATTAGCCAAAGCTGAGAATTATGATAATTTCTAATATACTGAATCCAATGGAAGTTGCTCACTGTTGTCTTCAGGGCTTCATTCAGGACAGATGCAGGCAATGCCATGTCAGCTCAGGGAAGTGCCATTTCAGCCATTTAGGATTTGCTATCTTAGAAGTTTTTAATCTGTGCAATTGGATTGGAAAGCCCCTTTTCTATGTTTTTTTCTTGTTATTTTGTTATTAAACAAAAAGACATAGATATGCATGGATGTACTGGAATTTAGAGATGCATTTGATCAATGCTTGGAGTAATAAGAATTCAATTAAGTTCTCTGTCAAGGTAAATTTGCACAGTCTTTAAATGTTTGTGGAAATGACTGCCATGTTCTGGCTATGTCTAGATATAGCATGCTGTAATACTCCCTCCCAAGTTAAGTAATCTCATGTGTTTTGTTTTGTAGTTTGTTGCTGGGATGCCTTAGACTTATGTGATACAATCTTCCAAATGTCAGAAGTGATACTTCAAGGTAAACTTGTATACTGTAGCTTTGCAGCCAAAGTAAACTAGTTTGTGCAAGAAACATAATGAACACATTTCTCAATAAGAACCAATAATTTCTATGGTGTGTCACTTGTTATCGAACAGGCTCAACAACATTTGTTTCCTTCTTTGTAATGTTTACTTTGCAATCTTTCCATTCCAGGCATTTTAACCAATCAAGACAAGCAGAGATGAGACTATATATTGTGAGCACCTCAGGAGGCTGGCCTCTTTAGCAAATCTGATACAAAATCTGCATGGTTAGCAAGCCAACATACCATCAGGATATACTTGAGTTTCCTAAAGATACCAGAAAGAAGGCATATGCTAGGGTAAGCATATGCTTATGTTTTTTAAATATTTGGCCATAAATACTTCAAATTTGTGACATGTATTAGTGACAAATGAAAGCTGTATGGAATCCCTGGCATAAACTGAGAATGGGGATGATTAATCTGAATTTTAGAAAATCATATTTTCATAGCTGATCCTTGCCCAACCATAATTTACACTGTGGAATTTATTCTAGAAGAGTTCATTCCATATATCTAAAGTTTATCATGCAAATGTAATAGCTGGGAGAGGTTTTTTTTGTTACTAAGGAACAACGTATTGCTTTGTATATTTCTATAAGTGAAATATGTGTTTCTGTTCTGAAACTAAGAGATTAGAACAACGGTAGAGAACTTACTTGTTTGAGCACTAGATGGTATCATGAAACACTTGTAGAGCTTCTCAAATATTGCCTAAACAACTAAGAATATTCACAAAACTGACATGGTTGAAAGAGAAGGATGTAGCCTTTCTGCCATTGGCAACCTTATAAATAACACATATGACAGTGTGTTTAATGGTTTTAGTAGATTATGTGGGGATTTGCACTCCTAGATGATACAAAATTGAAGTTTATTGTGTTCAAAGACTGTTTAAACATCTCTTTCAAATGAGCTGTCTTCATCAGCCTTTGAGGGAAGCAAGATCAAGAAAGACGCATGGTTGTGTGTGTCTTAGAACAGTGGTTCTCAACCTGTGGTTTGCACACCCCAGTGGAACTGTGATGTTGTCACAGGGGGTCCATGAAGGCTTGAAGATATGTTATGATTGAAATTTTGAGTGAAGTCTTGGGAGTCTGTGGCCATGGTCACACAAAACAGTGCAAAAAATATTTAAAGGTGGCCCATGATAAAGAAAAGGCTGAGAAACATTGTCTTAGAATATTGTGGTAGGGTAAAATAACAGAATCTTAAAAACCTGTCAGGATTATTGTCTGTTCCATTTTACACAGAGCTAAATCAAGGTGGTCTTATGTTGCGTTTCTTCTTTCTTAGGAATTACTAACCTTTTCTGCACCTCCCCCTCCAATCTCCAAATCATTCATTCTTTCTCAAGGCCTGATCTACATTCCTTCACACCACCTGAGCCATCAGAATCGCTCCCCTCCCTCAGTTACAGTTGACCCAGCATCTCACCACAGTTAATGGAACGAATGAATATAACTTTATTACGGTCTTAGACCAGCAATAGACATCACTATTTACAATATACATAAAAATACTGACACATTATAATAGCGGATAAAAACATCTGTTAAGAAAATACATGTTCTCAAACAGTTAGGGGCACTCCCTGGTTTATATGAGTGGAGAGCCAATATCTCTGTAAATATCATTTTCCAAAGTTTGTTCTATCTCCAAAAATTGTCACAAATTGACAGCTATAATTCTGTAACCAATTTTTTTCTGGTAGACATTGCAGCAACACAGAATTTTGCCACCGCATGCATAATACCTGGGTTTGAATCCTTGAGGAGAAAGTCTACATAAAAGTTGTCTGCCCTCCCTGGCAATCTCTCTAGTAAGGGGAGAATATACAATGACCTATAAACTCTGTATAACTCACAGTACAATAAAACATGTGAGATATCTTCAACTTCTCCTTTACCACATATACATACCCGTCTGCTATTGGTGTTTTCTTATACCTGCTCTGAAGAAGTGCTGATGGGAGAATATTGAATCTGGCTCTGAAGAAAGCTATTCTTTGTTTTGGGAAGGTCAGATCATTCAGATATCTTGCTGATTCCCACACTCCCTGTTTGATTCTGTCCCTGCTGTGGCAAGCCAACCTATTTAATTCTTCTTGGAACTCCATGTCCTTCATTCTATTGATTATTACTTGCTTTGCTTGGTCAAAGCCTAGGGACATTAAGAATACTGGTGAGAGTCCATAGGAGCCCAGCTTGTGGTCTATTGCCTGCTTCCAGGGGGAGGGGTAGTTATCAATCAGTACTAGAGGGGTCAGTCCCTCTGGGAAGAAATGCATTTTTAGCCAATGAATGATCATCATCTTCCAAGCTCTTACCTGAATTTGAGGCATTCCTGTCTCGATTCTTACCTGGGCATTTGGAGTTCCTTTGGATGCAGCTAAGATGGCTCACAGGAATTTGGTTTGTATAGCAAGTCTTTTTTGCAAGGATTCCTGTTTGTGCCCTATATAGAATTTGTGCCAATGTTTTGGCCTCAAAAAGTTTTAAGGCCGCAAGTACTAATTGCCCTCCACCGGTGTAAAAAAAGTGTTTAATTGCATTTGATGACCTATAGGCTGCTTGCAGTGTGTGATCCAGGTGTGCCCTCTATGTCCCTTGTGAGTGGAAAATTACCCCAAGATATCTGAATGTCCTGACCTGTTCTATACTATACCCTTCTATTTTCCGGGAGTATTGTCTAGGTTTACAGTTAATGGACAAATGTGAAAGGGAAGAGCTAGATGGACTTGGAAATTTTTTCCTCCCTTCCTGTCGCCTGGCAACTGTGACTGGAGGGTCCAACATGGAAAGAAGCAAAGAGGCACTGGGGACCGTCTGATTAGTATTGGTAGCAACTCAAGAGGATGTGAACATTTTAGATGGAAGTGCTGAGCACCTCAGGATAGTCCTTCCAGTTAGTAAGATTTTCTAATTGTCCTAGCTTGTATTGAAAATTCAGAATACATTCCACCTTTTATTCTTCTTCCTCATCCAGAAGAATGATCAATCACAGTAAGATCATCCCAATTCATGTTCTTTTATACCCCTAGAAATCAGCTATGTACTCATAAATCTGGCCATTTTGGGGTTCATCTTGCAGATTTTTTCCAGATTTGGCAGCCCTTGGTCAGATTTGTCAAAAGCAGCTTTATTAAAACTTTGCATTATCATTTAGTAATTATCCAACAATGGATCATTTCCCTCTGGGAGGGGCACTGCTCAACTTCATTTAATGACCTGTCTTTAGCAATTGATCAAAGTTGCAATGGACCTCCTGGTTCCAGAATTCTGACCTCATTCCTAGTTGTTATATGACTGCATTTCAGTTGCTTGGCAATCAGGTCATGTTTAGTGCCAATTGCAGTTTTCCAAGTCACACTACTGCAATTTGTAATGGTTTTTTTTTGCCAGTTTCCCACCTTTGGGGCTGGTTTCCAGCAACATTGATTTGCTTAACAACAGTTGCATTCACTAAATGACTGCTGTGTTCATTTAATGACCAAAGCATTCAATCCAGGCCGGGTTGGACTCCGCCTGGTTAGAGTCGGGGACAGAGGTGGCGTCGAGTCTTGTTCATGTTATCTGGGAGGAGTTTGAGCCTGTTTCCTCGGATATGGTGGACAGGATAATGCGGCGGCTGAGCGCCATTACATGTTTGTTGGACCCGTGTCCCTCCTGGCTGGTTTATGCCGCCCAGGAGGGTACACTTGACTGGCTCCAGGCAGTTACCAATGCTTCTTTACGAGATCGTGTCTTTCCCGCCGCCTTAAAGGAGGCGGTGGTGAGGCCTCTCCTAAAGAAGCCTGCCTTGGACCCAGCCAATTCAGACAACTTTCGTCCAGTCTTCAACCTTTGTTTTTTGGCGAAGGTTGTCAAGAGTGTAGTGGCGCAGCAGCTACCAATGTTCCTGGAGGAAGCTGATTTCCTGGACCCGTACCAATCGGGATTCAGGCCCAGGTACAGCATGGAGACGGCATTGGTTGCACTGATTGATGATCTCTGGAGGGCTCGGGACAGGGGCTATGCCTCTGTCTTGGTCCTGTTAGACCTCTCAGCGGCTTTTGATACCATCGACATGGTATCCTACTGCGCCGGCTCGGGGGGTTGGGAGTGGGGGGCACCTTACTGCGGTGGTTCTCATCCTAACTCTTGGGTCGGATGCAGTCGGTGTTGGTGGGGGGAGCAGTCATCCCCTCAGCCCCTCACTTGTGGGGTGCCACAGGGGTCGGTCCTTTCTCCCCTCCTGTTCAACATCTATATGAAGCCGCTGGGTGATATCATCCGTGGTTTTGGGGTGAGGTATCACCAGTATGCTGATGATGCCCAACTTTTCATCTCCACCCCAAACCACCTCAGTGATGCCCTCCCCGTGATGGCCTGTTACCTGGAGGCGGTGCAGTACTGGATGGGAGTGAACAGGCTCCAACTCAACCCGAACAAGACTGAGTGGCTGTGTATACCGTCATCTCAGATAATCCAGGAGATTCCAACATTATCCATAGGGGGAGAGGTGTTGTCCCCTGTGGATAGGGGCCATAACCTAGGCATCCTCCTGGATGTACAGCTCAGTATGGAGGAGCAGGTGGGAGCCGTCGCCAGGGGGGCATTTGCACAGGTTTGGCTGGTACGCCAGCTCCGCCCATACCTGTACTGAGATGCGCTGCACACGGTCACTCAGGTGCTTGTCACCTCTAGACTTGACTACTGCAATGCTCTCTATATGGGGCTGCCCCTGCATCTCACACAGAGACTTCAGCTGGTACAAAATGCAGTTGCGCGGGTAGTGATGGGAGCGCCCTGATTCTCCCATATTACACCCCTCCTGCGCAACTTGCATTGGTTGCCAGTTGCCCTCCAGGTGAGATTCAAGGTTTTGGTAACAACTTATAAAGCCCTGTATGGCTTGGGTCTGGGGTACTTGCAAGAACGTCTCCTTCCACTGACAAACACCAATTGCCCTGTGCGCTCCCACAAACAGGGCCTCCTGGGGATACCATCAGCTAAACAGTGTAGGCTGGTGGCCCCTATGGGTAGGGGCTTCTCTGTGGGGGTGCCCACACTCTGGAACCAACTACCCCTTGAGTTGCACTTGGCCCCTGATCTTCACTCCTTCCGCCGCAACCTCAAAACATGGCTATTTTTGCAATCCGGCCTGGACTGATGGGGGACTGGGGTTTTTAATCTGATTGTTTATTTGGCATAATTTAATATCTTTTTAATTTCTTTTAACTTTTGTACTTTCTGTCTTTTATGTACGCCGCCCTGAGTCCTTCGGGAGGGAGGGCGGCTTATAAATCCAAATAAACTAAATAAACTAAACTAAACAACTGCTGCAAATAAAGTCATAAAATTGTGTCTGGTCATATGATTGCCTTGATTTATGACTTCCATAACTTATGCAGGAAATTCTGGGCTCCACTACAGTCATAAATTGAAGGCTATCTGTATGTGGTCACACTTATTATCAAACCAGTGTTAAGTGCATTAACTTAGCCCATTTTGTGTTTCAAGCTCTGTCCTAATTTATGCATTGATTATGTGAGAAGAGAAAAATACAGCAATTTACCAGTTAGAAGATTTTAATGCAGGAATAGATAAATATAATCTGCAGTAGAAGTTCCAACTTCATGACATAGCTATTGTTAGTGTTTCAGCTAACTAGATTTCTACAATGGATAAGAAAGGAACCCGTATTCATTACACAGAACCACATCCAGGTGGTCTGGCAATGGTTTACCAATATCTCTAAGATCAATTTCCTGTCAGTTTTTGCTGTTTCTTGCTTTTGGATAAATTACCTTAAAGCTTTATTTTAAATATGAGCTTTTTATACCTTGCACTATGGTTAGAGAAGAGTTCTTTTAACTCCTGCATTTGCAGCTTACCATTTGTAAGTATTGCTCGTGGAAATTACTATTGTTGTGTCATTTCTCTTTGTTTTCATAAAAAGCAAAGGTATATTATGCTCAAAACCAACTATATTCCTTTCAGTGCTGATGGATGTGAGCAGAGAAAGGAGGCCAAGAGCAAATGCTGCATTGGATAATGCAAACAAAAAAAATCTATGAAACAAAGTAGTGTTTTCTTCGGTAAGGTGAACTTTAAGTCAGAAGTAATCTAGAGCAGGGTTTCTCAACCTTTGTGGTATTATGACCCCTTAAAATAATTAATGAGTTTATGTGACGTCCTCCCCCCACCTTATTATACTTATTATACAGAGCCTGTTTCACATATGCAAATGGCTCGTTTCCAGAAGTCACACCTGGCACCTGGGCTTTCCTTCTGTAACCTTTGTGCTCACAGTAACAACTCCTGCAATGCACATTTGACACACCTCAGAGCTACCTAGGCAGGGCCAAGAAACTCTTGTCTGTCTCACCTTCCTTGCCTTTCAAGGCTTCTTCCAGTGGGGAAGGACATCCTGAGTTTCTGATGCTGAGCATGCTGCAAGTCTACCCTAAGAAACTCAAGCTCATGGGATCCTACCTGTGAAAGAGTCCGTGCTAAATACAGTAAGGAACAGATGCTGAATGGCCCTTTTGCACAAAGGAGGGAGTACAGGGGTGGGATTCTACTGGTTTGGCCCGGTTCGGGCAAACCCCTTGCTCTGAAGATCAGCTGGCAGCGAACTGGTTCACTGTGACAAGCATGTGGGCCTGCCTGCCGCCCGCCCTCCCCTACTCTTTCCTGTGCTTTATTTCCTTTGTTTGGAGCACAGCTGATTTGTGCGGCAGAGCTGTTTGCCGCGTGCCTCAGCTGTTTTCTTCATAGGGACTGCAGTAGAAGGTAAGTATTAGAGCTTTTTTAAATCAATGAACCGGTTGTTATACCCGTAGAATCCCACCCCTGAGGGAGTGAGGAATCTTTTCATACAGCAGGATTAAGAAAGAGGCACAAAAGAGTTTGAATATTGTTTCTCTACAAAGGGCTTGCTCTTAAAACACAGCATTAACCAGAATATTTTAATTATTTTATTTATTTATTTGATTTGTCAATCGCTTACAAGATAATAGGTATAAGTATAAACATGAGTAAGAATACAGGAAATAGGTTCAAATAAATGGGTACAATAGGACAGGGACGGTAGGCATGAGGGAGCACTTATGCATGCCCCTTACAGACCTCTTAGGAATGGGGTGAGGTCAATAGTGGATAGTTTGAGTTTAAAGGAGTTAAAGGAATTTTAATTATGGCTTCCTAAGTTTTCTTCAGTAAGGAATTACTTATCAGGAGTACTTAAATTCTTATGAGCTTTTGTAATTGCTAATTGTCCTGCTTCTAAGTGAAAACTGACAGTCAAAAGGTATCACTCTCTTCTGAGAGATGCAAGAGAAGAGAGATGTTGCATCTTGCAGGATTGGATGCACCAGAATCCAACATAAAACTCCCCAGAAAAGGTTCCAGGAAGAGTGACTGTTGGAAAAGGGAGAAGGTGAACACCCTGGTCCTCATTGGATCACCTTAGGCAGTGCTTAGAAGCAGCTTGGAATTTTTCCAGGAGCTGTTGTGAAGAGTGCAAAAGCTGTTGAAAAGGAATTCTGGTATTTAGATCCTATGCAGAGCCTAGCTTAGTGTCAGCAGTCAACAGAGGCTCCCATTTCCACACTGAGAAGGAATGAGGAACTCCATCTTTCAGTTTTGCTTCTGTGCCCCAGTTTTACAATTTGATGCCTTCTGGTCTTGGGAATGTGATGGCATGTGATGCATGATGTGATTCAGAACAGAACAGAATAACAGAGTTGAAAGAGACCTTGGAGGTCTTCTAGTCCAACCCCTGCTCAAGCAGGAGATCATATATGATTCTAGACAAGTGGCTGTCCAGTCTCTTCTTAAAAGCCTCCAGTGATGGAGCACCTACAATTTCTGAAGGCAAGCTGTCCCACTGGTTTATTGTTCTCACTGTTAGGAAATTTCTCTTTATTTCTAGGTTGGTTCTGTCCTTGATTAGATTCTATCCATTGCTTTTTGTCCCTACTAATAGATAATATTCTGGGCAAAACTCAGAATAAAAGGTATTCAACAACTTTGGGCCCATCACACAGAAGGACAGTGTCTGGGCTCATTTCCTCCCCTATTTTTCTCCTGGATGAGATCTGATCATCTTTTCTCTGCATTGGATAGGCAGGACTACTTTGGAGAAGATGGCACCAAGGGTTTTAAATTAATAACAATTACATTAATTTTTGACAGGCTTTTGAAGCAAATTAATACAATTTTACAATAAGTGCTTTAATTTATTGACAATTCTTGCCTGATTTAGTTAAGTGGTCACAGAATATAACTAGAGTTAAGTTAACATTAGCTTTTTTCTATATGTCTCTTACTTATTTTACAGGATAGAGCAGTGATGGCTAACCTTTTTGGGTTCCTGTGCCAAAAATTGAGCACGTGCTTGCACTTGCGCACTTGCGTGCCAGCACCCAGAAGGCAATGTGCGTCCCCACTCCCCCTGCACATATGCGCGCAATCCCCCCTTACCTGCACTGCACCTCACATCTGATTTTTGGCTGGTTTGAGACCTTTTTTGGCCTCCCAGAGGCTTGAAAAAAGCCTCTGCAGGCTTTGCAGGCCAAATAATAGGCCCGTTTCATCACTTCCAGTGTTTACAGGAAGTGACAAAATGGGGCTGTTATTCGGCCTGCAAAACCTGCAGAGGCTTTTTTCAAGCCTCTGGAAGGCCGAAAAAGACCTCAAACCAGCCAAAAATCAGCTGTGAGGTGAAGATATGTGCAGTGAGGTAAGTTTGCCTACAGCTTGCGTGCTGGCACAAATGGCTCTGTGTGCCCTCTGTGGCATGCGTGCCATAGGTTTGCCATCACGGGGATAGAGGGATTACATGATCAAGCAACATCTGTGCAAGGACAGAATACTATTATATATAGAATAATTGTTGTTTGTCCCATATCTATAGAATCAAAGAATGTACACTTTCAAGTTTTCATTGGCAAAAACCTCAGGGAGAAATTCCTGTTTATTTTACAGAACATTGAACTTAGTAGAAAATAACCATTTTGAAATTATGCCTTAAGTAAATTATATGGAAATGCCACAGGAAGTTTATAAATTATTGCATATTTTGTTCCAAGTCTTCAGTGTTTTTATTTTTTACTAGTACTTTTATGACCCTAATTTAAAATAAACAAATAAAGCAGAATAATGCCTTGCTGCTGTTGTTTTGAAAATTTGTATTGTAGATTTCAGCACTGCTATACTCCTTGATTGGATCTAGAGCCCACTTCTACCTCTCCTTTTACCTAACAGTTTTTGCTCTCAGATGCAGGTAGAGATGTTGAACAGAGGTATTCCATCATCCATAGATATTGGAGAAAGAAACCAAGTGATGAGATGCATAGTGTGACATCACAGTGCAAGCCCTGCAATTTGTATATTTGCATCCAAAGTTCAGCCACAAGCACAACAAGCAAGCAGAATTTCTGTCATATCACAAAGTACTTCTCATTTTTTCATCACTGTAGTTAGTAGCAGACACCTATGCTGTCTCCTATTAACAGTTCTTCGAAATAAGAATGAATGTAACTTAGATGAAAAATCGCTGTATAAAGAAACAGAAAGCAGGAAAGAGAAATGTGACAAAAAGATAAAAGGAAATGGCAGAGAAGAAGAGAATGAAGATAGCAGGTCTGGGTAAATTCTGCCATATTACTGAACATGTAAACACCGAATGCACATGGTGCATAAATCTTTGAAGGCAAAGATAAGATGATTCTCAGCTGATATCAATTCCATTTTGCATTGAATAAGAAGTAACTTCAAAAGCAATGTCTTCCATTGAGCATGTTTTCAATTTAAAATTGTGTTGTTGAAGAACATTTCCATTATCACTGCTTTGAACAGTAGGACCCAAACTAGGCATTTTGGTTTTGTGTCTGCAATTTATAATAATAACATGTGAAGATCTGAAACACTAATGAGAAGAATCCTCTTCAACTACAGAAGCAGACACCTGCATCCTAAGAGGAAGGAGGACTGGTTTAAAAAAAAGCCTGCATTATTTAGCAGTTCCTAAAAACACAGGTGCTGAAACTTGGCTGAAGTTTCTAAAAAGTAGAACTTTTCTTTAAATCAGTGGAATGAACCAGAAATACATCAACTCAAAGAAGAAGTGGGAAATCATGTATTTGCTCTGGATCCACAAATAACTTCTTTGTTTCCTTCTACATTAAACTGAGCTTAACATTATTTTAGGTAGCCATGCTATCTTATTGCTGATTAAATGCAAAAATGTAATTAAGTTCCTTAGATTATTGTGGTTGTTATTACAATTAGACAATGGGAAAAAACCTGCATTACTTCTAGTAAAGTTTTCACTAAAATCTAGATTATGTAGAAAGTTGGATTTCCAACTTTAAATCAAAATTTCTTGTCATTTTTTAAATTGCAACTCTCAACTGTCTAGTCAATCTAATAGGTAATAATCACTATGTTAAGTAGTGTATTGATGCAACGGCATCTTGAATGTTGTCTGTGGTATCAAGGGATGTCTAACAGCAGAATAGAAAGAAGTATCCAAAAGAATCAAATATAGCCGAAGTAGTAATTCAAGTAGTTGTTATGTCTACATTGGAATCCAGAATGGCAACATTTCTACAGCTTTCTTGCATTGAAAAACCTTCTGCTAGTTTACCTTCTAAAATTATTACATCATTGTAATCTGGAACCTAGGAAGGGGCAAGAAAAAATAAGTGGAGACTCAAGATGTAACAAGGCAAGATGCAAGCTGTTCCAAATAATGCTACCTTTTGCAATTGACTGATGGTGATTTTGTCAACACTGATAGTATTCAAATGGTGCTCCGGTGGTTTGGGGACTGCACCCAAGGTGCTTATTACTATTAGTACTATCTTTGCTTTCTTTTGCCACAGTTGAGTTCCAGCTGTGTATTGCACCACAGTGTATTGTATTGTATGGCCCAGGCATTAATAGCTTTGATGCTGTTTACCACAATTCAGTTTTCTTACTCTTTGGATGTATTCTTTACTAAACACATTTAACTTGTTGGTATTTGATGTCATCCAACTGTAAAATGCCCAGGTATTTGTAGGCTTCATCCTGATGGCTTCTGATGGTCTACTGCTATATCTGTGCTAAAATTTGTACAGTACTTGTCTATGACTGGATTTCAATTTCTGGTTTTCCATAAAGCTTCAGATCATTAATATAAAACAAATGAGAGATTTTTTGGCATTTTTTTTGCATTTTGATAGTTAAGTTTTTTTTAGAGAAGATGGCAAGGAAGTAATAGGCAACAGAGGGAAAGCAGAACTGCTTAACTCATTCTCTGCATCCGTCTTCACGCAAAAAGAAACTATAGCTCAATCCACCAAAAACATAACTGTAAAAGACAGACCAGAAATAAAAGTTAAAATAAGCAAAAAAAATAGTAAGAGAACACCTGCCTGATCTTGATGAAAATAAATCACTGGGGCCTGATGGATTACATCCCAGAGTTTTAAGGGAGCTGGCAGAGGTCATATCAGAACCATTGCACCATATCTTTCAAAACTCCTGGAGCACTGGGGAACTACCAGAGGACTGGAAAAGAGCTGATGTGGTTCCCATCTTCAAAAAAGGAAAAAAAAAACTGACCCAGGAAACCATAGACCAATCAGCCTGACATCAATACCCGGGAAGATACTGGAAAAGATAATAAAAAAACAGATCTGCCAACATCTAGAAACAAGTAAAGTAATAACTAGCAGTCAGCATGGGTTTGTTAAGAACAGATCATGCCAAACCAATCTTATTTCATTCTTCAACACAGTGACTAAATTAATAGACCAGCAAAATACTGTGGACATAATATATTTAGATTTCAGCAAGGCATTCGACAAAGTAGACCACAACCTACTTCTTAGTAAGCTAGAAAAAAGTGGGATAGCACCACCACTAGATGGACTCGCAACTGGCTGACAAACCGTACTCAACGAGTAGTCCTTAATGGGTCTAAGTCTACATGGAGGGAAGTAAGCAGTGGGGTGCCACAAAGTTCCGTCTTAGGCCCAGTATTCTTCAATATCTTCATTAACGACTTAGATGAGGGAATAGAAGGGGAGCTTACCAAATTTGCAGATGATACTAAGCTGACAGGAATAGCTAACACCCAAGAATACATTGAATAGCTAACACCTATCTAGGCTGAAGATCCAGATGGATTTTGACAGACTAAAACACTGGGCCGTGTCTAACAAAATGAAATTCAATGTAGAGAAAAGTAAAGTCCTACACTTAGGCAAGAAAAACCAAAAGTACACAAATAGACTGAGTGAAACCAGGCTGAATAGCAGTAACTGTGAGAGGGATCTTGGAATCTTAGTGGACAACCAGCTAAATATGAGCCAGCAGTGTGCAGCAGCAGCCAAAAAAGCTAATGGAATCCTAAGTTGTATTAACAGAGGGATACAATCAAGATCAAGGGAGGTACTAATACCACTCTATAAAGCCTTAGTAAGACCACACCTAGAGTACTGCATTCAGTTTTGTTCATCACATTATAAAAAAGATGTTGAGACTCTAGAAAAAGTACAGAGCAGAGCAACCAGGATGATTATTTATGTATTTATTTATTTATTTATTTATTACTTGGACTTGTATGCCGCCCCCTCTCCAAAAGGACTCAGGGCGGCTCACAACTAAAAACCAACAATAAATTAATTACTTAAAAAATATTAAATACTAACAAGCCCAGTTACTCTAAAACCCCAATGTACATTATAAAATTTAAAAATTTCAACCCCCCCCAAGAGGTCAGCACAGCCTGGCCTGTTCAAATAACCAAGTTTTCAAGTCGTGACAGAAGGTGCAAAGGTCAGGGGCCAAACGGAGTCCCAGGGGTAGCTGATTCCATAAGGTGGGAACCGCCACAGAGTAGGCTTGTCCCCAGGGCACTGCCAGCCGGCACTGGCTTGTAGATGGCACCCCAAGGAGCCCCTGTCTGTGCACTCGTACAGGGCGGTTGGCACTCGATATCAGCAGGAGATGCTCCCACAAATATCCCGGACCCATGCCTTGTAGAACTTTGAATGTTAATACTAAAATCTTGAATCTTACCCGGAGGGCAACTGGTAGCCAATGCAGGTCACGCAGGAGGGGTGTAACATGGGAGTATCAGGAAATTCCCATCACCGCCTGCGCGGCCACATTTTGCACCAGCTGCAACCTCTGGATGGTATGCAAGGGTAGTCCTAGATTGCAGTAATCGAGTTGGGAGGTAACAAGTGCATGAGTGACTGTGCACAGGGCATCTCGGTCCAGGAATGGGCATAACTGGTGAACCAGCTAGACCTGAGCAAAGGCCCCCCTGGCCACGGCTCCCACCTGCTCCTCTAACCTGAGCTGCGAATCCAGGAGGACCCCCAGGTTCCGTGCCCTGTCCACAGGGGGACTGGTGGCTAAAACATACAATGAATGGTTGCAGGAACTGGGCTTGGCTAGTCTAGTAAAGAGAAGGACCAGGGGAGACATGATAGCAGTCTTCCAATATTTGAGGGGCTGCCACAGGGAGGAAGGGGTCAAGCTATTTTCTAAAGCACCTGTAAGCCAAACAAGGAATAATGGATGGAAACTGAACCAGGAGAGATTTAACCTGGAAATAAGGAGAAACTTTCTGACAGTGAGAACAATCAACCAATGGAACAGCTTGCCCTCGGGAGTTGTGGGAGCGCCATCACTTGAGACTTTCAAGAAGAGATTGGACTGCCATTTGTCAGAAATGGTGTAGGCTCTTCCGCTTGGGCGGGGAGTTGGACTAGATGACTTACAAGGTCCCTTCCAACTCTGATTATCTGTTATCTGTTACTTCTAATGTGGATCATGGCAATGGCAAATAATAAGGATAATAATGAGTCATCCTGCAAGATGTCTTTCCTAATTTGACAAGCCATATTTTTCTTTTCCAACCACCAATTCTGTCTTCCATTGATTCATTATTTTTTCTATACAATGTTTGTACCAACACCATGTGTTTCCAGTACTTGATAATCCAGCTATGGAGTAAAGAATCAATTCCAAATGCCTTTTTATAATCAATTCTGACTATATGTAAATTGTTCTTTTGGCTTTTGTAATAACTATTCATCAAAAGTTGATCTTTTATACCTTTGCTTTTCCTTTAATTTCTTTTCTTTTTATTAGAAGGATGTTATTTTCTTCCAAATTACTCATTAGCATAATAGAAAATAATAGCCAATTTTAGGCTATTATTTTCTATTATGCTAATGAGTAATTTAAATCATAGCCAAGCATGTTATTGGCCTAAAGTTTCTCTTTCACCAGTCTTTTTAGCCTGGAGTTGGAAGGTCATTGATATCCTCTGTCTTTTCATCTCCCAACGTAGACCAGTTTCTCTCAAATTAAGTATTATTTGTTGTCCATATAAGTTTGTTGATACATGAGGACAAATACTTCGGCTAGCATTACTGCAATTTCAACCAAGAAACATAGAGTAAAGCCCCGTTGATAGTCATGAGATGGCTCCACTGTAGATGGCCTTCATTTGGGAACTGAAGACGTTGTCTAAGAAGCGTTACATATGGGTCTTGTTGGAGGGGAAAAAATCTGTGATCTCAGTTTGGCTTCCTCCCTCTAAAAAGTACTAACCAATCTGTGGGTCTAATCATGGTTCACAACAGCTATCTCTTGTGAGGACTATTTTAGGTATTTAAATAATAACAATAGTAACAGCTCTCCTATTTATTATGTTCTCAAACATTCTTCCATCTTTCTGCAGTAAGTACTCTAAGCTTTACTATGTTTGTATTGTAGCTGGGAGGACCAAATAAATGTGAGATTAAAATGCATAGAATGTCATCTTTAGTTTATATTCTTTTATTGGCATACCATACATCTGCAGTAAACTTCGCTTATTGCAGTCAAACCACAGCTGCTACTGATGCTGTGTGCTTCAAATAAAAAAAGTTCCTAACCAATAATTATAGTATAACATTTAAAGTTATCACATGGAGCTCACATACGTACAGCCTCTTGTGTCGCCATCTCATTTGGGTCTTTATTTTTAATTGTAATACTATTTTTGATTATTATTTAGTAATAATCTCAATAAGAATAAGAAGATCCCTAAATAGGGATTGTCCTAAAATGTTGTGTCCCCATTTTCTCTTGCAAAATGCGTTTTCTGACACAGAGACAACTGTGCGGTGCATTTTTTAAAAAAATCACTGTGTGAATCTTTGGTATTCCAGGAACAAGGGCCATTCTCTGTGATGCAGATTAACTGGATTCAGTTAACATGCAGATCTAACTACTGATTTAGAGAATGGGTTTCTTATTATTTAAATATCACTTTCTTCCTTATCCATTTCTATTCCAACATACTGCACCCCTCCGCAAAAAATTAAGGTTGTGTTCGTTTTTCCTTTTTTTCCCCATATAAGATCCTGTTTATTGATCCTGTCTTCTTTGCACTGTCATAACAGGGAATTTGTCAAATGATGAGCAGTGTTGCCACAGTTTTCTTATTTTTACACTGATTTTCTCTTTGTTGCTAGCATTAGAATGATGTTTTGCTGTTCTAATGCTTAATAATGTTGGCATTCCCAACTACAGTAGCCCGAATGGCAGCATTTCTCTGTGCCTTTTATCCCTCCCACCGCCCTTCTTGCTGTGCTATTTCTATAATGAACTTCAAGAAATTGCAGGCTGAGGCCTGTGGCAGAGAAAAATGACAGAATGAAGTAGAAGGAAGGAATTGGATTGGCAGAGGGAGCTAATGGAAACAAAGAGAAGAAATTGATCTGAAGTAAAAAAAAACCCTCAGCAAACATATAGGTGATCCTGCTTGGTGGTGAAATTAGATTTAAATCCTGAAAGATAATGTTCTGCTGAATGCAGGACAGACCATTGAGCAGATCTTTATCTGCTCCAAAATGTGCAGTCATCAGAACAATAGAACCTATTTCTCCTTTGCCAACTATAAATAGATACCTTGAAGTTAAAACATTGATATTTAATACCTGAGTTCTGTTGCCCTTAAAATTATGGATTTCCTCTTTTTCTTTCTCACCATTCGCACAATGAAAATGGCCATACAATCAAGAGAGTTGGGATGACAATATAATGCTCCTGGATGGATGGGAATAAAATAATGTAGCCCTTTAAAACTATAGAATGTTACCTAGGTAACTAATTTACTGAACTGCAGGAAAGCTGTTGTGTAGACTAATGCTAATTAATTTGGGCATTTGTGCTCAATTTAAATATTATAAATTTAAACATGTTATAATCAATTACTTAATTTAAGGCCTAATTAGCTGAAAATCATTTAGCTGACAGCTGGTATACTAATAACAACCAGCATCCCAAATGTATTGGATTAGATCATAGTTTCTGTCATTCCCACACCATTTATTCCAATGAAACCCAGCAGTATCGGACTGGAAAGTCTGATTTAGGCAAATAAGGAATGTAGACCCAACTGTCTAAGAATTCCTGGAGGTGAAGTCCCAGGAGATGTAGAGGGATTTAGTCAGGGAAGTGGTTAGCGATAACATAAAAGAGACAGAATGGGGAGGGAGGGACTGTTCACCAGCTATAGAAGTAGAGCAAATATTCTGAGATCCATTTAAACTGAAATGCTGCTAAGATCCTGGCCTATGCAGTAAGCTATTGTTGATAATCTCTGGAAGTTTCTCAATCCTCCAGGGTGATTTTGAGGATATGATATGGTAGGAATTGCAAGGCTTTAGCTCATGCACTCACTCAGAGAGAGAGAGAGAGAGAGAGAGAGAGAGAGAGACAGAGACAGAGACAGAGAGAGATGTATCATCAAGCTGAGAAACTGGTCTGTTTTCTTTTTTTTCAGCTCCTCTGCTTTGGAGCAAGATTATAAAGATATGAAAATGTAATAAGCATAAACCTTACCACTTCTACTGGAATAATTTGTATACCTTCTCAATCAAAACTCTTTTGATTTAGGGCTATTATGGCACACACACAAAAAGGCATAATCACTAAATGCTCAGAAAGCAGTCCTAGGAGAGAGCTTATGTGTCCCTTCCCCCAGTTAGGCATGGAAGGAATAATACACCCCATTTATATTTGTAAGGAGATTTATGCCACACAGTTTGCTTGCTTGCAGCTGTCAGAACCCCCCTTTTGTCCATAAAAGCAAAGAAAGCAGTCCATGGATGTTGTGCCTGGAGCAAGCTGAGGGCTGCTTGTTAGCGAAGAGGCAGTGGAAGTTCTTTGGGCTTTGAAGTGAAAGTTCTTTCAGCATTGAAAGTTCTTTGACCTTACCCTGTTCCCCCTGTCTCCAATTGTCCCTGGTTATTGATTCCCTGGCAGGCCACCTTCCATTTTCATCCAGCAAGCTCCAGAGCTGGCCAGCTGCCACAGAATTGGTTGCCTTGGCTGCGTTTAGCTGCATAGGGAGTGTACTGTACAGAACAGAAACTCTCAGCTGACACAGCCTACTTCTGCAGTAAACAGCCCACATGCACTTAGCCGAGGGGGCTGGGCCTTCAGCCTACGTAACAACTAGAGCACGGAGGTTTATCATTAACTCTTTTAAAGAGCAGCATAGCAGCTGGAACAAGCTTGAAGCTCTGGGCTAATTCACAGGTAAGAATTAATAAGCCAGAAGAGAAAAAGTGTTTTGCCGGTAGTATGAAAATATTTTCCAACACAGCAGGTCAATCAGATGTATACTTAACAAAATCTACAAGATAGCCATTTATCAACACCAGGTAGGTTTCTGTTCTTGCCTAGGTGAATGGAAAGGTTACATAAACACATTGTAATTTCTTCTCATTCCACCATCTTTGGGAGAAAACAAGGTCAGGAAGAATTAAGGGGGAAAGGAAGCTGCTCATTCCATGATTTTCACCAATCTATTAAGTTTTCCACCATTAACTTTCTGACAATTGCATTGCAAATGAAGTAGAAATTAAGCAAGAGCAAGTTGAGACATGATATTGTGCCCACTGGCATTGGTTAAAGTTTGTTTGTTTTTCTGCCACTATTAATAACATAGGGCACAAGGGGGAGGGATGGAAATAAAGGAAACCAAACGTCTGGATGCAATTTTTCCTGGGCAGTGCATCTATGGTGTTTACATGTTTAGAAGGACCGTGTGTTAGAGTGCTGCTGCTGGGATTTGACAGTTCATTAGCGAAGGCCTATTTTCATGGCTCCTCATTATTAAGAACAGTCAGAATATAGATATTTGGGGGGGGGAAGTGTGTGTGTGTGAGGAGGTTTTTGTTATTCTTACAGGTCATAAATATTTGCAGGCAGAGATTTTGGCCTTGTTGTTAATGTCAGTAAGTTCTCATGGACACTCTGAAGTGTTACAATCCTACTGAAGTTGTGCTACATCTTTTTTCTATATGCTAATCTGTACTGTACTTTCATATGATTCCTGGCAAAATACCCAGCTTTCCTTCATTATCTACTGTTGTGCTTGCAACAGGACTTAAAGTTTTAAAAATATGTATGCTAGATATACTGTAGAAAGTTGGTTTGTAGCTACATAGCCAGTGATTGGCCCAGAATTAATTTTTCAGTTGTATATAAATATGCACACACTTTTATATATGTTATACTTGTGTGGTAATCCTCAATTTACAACAGTTCATTTTGTGACCATTCAAAGTTACAACAGCACTGAAAAAAGTACAACTTGCAGAATTCCTCTGATATAAGAAAGTTACAGCAAAACTATCACTTTGAATTGTAATGTAGACTTAATAGCTTTATATCTCTTTTTTCTAATACTCAAGTCATAGTTTTTTTTAAAAATCCACATCCCTTCTATTGTATCTCTACAAAAGAAAGTATCTATGCTTATTTTATATTATGATTATTATTAGCAATCCAAATTCTTTTATGAATTTTCATTTGTTTCTTGGCAAGTTATTACTAATAGATAACTTCTTTCTTTCTTTATTGATTAGCTATTCCAATTCCATTTTAAATTGCTTTTATCAATTTTTTGTAATAATTTATTTCTGGAACTTTGCACTTTGGTATGGCCCAAAGGATAATCAATAAAGAAAGAAAGAAGTACTAATAAATAAATTCAGATACTGAATTATAGATGTGTTCTAAAACTCTGTTTTAAGGACTTTTGGTTGTTTCAATTAAACTCAAAAAAGTTACTCTCTCAACTAAGAATTGCATTTCAAAGAACTAGTTTGGCTTTAGAGCTAACTGAATCATGACTTTCTGTAAAAATTGACCACAGTAATTGTAGACAAACCACTTCAGATAACCTCAAAGAAAAGAAGGTGAAGAATTATAGGGCAAGAGAAATCTCCTCTAGTAATCTGGTTCTAAGATGTAGCATTTTACACTTGTAACCTGGCGGCTTTGGTGTAACCTTACTACACCAAAGAAATTGGCAGTACTGCTTGTAGAATAACTATAACTATAATGTATCTTTGCTTGTAGAATAACTATAACTATAATGTATCTTTGCTTGTAGAATAACTATAACTATAATGTATCTTTGCTTGTAGAATAACTATAACTATAACGTATCTTTGAGCTCTTCCAGAAACCACTCTGACTGATGAGTTCTATAACATCTGAAATTTCCAGATTAGATACAAGGACAACCCCAAGAAGAAAATATCATAATAGTCTAATCTTGGAGGTTGCATAGTTCACTGGTATGTGCTGTGCTGTAGTTCCAAAATCATTTTAAGGATGTGGCATTATCAGCCACAGCTAATCAAAAAAATGATCCTGGACATTCTTTCAATTTGAAAAATGAAAAATCGATCAAGCTTCAGATCCAGATGCATCCTCAGCTGTGTTTCAGCTTCTTGTGGGATAGCATAATTCCATTCAGAATTACTTTTCTGCATCTTTGATATTCTGCTAAGCACCCTAATCTTTCCTGGATTCAGACTCCTTTTTTAAATCCCTCTTTTAGCTCATTGCTGAATGCAGGCAAGATTCAGAAAGATTACTCCTTTAACTGAAAACGTTAAAGGAATCTGCTCTCACTACAATTATATCCTTGCACTCAGTGAATAGCTTCTCCAGATACTATCAGTAGAGTAGGCACTCTTTGATGAATCAAAGTCTGAAACTCCACCTCCCAACTTTCAAGAATGCCACATCTTAATAGCTGGCCATTAACACCCCAATTACCAACTATAAGTCACACACAGTCAAGTATCATATAAATACTACACATAGAACAGCCCAATGCATACATTTTTGACACTTCTGAGCTGTGGTGGTGCAGTGGTTAGAATGCAGTACTGCAGGCTACTTCTGCCGACTGCCTGTAATTTGGTTGTTCAAATCTCACCAGCTTAAGGTTGACTCAGCCTTCCATCCTTCCGAGGTCAGTAAAATGAGGACCCAGATTGTTGGGGGCAATAGGCTGACTCTATAAACTGCTTAGAGAGGGCCGTAAAAGCACCGTGAAATGATATATATGAGTCTGACAGCCTGGAAGAATAAACCTCTGGTCAAGGCCTTGGTGGCTCAGCCTGTTAAATGCCTGCACTTAAGATCCAGCTGTCTACAATTATTGTAGGCTCGAATCCCACCAGGCTCAAGGTTGACTCAGCCTTCCATCCTCTCGGGGTAGGTAAATTGAGGACCCAAGATTGTTGGGGGCAATAAGCTGACTTTGTAAAAATGCCGCTTAGTAATAAGCAGGCATATACAATGGAATGAAGGCTATTGCTGAACACACTGGGTTGTATCCCAAAAAATTGTAAGCCGCCCTGAGTCTTCAGAGAAGGGCGGCATATAAATGTTATTAAAAAAAAAAGGCGACTGAGTTTGGATCCTGCAACATTATCCCAGGACATATGTATTTGCCTTCATTTGCAATTCCACTAAAAGCCATGGTGGCATCATTGGAATGGATGGAGCCAGTATTTATCTCCCTTTGTTTCAATTCCTGAGTGGACAAGAATTAAAATGGAGGCTTCTGGAAAGCAAATTGTTTCCATTTCTTTTGGGTGTGGGAAAGTTAAAATGATAATGGAAGCAGGTCTCCTATTTCTCACTTTTAATTTGCAAACATGAAAAAGTGACTGCTGAAGAAAATTGTTGCTGAAAATGGACAGATTTTGTGTGGAATTGTGTGATCTTAGAATGAGAAGATGCAAATGAAGTGTTAGATGCCAATCATTGGCTATTGTGGATATTGAAAAGTATTGGAGATTGAATGGAGCCTTGTGACATATACAGTACCGTACTAGTTGCCATTTCACAGACCAGTTCCAGAAGACTGTATGAAATCTATCTGAGAGATGGGAGCAGAACCATTGCAACAATACTTTTATTCTCAAGTCAATGAAGTAATCCAAAGGAATATTATTATTGATTTTGAAAATTGAAAAAAATAACCAACTGGCTCACTTTTTGCCAAGTCCAAAACTTTATCCATTAGTATTTTCAATCCCTATCCTGCTCTGAAGCCAATTTGAAATTAGTGAAGGCAATCTCCTTTTTACAGAACTGCCTGCAGCTGAGCAGTTATCGTTTTTTTAAACACTTTTGTTGGAAGTTATGATCCACCCCTCTCCTAGGAAAAAAAAAAAAAGAAATTTTAGGAAAATACTAAAAAGAGCAGAAAATTTCCCCTAAAAAGAGAAGTAGAAATTCAGGCAGAAACTCAGCCCCCACCTTTGCCAATGGGGCCATTAAGACTGAAGCTAGTCTATTCTTAAGAAGCCAGTCTATAACAAAAGTAGGAAAGATTACACCAGCCAGCACAAACAAGCATGGGACACAAAGCCTACAAAGTTAGCTAAGACCCCCGCCCCCTGGGAGTCTGACAGTCAATGGGATACATTTCTTACACAGGAACAGGAAACACTAAGGTGAGGCCCAACAGAGGGTATATGACTAGGGCACTCTCAGCATCTTGCCCCTTTTATTCTTCTTCACCCAACATCTGGGAGCATGTGATTGCCTTTTTCCTTCCCCCAGCCATGTGGTCCTGTCCACCATTAAACTTTTTTTCCAAGCAGCCTCCGTGTTTCCAGTGTCTTTTTCCCCACTTGGAACTGAACTCAGAAGGATAATTCTTCCAACACTTTAACAAAGCATGGGCATATAGGGACCAGTATACAATTATACTGAGCTCACAAGAGCTCTAATAATTGCTTTATTGTGGGTTCAGTTTGGGATGGAGGACATGTCCTCTTTTTTGCTCCCATGCCCTCCACCCAGAAGGCATAGCCTTAAAAATCAAATATTGTCTGGCTTTTGGAGTATCTAACTGAGCCCTTTTTCTGTGCAGTGCTTTCCTAATACAAATATTTCTCAACTTCAGCAACTTTAAGATGTGTGGACCTCAACTTTCAGACTTTTCCAGCATCTGGCTGGGGAATTCTGGAAGCTGAAGTCCACACATCTTGAAAGTTGCTGAGGTTGAGAAACAGTGTCCTAACAGCAACAGTGCTAACAGCAAGTTAACAATTGGCAAGACATTAATCAATTATACCCTGAAGTCTTTTGCCTCCTAACTGCTCTCCACAGCAAGCATTGTAGGCAAACAACTGGTGCTAGCACATACCTCCCAATTTCTCGGTGTGTGTTTACTGACTTATGATCCTTTCCTCTCCAATAAATGTATATACAAATATTAAAAAGTTAGCATATCCTGTTCAGATATCTGGAAAGGAAGGACAGACACGTTGGTACAGATTTCCCCCTTGAAATACCCTATGTGTTGCTTCAAAGATGCACAGGTAATATGTCAATTTTACTAACATAAACAACCCTATCTTATACTAATTTCCTGCAATTGAGATAGTTTTGTATAAGCCTGTTTACTTATAGAGTTTTTTCCTATAATTCCTCTTAATTTTGTGCCCTGGGGTCAAATGATCTTGTTATGCTGTTGTTTTTTGGAGGGTATGTGGATGTTACTATCAAAATTGTGTCTTTTACATTTTTATTGTCATTGTGACAATACCAGATACATAAAGATGCATGTAAGTTTCTTTCATAAATAAATGAGTTAAAATCTTTACTTTTATTTTTGACATTACATTTAAGTGCTGTTGATACTTTTCCCCTTTTCTTAAACTTGCTTTCACTTTCAATTCTCTTTTCCCAATCTGTGGACAGAGTATTTTTTTAGCCTGCTGACTCGTGTTGTAGATTTGTTTCTCTCACTGTCTCTCTTTCTTGAAAATTCCAAATTGGTGAATCACTTAGAAGTAAATTTTCCCCTTTATCTCAGACTATAGACTGTTTTTCCTTCGCTTGCATGTAGCTCTTAGCTCTTGTGCTTCTTTCTGTTCCTCTCACAAATATTCATCTCCTGTTCTCTTCCTGGAGTGGCATCTTCTGTCTTTCGATGAACTAGGCTCAAATATGCCCACCCCTTCTTTATCATACCCCAAACACAGCAATGTACCCTGCCCTTTAGTTAGCAACTGGCAAATAGATGAAAATTCCTCTTTTCTCTAGAACACTTTCCCATTGTACAGGGTAGAATTGTATCATCCAGAAGTTTGGCTTCTGTCCAAAAAACCTTGCAAGTTTTCAATCTGTTAAAGCTGTACTTCACATTTGAAGGAAAAGTTTGCATTTTCTAAAGTCTTTAGTGTGAACTTCTTTCCACATACTTTCATTAAACAAATAAACGATTCTGTATTGAGCTTGAGTTTATCTGTAACAAAACCCTGATTTGGAAGAATCAACAGCACATTTGAGACTAATGAGAAGAAAAATCTGATGAAAGCAGAAATATGTGTGTCATGAATAGTTTTGATCTTTCTCGGAGAAACTATTCGATGTTAGTCTACCCATTGACATTAAAAAAAAACCTTGTATGATACTCTAAAACTTCAAACACCTACATTTTTAATGATCAATAATATTATTTGTCACATATTTAACATTTAAATAAACAACTCATCTGTTTTATCCCAAATTGAAAACTCTTGATTAGCTTGTTTCAAAAGCCTGATCTTGATGGTATGATTCTGGTTTTAGAGTGCTTTCTTTTCATTTGAAACAATGAAACAAAATTCAATAACAATTTTCTTTATCTGACTTAAGTTCCTCTAATTTTCTGCCATCTGGAAGGAAACAGAACAATAGAAGGAGAAATATACTTTTTCAATGAGCATTATTCACTACTTTCTGTAGCAAACAACATGTATGTGCTTCACAATAATCTTCCAGTGAGTCTCCTCCAGGGATGACAGATGAAAAAGAAAATTAAAAGGTTTCCATTTTAAAACAGATATAGTGTTCTTGACTGTTTTTAAGCCTTGAGCCAGGAGTTTGTGATTGTCAGGGAATGTGCCTGTGGAAGAAAGGAGCCCAAAGACCATATTTTTACAATGATCACCTGCTGCTTTCCAAGAAAGAGGGATCCTAAACAATAACAAGGCAGGGATTCATTTAAACTGTGGGACTGAGAGGCAGGAAATCTGAGGGATCTGATTCCTGGGCAAGCTTTCTTTCAGGAAGTGAGATATATGTTAAACAGGAGCAATCTTTTTCCTATTGTAAAATGAGAGCCACACCTCTGTGACAAAGTGGAATGATAAGAGAATCAGACACCCATGTTTGATTATGAGGGACTCCATGCTCAGATGACCCTTTTGGTGGACAGGTGAGAGCTTTCTTTACATGTGGGGGAAGCAGGAAATGGCAGAGGAGAACGGGGAAAGAGTTTGCAACAGGAGATGGGAGAAGGAGAAAACAGGAAACAGGACACAGGAAGAATTTGCAGCCTTATTTCATTAGCTTTCATTGTACAGGCGGATACTGTTCACTGGTATTGCAATACTACTGAGAACTTATAGAAGAGGAGAATCTGTGTTGGTGAGGCATTTATCTTTCTCATAGCTCTTAATAATTATTCTGTGGTTGCTATATGGATTTGGGTGGGGGTGAGATGTTTTCGATCCTGCCTTCTTTGTTACTTTTATAAGTAATTTAAGGCAGTGACCATACATGATACTCCTTATTCCTTCAATTTTCCCCACAGCAATAACTCTGTGAAGTGAATTGGGCTAAGAGAGACTGATTGATTCAAAATCACCTGGTTGATTTTTCATGCTTAGACTAGAACTCATTTTCCTGGTTTCTAGGCCAGCACCCTAAACAACTACACCAGTTTGGCCTTCCTAGGCGTCATTGTAGGAACTGCTTGTGACTGAATTGCAATTGGTTTTTCTTTTGTAATTCCCTTTTTTGTTCCCATTCTTTGTTATTGACATATCACACGCTTGCATTAAATGTCGCACGTTGCAGTTAATGCACAGCTGGTACTGACACTGTGTTTCCATATTTTGAGGGGATTGTCTATAGTTTTGATTGAGTTGTGGATATTTGCCAATTTCCTAAAGGGAAACCCCAGCCAGTTTTAGCCCAAGTGTCAATATGGGCAGAAAAGTAAGTGATCTTTTGTTCTATTGCAGTGGTGGCTAACTTTTTGGGGCTCCTGTGCTGAAAATTGCATGCACACTTGCTCACGTGTGCTCGCATGCTAGCACCCAGAAGGCTATGCACGCAGCCCCCCATGCCACTGTGCATGCATGTGAGCCCCTACCATGCATCTCTATGCATGCATGCGTGTCTCCCACCACCCCCGCACCCCGCGCAGGCACGTCAGATACCGACAATCAGCTATAGTGTGGGCGGCACATGTGCATGAACAGTGGGGCTTTTCTGGGAAACCTCTCACATGCCAGCAGAAGTGGCTCTGCGTGCCACTTCCAGTATGCGTGGCATAGGTTCACCATCATGGTTCTATTGCATGGGGTTCAATGATGGGTCGTGGTTGGTGTGGGGCTGACAAGGATAACATAGGCACCTTACCTTCTCACAGTGCTGCTGAAAATCCTAGTGTAGGTTAGTAATTACTCCAGAAATGGGGATTACGCTTCCTCCATTCCTCAATAAATGCTCAGGAAATGTAGAAATGCAGTGGCATTTTGCTATAGTGTTTTGCTGGCTCCACAGATGACCTTCAAATATGAGGCATCATTTTACATTGTAGTGATTTCTCATATATTGAGTATTCAGTTAAAAGACATTTGAAAAGGAGCAATGAATACATAGAGCCATAGTAGTTTAAAAAGGCAAAATAATTGAAATATCAACTCTTTTTCCATAATAACCTAATTAGGTATCTGATGCTTGTGTTGTCCACATCCTGCCTTAGCTGTTCAAGCCTTCCTTCTCTCTTTAGGCATAAATGGGTTGACAGCATGTAAGTAGAATTCAGTGCTATTTGCAAGAGACATTCTCAGACATAAGTAGCTTCTGCTGGAGACCCAGGAGGAAATACAGAAGCAAATAGAGGCACCTTTTAGTCATGGAAAATCTCTAAAGGAATATTGCTCCCTTGGTTGTGATTTTATTTTTTAAAGAGTCATTACAGTGACTTTATTGATTTATTTAATTTGTTTTTTATGCCCTCCAACTTGAAATATGACTCTGACTAGCAAACAACACTTAAAATAAGAATAAAAACATCAACAGACCCCTCCCAAAGAAACATCATGCCAGAGGCACTGCACATATCCACAACCCCTGAAAAATGGATTCATAAGCATCCTGGCTCAATGCCCATGGAAAGGATCAAGTTTTTAATGCCTTATGGAAAGTCATCAGAGTCAGGACCCCCAGAGTAGGCATGGCAATAGAAAAGGCATGTTTCTTTGGTTCCATCAGGTAACATTGCTTAATTAAGGGGACCAGAAACAGAGACAGATGGATAACCCAATTCTGTGCTGTGAAAGGCATTATATAAAATAACCAGCATCTTGAATTTACTCAGAAACCTACTGAGAGCCAGAGTAGTTCATAAGCTGCTCATTATTGCAAGGAGCACAGTGGTTAGAATATAGTATTGCAGGCAAACTCTACCCACTGCCAGGAGCTCAATCCTGACTGGTTCAAGGTTGGTTCGACTTTCTATCTTTCCAAGGACCCAGATTGTTGGGGGCAATATGCTGACTCTGTAAACTGCTCAGAGAGGGCTATAAAGCACTATGGAACGGTATATAAGGCTAAATTAAATTCCTATTGCTAAGGCATACCCATAACTACATATACTATTACATTTTGAACTAGCTGGGCTAGCTGCAATTTCTATGTGATGTAGAATATATGGGCAGTAATTCAGAAGGAAAGTAGAATGCCAACCGCCCTGTGCGAGCACATAGGCAAGGACTCCTTGGGGTCCCATCGGCGGGCCAATGCCGGCTAGCGGTCCCCCAATGACGAGCCTACTCTGTCGCGGCCCCTGACCTCTGGAACCAACTCCCCCTGGGGCTCCGCCTGGCCCCTGACCTCCGCACCTTCTGCCATGATTTGAAGACCTGGTTGTTTGACCAATCCGGGCTGTGACCTTTCTTTTCCTGGGGGGGTGGTGGTTTTATAATTTTAATGTATTTTAAATTTGTTTGGGCTTGTAATTGGGTTTAATCTTTTTTTTAATTATTTATTGTTGTCCTGTTTTAGCTGTGAGCCGCCCCGAGTCTTCGGAGATGGGGCGGCATACAAGTCCCAATAATAAATAAATAAATAAACTGGGAGCAAAACTTTCTGATCCAGGAATGCGCACAATTAGTACACAAAATGTAATTGTGCAAATGCCCTTCTAACCATGGTTATCCTTTAAGCTTGAGCTAAGACTTTAGGAGGAGCCCAGGTTGTGCAATAGTTCCATCTGGGTCAGTACAATCCTTTTCAGAACTGTGAAGTCCTGTGAGGTTGGCAAGAAACATTGGGATTCTGGAGATTTTTTCTAGATTTCTTTCTTGTTAGTAACATAATGTCACAAAATCTTGAAAGCGTATCAGAACAATTCTTTCATACAAGTTATATCTTGTACTTAAGGCACGAGTCCCTTTCTCATCACTTGAACTCAAGAGCCTTTTCTGTAATGGTGCTACTTCATCTTTCAAATAGCTGACCCTAATCATGTGGGACAACTACTGGGTTGCAGATCACACTTTAGAGAATCGGAGATAAAGCCTTGAAACATTCCATTAAAAAAAATATTGCATAACCACAACTCAATGCTTTGGCAAGATGCTCACTTGCCTTGAAACTGAAGTGGGAGACAGAGCAATCTGAAGGACAGCAGAGAGGGGCGTGGAACAATCTTGTGTTTTACTTCTATTATTAATGTAAAAAAGTATTCTGCATCCAACTTTGCTGTAAAGCCTCTATATAAGTGAACATATATCACTTCTTCCTCCTTCTATGCTTCTCATCTGACAGTAACAGGTAATGTATTTATTTGATAAAGTAGATTTAGGTCCATGAAAATAAATGCCACCATAAATCAGTCCTGAAAGTAAGTCAGAACTTTTGTTTTTGTTTTATTCATAAAAAGAAACTGATCTATGTCTTTACCCCCATTTTTTGTTTCTTATGCAATGAACATCTGTCTACAGTTAGACAAGGATCCAAGTTTTTCTATTGTTTAGCCTCTTAAATGGTTGCCATTTAAAACACACATTATAATAATCAGCATTTTAAAATTTTTATTTGTGACTATTGAGATATGCTTGTGTTTTTAATTATTGTTTTATTTTGTATTTTCTATTAGTCAACTTTTAACTTTTTAAAAAATGTAGGTATACTACAGGATGTCTTTGTTTTATGATGGCAGTTGGGATGAGAATTTCTGTCACTCATTGATGCAGTAATTAATAATAAATTAAGGGTTAGAATATAACCGTAGATGATGAAAGTACAAAGAACTGAATTTGTTAAGTTTTGCACATCATCATTTCTGAGACTATAAAATTATGTCAAGCAAGTGACTTCTGTTTGTTTAGCCTGTGTGTAAATCATTCGACAGTTTACCTCATCTTTTTGATTTAAATGTACTAAGGGAATTAATAGCTGCAATTTAAAAAAAATAGGCAGTGATAATTTGATAATGCTATATTAAATGATAAGTACTGTATGGAATTATGCTCTGAAAATAAAGCATTTTACCATTCAATTGAATATTGCTGAGATTAAAAAATAATAATCCATCAGTTAAAATAGTTTGAAAGGTTATCTCACTATTCCAGGCAAGCAGTAATATCTTTTCCTCTGTATTGATTTTAAAATGATGATTTCATCCAAGGTCACAGAACTGTGATTTGCATGGCCCAAGGTGCTTTAGAAACATCACTGAGAAATGTTATGTGCCCTCAACCATGGTCAGCTTTCCCATATTTTAATAGGCGGTATGATCACTTTTAATTCAGGCTTAACTTTTATGTGGATGATGACAGCCACTATGTAGAAATATGTATGATGTCATCATGGCAGGAAGAGTCAATGAACACTCCTCAAAATTTAAAAGCTCTTTTCACATCAATCTGTGAAACGACTTCACTTTGAATGAAGCTGGGGGTCATGAAAGAAACTCACAAGGAGTGGCTTGGTCTTTTCTCATCGAATCATGTTTTTGCTTAATAGTATTCTATTCTCTCATTGGTGCAAAGATAAATTTAATGTGGGTGAAAGTGTCAGGCAGACCATGAGAACAGCTTTATTAATGCAAGGATCTCTTGGGGAAGGGTGATCTCATTCTGCACCACAACATGGTCAACTCTACCAGGATGAGACTCTTTTTAGTCAAGAATCTATTGAAGAAAGAAATAGTTTCACATCTATATTACATTCCTTGCCCCAACCCCTATTAATAAGTAGGGGGAGTTGCTGGGAATTCCAAACAGTTGTTTAGAATTAAATTCAATGTTTCATAGTAACTAGTTAAGAACAATTAAGGTTTTTCAAATTATACCATAGGTTACCACCCAGATACAATGTGTAGCTAAAACAACAAAGTGTCAAAGTGTATAACAAAAATTGAGAATCTATTAATCAGTGAAGAACTTGGATTCAGTGGGGACTCATGTAGATAAAAATTTGTATTATTTAATGTAACAATTTATTATACCTTATTAATCAGTTCTCAATATTTTATTTATTTATTCATTTGATTTGTCAATTGCTTACAAGATAATAAGTATAAGGATAAACATAGTTATGAATACATGAAATAAATACATATAAGAAAAATAAAAGAAACAATACTACAGACCTCTTAGAAAGGGGTGAGGTCAATAGTAGAAAGTCTAAGGTTAAAGTTTTTGGGGTTTGGGGAAGAAACCGCAGGGTCAGGTAGAGTATTCCAGACATTGACCACTCTGTTGCTAAAGTCGTATTTCCTGCAATCAAGTTCGGTGCGGTTAACCTTGAGTTTGTATCTATTGTGTGCTCTTGTATTGTTATGGTTGAAACTGAAGTATTTATTGACCAATAGGACATTGCAATGTATGATTTTATATACTATACTTAGATCGGACCGAAGGCAGCATAGCTCTAGGTTTTGTAGGTCTAGAATTTCAAGTCTGGTTGCATAAGGTATTGTGCAATGAGTAGAGCAGTGTAGAACTCTTCTTGTGAAATATTTCTGGACTTTCTCAACTGTGTTAATATCAGATACGTGATGTGGGTTCCAGACTGATGGGCTGTATTCGAGTATTGGTATAGCAAATGTTTTGTATGCCCTAGTTAGTAGTGTGATATTACCAGAGAAAAAGCTATGTAGGATTAGGTTAACAACTCTTAATGCCTTTTTGGTTACGTAGTTACAGTGGGCTCTAGCACTTAGATCATTAGAGATGAGTACTCCAAGGTCCTTGACGGAGTTTGGATCATCAACAAGGTCTTGACTATTCAGCTTGTATTTTATTTTCTGATTTTTTTTTGCCAATATGTAAGACAGAGCATTTATTTGTTGAGATTTGAAGTTGTCATTTGTTTGACCATTCAGATACATAGTTGAGGTCTTTTTGAAGGGTAGCAGTTCATTCTTTCCTACAAAGTGGCTTACTATCAACAGATTATAAATACTAGCCAATATAATCCTTGCTATTGGAAAATCCCTTTTGAATGATAAATAATGATTACAACTGATAAGCTGTTGCCAGTATATTTATTTATTTATTATTTGAACTTGTATGCCGCCCCATCTCCCAAGACTCGGGGCGGCTCACAACTAAAAAACAAAAACAATAAATACATTAAAAAGCAATTAAACTAATTACAAGTCCAAATACTAAAACCAATTACAATAATAACATTAAAATCTCCCTCCCCCCAAGGAGGGGTCACAGCCCGGGTTAGTCAAATAACCAGGTCTTTAACTCACGGTGGAAGGTGCGGAGGTCAGGGGCCAGACGGAGCCCCAAGGGCAGTTGATTCCAGAGGTCAGGGGCCACGACAGAATAGGCTCGCCGCCGGGGAACCGCCAGCCGGCATTGACCTGCCGGGACCCGAGGAGTCCTTGCCTATGTGCTCGCACAGGGCGGCCAGCATCTGATATTGGAAGAAGATGCTCCCTTAAATATTGAGGACCCATGTCGTGCAAGACTTCGTATGTCAAAACTAAGACCTTGAATCTCACCCGGAGCGCAATTGGCAACCAATGCAAGCAGCGCAGGAGGGGGGTAACATGGGAGAACCGGGAAACTCCCATCACCACCCGCGCCGCCGCATTCTGCACCAGCTGCAGTCTCCGGATGGTATGCAAGGGGAGTCCTAAATAGAGAGCTTTGCAGTAGTCGAGTCTAGAGGTAACAAGGGCATGAGTGACTGTGCGCAGGGCGTCTCGGTCCAGAAAAGGGCGAAGTTGTCGAACAAGATGGAGCTGGGCAAAGGCCCCCCTGGCAACGGCCCCCACCTGCTCCTCCAACCGGAGCCGTACATCCAGGAGGACCCCCAGATTCCGCGCCCTATCCACAGGGGGCAACACCTCTCCCCCTATGGCCAATGATGGACAATCCTGACTGGGCCGAGACGCCGATATGCACAGCCACTCAGTCTTGGCTGGGTTGAGTCGAAGCATGTTCCCGCTCATCCAGATCCGTACCGCATCCAAGCACTGGGTCATCAGGGAGAGGGCATAGCTGATCTGGCCTGGGGTGGAGATGTACAGCTGGGTATCATCCGTGTACTGATGGAATCTCATCCCAAAACCACGGATGATCTCACCCAGCGGCTTCATGTAGATGTTAAATAAAAGAGGGGAGAGGACCGACCCCTGAGGAACCCCACAAGAGAGCACCCTCGGGGTCGACCTCACCCCCCCCACCAACACCGATTGCGACTGCCCCGAGAGGTAGGAGGTGAACCACTGAAGAACAGTGCCCCCCACTCCCAACCCCGCGAGGCGCCGCAAAAGGATACCATGGTCGATGGTATCGAAAGCTGCTGAGAGGTCTAATAGGACCAGGACAGAGGAAAAACCCCTGTCCCGGGCCCTCCAGAGATCATCCATCAGCACGAACAATGGCGTCTCCATGCTGTAACCGGGTCGGAAGCCCGATTGATACGGATCCAGGTAGTCCGCTTCATCCAGGAAAAGCGGAACCTGCTGAGCCACCACACTCTCAACAACCTTTGCCAAAAAATGAAGGTTGGAGACTGGACGAAAGTTGTCTAACACGGTCGGGTCCAGGGCAGGCTTCTTCAGGAGGGGTCTCACCACCGCCTCCTTCAAGGCGGAGGGAAAAACACCCTCCCTTAACGAAGCGTTGACAACTGCCCGGAGCCAACCGCAGGTGGCCTCCCTGGCGGCATAAGTCAACCAGGAAGGACACGGGTCCAATAAACATGTGGTGGAACTCAGTCGCCGCATAATCCTGTCCACTTCTACCTTGGAAACAGGATCGAACTCATCCCAGATCACACTGGCCAGACTGCCTGTATCCCATTCCTCAGACCACTGCAAATCAGAGGGCAACCCACCCCGAATCCGAGCGATCTTATCTGACAGATATTGACCAAACTCCTCAGCCCTTCACCGCAATGGGTCCAACCCCTCCCCCATACTAAGGAGAGAGCGGGTAACCCGAAACAGGGCGGCTGGGCGTTATCTCTGGGCTATGAGTGGAGAGATAAGACCTTCTCGCCTCTCTCATAGCTACCAGGTAAGTCCTAATATAGGCTCTTAGCTGGGCTCGATCAGACTGGGAGCGGGTGGACCTCCACCTGCTCTCTAAGCCCCTTCGACGACGCTTCATCTCCTGGAGCTCCTCAGTATACCAAGGGGCAATCTGGGATCCACGGCGTGTAAGGGGACGCATGGGGACAACCCTGTCGAGGGCATCCGATGCAGCCCATTGCCAGGCAACCGCCAGATCCTTGGCAGAGCTGTGGGCAAGGGAAGAGGGAAAAAACCCCAGTTCCGCCTGGAACCGTTCAGGGTCCATCAGGTGTCTGGGGCGGAACCATCTAAGTGGCTCCTCATCCCAGCAGTGGGGGGCGGCCTGTTGGAAAACCAGCCGTAGGAGATAGTGATCAGACCATGGAACAGGCAAGGCTGTAAAAGTGACTTGCCCTCTGTCACTACGCCACTGATCAGAGACAAAAACTAGGTCAAGAGTATTTCCCCCCTCATGAGTCGGGGCCTGGATCAATTGGGTCAGGCCCATGGCTTCCATAGAAGCCATGAATTCCTGGGCCAAACCTGACACCCCCCCCCCAGGGAAGGCAAGTTGAAGTCCCCCAATACCATAAGGTCCGGGAACTCCACCGCCACTCCCGAGAGGAGATCGAGAAGCCCAGGCAGGGCCACTGCCACACAGCTGGGGGAAAGGTATGTGAGCAGCAGGCCCACCCGCCCATTAGGCCCCCACCTCAGGAGGAGGGTCTCACTCCCGCCTATCTCTGAAACAGAGACCTCCCTTGGAAACAGGGTCTCCCGAATAACCACGGCCACCCTACCACCCCTTCCCTGAGCCCATGGTTGGTGCAGAACCCGAAAACCTGGAGGGCATAAATCAACCAGAGGGACACCTCCCTCCGGGCCCAGCCAGGTTTCGGTGATACAGGCCAGGTTCGCAGCCTCCTCCTCAATGATCTCCCGGAGGAGGGAGGACTTATTAGCCACGGACCTGGCATTAAAATACACCAACCTAAGCCCAGGGATCCCAGTTCTGATGCCCCCTAGGGAGGAGGCCATAGGGTCGGAGCGTGCCACCGCACACAAATGGCGGGTGCGTGCTCCCAGCACATGATATGGCCCTATGCCTCGACGTCCCCTGCCAATCCCAACCACCCTGGGAATTGCGGTCCCCACCTCAGGCCCCGGAGCCCCGCTGGCCCCCAACCTCCACCCCCCCACCATGCCCCGGGCTGCAAAAAGACCCCTCCATCCCCACCCCCCTTCCCATCCCTTTAAAACACCGAATTAAAATTTTTTAAAGTCGACCCTTAGATCCCAATTTAAAATTTAGCCCCTTGGTCGCGCCATGCCACCTCTCAGGATCCCAGGATCCATCATCAAGGTAAGCTGTCGACAACCCAGTGGGCCAACTCAAGGACAAGGGTGCAGTCCTGAGGGCCCACAACTCCGGCAGCGAGTAAGCACCCATAAACAATGAATTGCAATTCATAGGGGGTGGGGGTAGAATAAGGCGTCATAAACAGGGTGATAGATGTACAAAGATGTAAAATATCGAAATGGAGAAAGAAAAAAGGGTCCAGGTAACAGTATCCAAGAAGTTCAGCACCACAAACGGGTCTCTCACAACTGCTTAGAGGGAGAAGACGGCAATAAATGACCAACCACTCTCTCACTGCGGTGGTCAAAGCAGTCTTGGAACTGATGGGTCTGATGTTAAATCTGATGTTCAATCCCTCTACCCTCTCACAGTAGAGGGATAGTCCTCCCATTGTCCTCATACCACAATGAGGCCCCACCTGAGAACCAAAATCCTGGAAGGGGAAAGGTCCAGATGAAACTAAGGACCACGACTGATGATTCAAGATGACAATTGCACCCTTAGAGTGCAACGGGAGAGACCAAACAGCAGAGCCGGCAGTGGAAAATGAGAGCAGTAAAAAGGCCAAGAATAACACGAAACCATAGGCCGGAAGTCCAGATAGAATCCATAAATCCGTAGATGTTAACCTCATCATCACGGCCAGGGTCCAGAGCCACAAAGAGCCGACCAACCGCGGGGGAATGTTAGCTAGACCCCCACCGGGCCGGCAGCGGCTCACCCGACCCGGTATATGTTAGCTATCACTTATATTTTCAAAATACAATAGTAAACAAAAGGGAAAATTCCCATTAAAATACAGCCTAAGAATTAACGTGACTTGCTCATATGTTCAATGATTGAAACTTCTCATTCTGGCTTTGTAGCCCCTAATATGGCAAATGACAGCACTGAAGAACCTCCACCCAAGATGACTTTAGAGGATGAGGAACATATCTATGAACATATTTATGAAACTCTGGCATCTTCTGGCAAACCAGAGCTGAATCACCAAATGGCCATGGATGAGCTCATCACTTCAGAGGCTAACTATGTGCACAACCTTCAGCTCTGCATTTTTGATATCCGTCATCACCTCCAGAAAAAACAGGTGAGAATAAGAGAGATGGTCTGTAATCATTATGATAAACAGCAGGGAATCCTGTTTTGTATAAATAGAAATACACTAAGGCATTAAGGGTGGTAAGCATCAGTGGCTTGTCCCAAAATTGACTAAGTATTAAATGAATAGTAAGAAATAAGAATATAGGGAGAAAATTCTTCAACTGGAGATACTTTGAAAATTATGTTTAAGGCAAGAGAAAGAGAGTTATATTAATTGTTAATGTATTCTTTATCAAGTAAGGGTAGTGAACCCTTGACTGATTGGAGGTATGGCTTGAAATGACCACTGGATCCTGTTGTGGGAAAGTTTCTTCCGGCTGTACAGCTGTTGTATTCTGTGGATTCATTCTTCAACAACGTGCTCGCAACTTCTGCACTTGAAGAATCCATAGATCAATAAAGCAGCATGATACAGCTGCTTACAAAAATACGAAGGGATTTGTCAGAATGCACAACCTACAGATATTTAATGGATACAGTTATAGAAGCAGTGTTGGGATAGAAATATCACTGATAACAAGGTACCGTGTTTCCCCGAAAATAAGACACTGTCTTATATATTTTTTGGCTCCCAAAAACACACTAGGTCTTATTTTCAGGGTAGGTCTTATATATTTATGGTGCCAAATAGTGGGTGTGAGTGTGTAGGGGGGTGTTTCGCGGGTGCACGGTTGCTCCCTGAAAAGTCTTCCTGGAACTGGAGATTTACACTAGGTCTTACTTTCGGGGTAGGTCTTATTTTCGGGGAAACACGGTAGTAACTATCTTTGTCTTGTAGAATAGGAGCATATAGTTAAGAGGAGAAACTGAAACATTGTACTACTCTATTTCAGCTGCCTGAAATTGACCTGGAAGGATTGTTTTCTAATATAGATGATATCCTGCAGGTTTCCAAACGTTTGTTGAAAGGACTTGAAGCTTCTGTGAACCAGGGGCAAGAACAACTTTTTCATATCAGTAGGTAGTACCTACAATGAAATATCTACTGCATAGTTTTTAAATACTGTTGTTATTAAAGCAATAGTGTAGATTCTATTATAATAACAGGAGTACTTTGATAACTTTGATACAAGTACTAAGAGGCAGTATCAGATTGCCTAATGTCTTAAAACCTGGATTCAATATTATCTTTTCAAAAGTTGAAAGATCTAAGTGTTAATATTAATCAGCTTGATATTAATCAGCTGTTTCTGTCATTCCAGAATTACTTTTATTATTTGTAGCAGAAGAAAATAGTTCTTTTAATATTGTCCAAAAGCATACTTATTTCAAGATTGTAAATCAAATTATGGAGTAAAGAGAAATGGTTTAACCTCCAAAATAGTAAAATGTTTTTGCTAAGTAAATGGAAATCAATATGTTTTTTTTCTTAGATATTTTTAATTTTTTGAGTTCAGATTCTGAGGACAGCATGGTATGAGTCATAAAAGGGGACATTTAGGAAGCCATCTGTGAAGCATCTCCAAAGCACTCCAGGGAATACTGTGGAGAAAGAAAGAGAAGAATGCTGGAGAACTTGATGAAAAGATAGGATGGCTAAGGGGTAAAATAAGCAGAGGATCTTAAAGTTTAAAGAAACAATGGGTAGTGACCGACAGTAGATAAAGGAGGAGACATGTAAAGTGAGGCTAATATAATCTTTCATATGAGACCTAATGATAAGAAGAGTTTTGCCCTATGATGGGTAAGTAAGAAACAGGCAAAGGAGGAATCCAAGGGAGAGCAGAGTTGCAATCCCATTCTTTGGAAATTCTGCCTGTTGTATTCAATTGTCACTTTTGAAATGTGAGCTGATATCCTTGAGAGGTGTGGCATATTCAAGGCAAGGACCTGGGGGCGATAGTGAAGGGATAGCTTCTTAATTTCATAATTAGCCAGCTATACAATGGTACCTTGGTACTCAACTGCTTTGAAACTCATCAAATTTGGTATTTAATGTGTGTTGTTGTGAAACGGTACTCATTGTTTGTTTGGTACTCAATGCACAAGCTAGAACTTGCCCATACTGGCAACCTTGTGATTCATTACGTTATTCCTTATGGGGAAAATGTATTTGGTACTCATTGTTTTTGCTCCTCATCATGCCTCCCAGAATCAGTTAACAATGAGTACTGATAACAGATAATCAGAGTTGGAAGGGACCTTATAGGTTATCTAGTCCAACCCCCCACCCAAGCGGGAGACCCTACACCATTTCTGACAAATGGCAGTCCAATCTCTTCTTGAGGTATTGAGATACCATTGTACTTCAAATGTGTACACTCTTTATCAGCCTGAAAAATTATTCCTGTGTCTATATACTTACATATATGTGCATACATATATTCATACTTGCATGAAAGTGAGCCGATTAATGAGATTTAAGAACAATTTGATGCATTAAGGCTTTTATATGTCTTGGGAGTCTTCATTCTGATGGTATTATAATTTTGTTGTGGTAGGCACTTTATTCCAAGAGCTCAAAGCAGAAATGGAGAATGTATATAAAATTTATTGTGGAGACTATGACCAAGCTCTTTTACTATTGGATATTTATAGTAAGGAGCCAAGATTGCAGAAAGAAATCATGGAAACCTTGACTACCACTGTGTAAGTATACTTTATGATGGTGGCAATCATATAACCCAGATTTTTAGTATGCTAATATTTTTACTTTTCAAGAAACACAACCCTGGGTTTAATGAGGCAGTTATATCAGTCAGTGGTAGACAGCATCTGTGCCCTTTGGGTTACTTCATCCCTTCACCTTGCTGAAACAGATACTTGAGTAGCGGTAGCATAGCTGTGAGAGATGACAGCTCTTTTTCCAAATGAATCACAATACATATCGAAACCAGAGGGTTTAAATCTCAGTAGGATGTGAAGCAACTCTACTAATGCCATTTGTATTTAATTTTGAACATAGATGCCTTTTGCTAAATATCATGTTTAAAAGCAGAGCAACAAGTACATTTGCAAATATGAGCTATACGTCATCTATCCACTGGATTTCTATTGGATTGTATTAATTTCCTGCAATTGTGATGTTCCATGAATTTATGGCAAGATTCAAAGCATTTTGTCCTTTACAGAATTCAATGCCATCAGATAAGGTGGCCATTGGGCCAAACAAGTTTTTAAAGGGATTAAATAAAGCCATGCTGTTTAGCATGCTTGGTTGGGGTACTAATAAAAAGACATTGTGCAAACTACAACATATTTCCTTCTTTAGTGGATATTATTTTTCATGGAAGGTGCCATGAAAAAAATAGTATCTAGTAATGCTCTGTGAGCAAAGCAAAGCAATTGAATATTAAAAGCCAATCTCCAAAAGCTATTAAAGACAATTTTGCATAGACACTGAATCAGTTATGTCCAGAGGGAGTGTCACAGAGTAGCAGAGGCACGGTTATTAAGCTCAGTTGCTTAATAATGCTGGAGATGGTCTCTGCTCTAGTGATTTGAGTCCTAGCATTGCAGGGAGGGGTGAGCTTCTGTCAGCTGCCTCAACTTCTGTCCACCTAACAGAAGTTCTATGCAAGTAGATAAATAGATACTACTTTGGTGGGGAAATGAGTTGGTATTCCATACAGGCAGTCAGATTCCTGCTGGCTCTTAACCTTCCTAGTTGTGTCTCGAGGGAAGGGAGGGGGCCTTGGGTGATGCTGTAGGAAGAATTGCTTGTCCTTCTTTCTGGTGCAAAGCCACCTTGCCTCCTTTGGCCCACCCTGGGAAGTATGTGAGCCTCTCCTACAACAGAGCTGGTAAATTGGCAACCAAACTCTACTTTGAAATAGCATTGTGGTCTCTTGGCTAATGTAGCAACGTGATATGATAATAACAACAACAACAGAGCACCATTTGCTGAGGTCTCACCTGTTGATAAACTTTTTAGAAGCCTTTTTGACCTTCTTTGAAACAGGATGCCCATACAAAGGAGCTCATCTTACACATTTCTTTCTGCCACTACTACCAACTAGAGCCCAGCTGCAGAAAAACCCTTCAAACTTAATAGAGCAGCAACACTAGCAACAGCAAGAATCAGTTCATCAGGCTTGCATTGTTAATCAAGGCTAATGTGTAATCTTCACACACGATGGTGAATTGCCCATGTTCCAGGCAATGGCATGGTCATAACGTACCATTGGGCTTTAAAGGTTAAACACCTTAACTTTGTTGGAAATCAAGCATAACAATTGGAGGTGGATTACCAAGTGGATATAGAAGATACTTTAGAATATTATAAAGGGAGGACAGCTATTGTATTTGGTTCATGGATTTTGTTCAGTTTTGGGTTGTTGTTTTTTTGCAGGCTCAAATAAAAAAATAATCATTCTGACGTAGTGGGTAAAGTATTGGACTAGAAATTGGGAGATGGGATTTCTAGTCTTCTTTTAGGCAAGGGAGCCAACTGAATGACTGGATTGGGCACACTTTCCCACCCCAATCCACCTCATCGGGTTGGGGGAAAGAATTATTATGCACACTGTCTTGAGGTCTACAAAAGAAAAAGGAGATGTAAATCAAATAAATAAATGGGGATGTAAAATGCAAATCCTGCCTCTCTGTTAAATACATATGAAATATTCAGTTTCCCATTTGGAAAGGCTGAAACAATTTAAAGCCGCTTTACATCCTGATGTTTATTTATTTAGGACTGTTAGAGGACACCCATTGCGAAATGACTCTGGGTAGCTTACATAAAATAAAAACAAGAAGTAAAACAAGGAAAACCAGTAGAAAAATCCCTGCATCTACACAAACCCACTGCTTCTAACAAAAACGTCACCTACCGTGCTCCATAAGCTGGGGGGGGGAAATCCAGATTTTGAAGGCTTTCTGAACTATTGCCAGGACAGGGAGTTGATATGGATCTCTGGGCAGGGAGGAGGAAGGATCTTATTCCAGACTAGAGAACAAGCTCCATGACAGAGAAAATATGCTTTCTGGGTCCCAATAGATGGCACTGTTTGCTTGAGGGGACCCAACATGCTCTGACTGGTATCCTTATGCATTTCTTGGTCAGGCCTCACACTGGTGCTTCAAACCTGAGCTTCTTCCTGGTGATGCCAGTGCAGCGAATTACAAAATACCCACTGTTGTTGCAGAAGATTGTGGAAAACACTTCAGACACTGACAGTGCCTATGGAGCCCTGCAGGCTGCAGCCACTGCTATGACAGATGTCAATGCCAATATCAACGAATATAAAAGGCGGAAGGAAATAGGTAAGGAAGATAGATCTTCTCTGGCTATGTCTACTGCAGAATGCCAGGAACCTTCAACTTCTAATAGCACTCAATCCCCTACAATAATTTGTCGGAAAATTGAAATCTGGTATATCTGGGTCAATTGAAGCTGGCTATATGGAATGTTTGATGTATTTTGGCAGGACTTTGTGATCTTATTTCCTTGAGTTTAGCTGAGGATATTGAAAGTTTAATAATGGCAAACAAACTTAAAGGGAAAGCACTTTTAAAAATGTGATTCTAACATCATTTCTACTTTGGCACAGCAAGCGGTTTCCTGAGTCAGCATTTGCAATGTAGGAAATTAATCAGCTACAACTCACTTATAGCTCTGGATTTAAAGCACAATGGGCAACATTATTCATACACAGATGTTTTCTGCTGCACTTCCAAACATGCAAACAATGGAGAAGTCACTTTGGAAAGGGAATACACATTTGAAGGCATAATTCTGCTTTGGGAGAGTTGACCAGTCATGCCTGAGGAATACCAGGGGTGGTATTCAGCAGGTTCTGACCAGTTCTGGAGAACCGGTAGCGGAAATTTTGAGTAGTTCAGAGAATCTGCAAATCCCACCTCTGACTGGATCCTTCCCCTGCCAAGCACATCCACAGAACCAGTAGTAAAAAAATTTGAATCCCACCACTGAGGAATACACATTATTGAATTGGAACCAGCCATTATAGAATATAGAATATAGAGTTCTTTATTTGCCAAGTGTGATTGGACACACAAGGAATTTGTCTTGGTGCATACACTTGGTCTCAGTGTACATAAAAGAAAAGATACATTTGTCAAGAGTCAAGAATCATAAGGTACAACACTTAGTCATAGGTACAATAAGCAATCAAATTATACAAGGAAACAGTCAATATAAATCGTAAGGATACAAGCGACAAAGTTACAATCATATAGTCACAAGTGGGAGGGGATGGGTGATAAGGAGTGACAAGAAGATTAATAGTAATAGTAGTGCAGACTTTGTAAATAGTTGGACAGTATTGAGGGAATTATTTGTTTAGCAGAGTGATGGTGTTTGGAAAAAAACTGTCCTTGTGTCTGTTCTGGTGTGCACTGCTCTATAGCATTGTTTTGAGGGTAGGAGTTGAAACAGTTTATGTCTGGGATTTGAGGAGTCACGGTTAAACTTTGGGCCCCTTGATGCTCTCTGACCTTGATTGTTTTCTTGCAGACATTTCATTATCTGATAGGTAACACCATCAGTGCTGGGCATCAATGTCTAGCATTGATGATGTTACTTGGTTGGGTAATGAAATGTCCACAAGAAAATAACCAAGCTCAGAGCACCAAGGACCCCAAAGTTATGGTTCACTAAATTTGGGGATTCCCAGGGAAGGAAAATCTGTTATATACTCCTCTTTAGCTGAAGAGACAATGGCTACAAAGCAATCTCTTGATCCTATATTTGATTGCTTTTTTAGTTTGTTGTTAATCAGTGTATCCAAATGTATCAAAGTTAAGTATCTCTGGAGGCTCTCAGTCACCCATGTCATGGTTGTCTGAAAGGTGCTTTTTCAAGAGGCAACTGGACTTTCTGGTTTTTCTTTGAAGATGTTTTGCTTCTTCAGCTCTGACTGGATGGTGGGGAATGGAAAGATTTATACTCCAAGGCAATGATAGTTTGTGCATTAATGGACATTTGGTTGAGATGAGACCATCCAATGAGATGGACTGGGTTCTCAAGCAAATGAACTCCAAAACAACAAATCCCCGAAATGCCTGAAAGTATTCCGCCACTTTTATTTTCGGATGCAGTTGCATTTTGGGTGTTTGTCATTTTGGAGTTCATTTGCTTGTGAACCCAGTCCTTCTCCATCAGATGGTCTCATCTCAACCAAACATCCATTAGTGCAGCAAACTATCATTGCCTAGGAGTACAAATCCTTCCATCCCCCACCATTCAGTCAGAGCTGAAGAAGCTTCTTGGATGAGAAGCGAAACATCTTCAAAGAAAAAGCAGAAAGTCCAGTTGCCTCTTGAAAAAACACCTTTGGGATGTCAGAGTAAAGTTTTCCCATGATGTTCTTTTTCTTACATCTACTGAAGAATCATTTAATACCCGGAAATTTTTTCTCCTGCCTTCTATAACTTGTTCTGTTACATTCCTTACCTTCTCTCCTCTTTTGGACTGAGAGCAGCAGATAAATATAACAAGGCTGGGTATCTGACTCTGCGAGAACGTCTGGCCCGCGTAAATACCCACTCCATTGCCAAGAAGACTGCACGGTTGAGCCGCCTCCTCATGCATGAAGCTGGGATTGTGCCCAAGGTAAGTATACATCATGTTGCTGTATGCCTTGGTGCTGAATTTATTTATTTATTTATTTATTTATTTATTTATTTATTTATTTATTTATGAGATTTATGAGACTTATATGTTGCCCTATCTCCCTAAGGACTCAGGGCAGCTTACAAAGTAAAAACGATAATACAAATATACAAATATTAAAAGACAATTAAACTCAAGGTCTCATAAACAATTCCAATTAAAACTATACTAAAACTATACTAAAAACCCTCCCCCCTCCATCAGTCTGGGTAGGCTAGTTGGAATAGCCATGTCTTTAGGTCACGGCGGAAGGACGGAGGTCAGGGGCCACCCGGAGCTCTAGGGGGACCTGGTTCCGTAGGGTGAGTGCTCCCACTGAGAAGGCCCTACTCCTGGGAACCGCCAGCCGACATTGCCTGGTCAACGGCACCCGGAGAAGGTCCTGTCGGTGAGAGCACACGGGACGTCGGGAAACTGTTAGTGGCAGCAGGGTTTCCCGCATATACCCTGGTCCAATGCCATGAAGGGCTTTATAGGTCAACATCAGCACCAGCACCATTCACCAGCACTGAATGCCCTGCAGTGGTGACAAAGAATAATGAAGAGAGGTTTGTAAAGGTTGACTGAGCCTTCCATCCTTCCGAGGTTGGTAAAATGAGGACCCAGATTGTTGGGGGCAATACGCTGACTCTGTAAACCACTTAGAGAGGGCTGTGAAGCGCTGTGTGAAGCAGTATATAAGTCTAAGTGCTGTTGCTATAAACAGTACAGTTATAGAGATTGAGTATTCTAGGAAACATAGACTCCAGGACCCCCCCCATCTCATCCACAGTTTCCATTCCATTCAACTGAATTCACACCGATGTCCTCAAGATGCCTTCAAGCTGCTTCGTGGATAGCAGTAGACGATCACATTGCAGTCTTTAAGAGTTCATGTGCTTCATTTATGGATCATGACACATTTTGGGAGGAGATCACATAACAACTTCTGCTTGTGACCTGGCTGAGGATGATTCCTTCACATGTAATGACAGGAGTAGTAATTTATGTAGTGCTGCAAGCATGCCGAGCATTTTCCACTCCTCATTACACCCCTAATTGAGATATTGGGCTTAGCATTAGTTCCTGTTTATAGAAGATAAAGTATGATGACCCTGCTTAAAATTAGCTTATCTCTGATGGCATTGGGAAGCCTGTATGGAAATATATCTTGGAGTAATATTTTTTAACTCTCAACTTAGGGCAGTGATTTGGGGCAGTGAAAAAAATTCAAGAACTGAAGCAAATTTAGTAAAATCAGCTTTTCCTACTGAAATAAATTTCTTTCAATCATCACTCTTCTCTTTGTAAAGTAATTTTCCAGCAGTTTGTCTCTTGCCTCTTCCAAGATCCAGTAGAAGAGTGTATGCTTGCATTAGACTTTCCTGTCAATCCAGAGTCTGCATTTATCAGAAAGAATATAATTTCTGGGAACTCCAGAGATGGCAGATATTTGCTTTGCATATCATACTTGCCTGTTCATTTGCAACATAAATTTATAAGTTTTGATAGAAGTTAAAAAGCCTCTGATCTGTTCCCCCCTCCTTTTAAACAATCTTCTGATCTGGAGTCAAAGAAACACCGTCTCCATTTGTAAAAAACGGTGTTTCTTTAAATGCAATAGAATGCTGACAGGCAGCTGGAAATCAATCAATGTTTATTAAAGTCATGGGGATTTTAACATTTATGCCCATGTTCTTTATACCATGTGCCTAGTCAGGAACTTTTCTGATAGGGAGAGAACAAGCAAAATATTTTCTCTAACTATAAAAGCCATGTAGCAATAGCAATAACACTTAGACTTATATACTGTTTCACAGTGCTTTACAGCCCTCTCTAAGTGATTTACAGAATCAGCATATTGCCCGGAACAATTTTGGTTCCTCATTTTACCAACCTCGGAAGGATGGAAGGCTGAGTCAACCTTCAGCCTGGTGAGATTTGAACTGCCAAATTTCAGGCAGCCAGCAGTCAGCAGAAGTAGTCTTCAGAATAGCACTCTGACTCCTGTGCCACCATGTTTCCTGTTCCAGTCGTAAAACCATATATCTCACTTGCATGTCTTTCACAAAATTATGTAAAAATCTTGCTGATGGATCAGTCTGTGGTCAAACCTTGTATTGTTTTGGGACAATAGAGAGAGATCTTTTCAAGAAATCAGCCTCTGTCAAGCTTCAAAAAGGCACTTTTGCTGTTGCAACTGTTATCTCTTCTCAGCTTGCCAATGAACTATGGGAGGGGGAGGGGAGGGGGAGATGGAATACAGACATCAAGAAGACAGCTGTGAGAACCAAGGACACTTCAGCAGGTGTTACCAGAGCCAAAAGACTTTCATATCACAATACCATGAGACTCAATTGGACAATGTAACCTGTCTAATAGGTGGGGAGGGAGAATCTAAACTTTAACTATGTGGGTTTGCACAAGAAGTAGTTAGATCTGGTTTTGCTCTCATCTTTGCCAAAGTGAGGTATTCAATAAAGTTTTGCATGAAGAGATTGGATCGTCTCGGCCATGCTTGCTTTGGTTGGGTTCCTCAGTTGGAACTCTGATAGCCTCAGTGTCTTGATTTTAGGGTTGCTTGCCCTTCCCCTGCTAATGGTCTCCTTTCCCAGCTCAGAAGAAAGGAACCGAGGGAAATTCTCCCAATAATATGATTAACATCCACAGAAGAAGTCCGTATTCACTTGTGGCATTCTATTTTCTTTTGTATCTGTTATATATACAGGTTTGAAATCATTGGTTTAGTTTGAATTGTTCTTGTAAAGTGTTGGAAATGATTGGTTTAAAAAGTGCGGGAAAATCCTGCACTCTGATTGGCTGTCAACTGCGGCTGCCGGCTATAAGTAGCAGCCGCAGCCCAGCCAAATTGGGTCCGTTCTGAGCTGTAGTCACTAATAAACTTAAGAGCTGAAGCACTCCGTGTCTGCCTCTTCATGCGAACATAACAGTATCATTTCTCAATACTGATCTTTTACTACCTGTAAGTTGTCTTCTGACAAAATATAATTTCTTTTCTTTCATCTTTAGACAGAGGATAAAGAGTTTGATAAACTGGAAGAAAAGTTTCAGTCATTGGCATCCGCTATAATTGATCTGAAAGAGAATGTGGCCTGCTTTCTGGACAACACAGAGGTAACGTTTTTGTATCTAATGTTCAACCAAGCTCATGGAATTAGCACACACTTAGAAACTTGACTAGAGGTGTCTTTTGGTGGTTGACAATCCCACATTGTCTCTATTAATGTTTCTGAGATTGCTTTGAATCATGACTGAGGAGAAGTCCACATACTAGGTTGTAAAGCTGTTAGTAAGAACATAGTTACCTTGATGCAATATGTCTATTTTTGCAAGATGGGAAGCCACTGAGTCTGTTTAAGAAAGTCTGTGCAGAAGATGTGGTAAAACAGTGCTTGTCCAACCAGTATGTATCTGCTAATTTTTACTCCTGCTTGAACTTCAGGCAGTAATTACACTGACATATATGTCATTTTTAGGGACGCAGTGGCTCAGTGGCTAAGATGCTGAGCTTCTCAATCAGAAAGGTTGGCAGTTCAGTGGTTGGAATTCCTAGCACTGCGTAACTGAGTGAGCTTCCGTTACTTGTTCCAGCTTCTGCCAACCTAGCAGTTTGAAAGCATGTAAAAATGCAAGTAGAAAAATAGGGACCACTTCAGTGGGAAGGTAACAGTGTTCCCTGTATCTTCGGCATTTAGTCATGCCGGCCACATGACCATGGAGATGTCTTCGGACAGTGATGGCTCTTCGGCTTTGTAACGGAGATGAGCACCTCCCCCTACAGCCAGAAATGACTAGCACGTATGAGGCGAACCTTTACCTTTATGTCATTTAACTTTTGTCTTGGAAGTAATCTATATGATTTTCTGTCTGTATTCTTTTTCTATCAATACACCCTGAATATGTGGGATGGGATATGACAAAGGAACAGCTCAAAATGCAAACTTTCCCATTCCTAATGAGGGAACCCTAGTATGAACCTAGCAAAACTTTCTTTAAAGTTAATGGACTTTAAGTGGGCTCACAACCAAGCTTTCATGATTCCCAGCTGCAAGTAATATGACGTTCAGAAAACCGAGTAACCTTAGCCTTCTGTCACCTGTTACTATCATTCCTCTTTCTTCAGGGAATTGACCTTGGAGAACTTGGAGAGAGGGCAATAGGCAGTAGGCAAAAAAGAAAGAAGAGTAGCTAAGTTGGGCTTCTAAGGATTCTAGTGAACATTCAGAAGAAAAATACCAGCTTTTATAAATATTTGAACAGAACCCTGGAAGCATGTCAAGATATGCTGGTAGGAAGTTTGAAAAAAAAAAACCAGAGAGCTTCAATAATGTCCACAGAATTATGAGATTAGATGTGCATCAAAAGTTAGCTAAAAAAGACAAGTGGCCCCACACTAAAAAAAAACCCACCCCTCTTTTATGGAGCATAATAAGAAAAGCAAGCGAAAGAGGAGGGGGTGGAAGAAACCCAACAGATCCTTCCAGAAGGGGTGCACAATATTTTCTGGGCTGATAGCCATGGTCAGCCAAGAGCTGCATTCCCAAAAAATACTGAGTGGTGCCAGAACAAAAGCTAAATTTGATGTCACTTACATGTAATTAAATATAAGTAATATGATTAGTTTCCAATGATGTATGATGTTATTGCTTCCATCCGTCACAATAAAAGTTAGTGCTATGCCAAATATGTACCATTTTTGTGAAGGAGTTATAGAAGCAGAGCAAATAGTACTGGGATAAGGGGAAATGTTGCTTGACTTTGTTGGTACAATTTTCCCCTTCTTTTTTTTCTTTCTTTTTAAAACCTTTAATAGCCCTTCTTTCTGTGTTTCACTATTTTGGCAATGCTGTGGTCAGCTAATCATTGTAAGAAGAAGATAGACAGAGTCCCAGTGTATGCTTTAGGTGTGAGCATTTTTAAAGAAAAACAGAGCATCGGTCATTTATAAACCATGTTAACGTGACTCCTAATTCACCTTCTTCTTTCACATGAAATAATGATTTCCACAAATGACTGGCCTGGCATTACTATGAAATTTCAATTTACCTGATGCAAAGGACCAAATTCTGCTGCAATTTAGTCTATTGACATAATGAAGTTATTGCATAATATATCCACAAAATATGATCTTTTATTCTGTTTGTCTGATCCCACACAAATTGCCTTAATCAATCTGATGATGTACCCTCCAATTTACTGGACGTTTGTGAATAACAGATACCCTTTTCCCACATAGTCCATTAAAATAAGATTTCTCTATTTAGAAACCTGTTTAGTATTGCAATTTGATGCCAACATCAGCCACAAAATTTTCAGCAACACATGCAATCTTAATGTATCTTGTCACCCTCCTCTGCTCTACAGTGCAATTATAAAAAGACCAATTCCTGTCTAGTTCAGGTTTCAATTCCCAAAGAGTCCAGATAACCTTCTCAGTAGAGACCACAAGTGAGACATTACAACATTAGCCTTTTCCTGCTCTTTCTCTACAGTAGTTCAGGGAGATACTTTAATAACCACATTTCTGCATTTAACATACACATTTTTGCTATGAATTGGAGGACTTCCCTTTCAAAATGGGAGAATCTGTTGTCAACTGCAATGTCCATCAGGAGCCATTTGCTGAATCAGTGCTAATCTCCTGCCAAAATCATTTCATTGTAGGCTAAGGAGATTTTGAAAAAGCAAACAAAACTTACAGTGAATTTAGAGGAAGAGAAATTACCAGCTGGTTGGTAAGATTTAAACTACTTCCCTAAAATACAATGAGAATTCATTCTGAATAATCACAAAACTATCTGAACCTTAAGATATAAAAGGCCTTAATCAATGCAGGGAAAGTTAACTCTTGGACATAATTGCTGTGCCTGTAGTACTATGTGGCAGTAAATTCAAATAATTCTTCAAACTATGAAGTGGACTGGAGTGGACTTTAATGGATGGTAATCTATGCCATGAGCACAAATAGTGGGTTTTAGTAGTAGCAGCACATGTGTGGATTAACTTTAGAACTGATTCCTGTTTGATGCTCACTGTTATAAGTACACAATAGTGAAATGGCATAGAAAATGGCAACAGAGGCAGATCTTTATAGCACCACAGATATGAAAGGAGAGTCTGGGAGATGTTTACCCAAGATTTTAATCTTGCTTTTTTTAAAAATTCATATTTATATGCCGCCCTTCTCCGGAGACTCAGGGCGGCTTACAATTTTTTTGGGAGCGCAACCCAATGCGCTCAGCAATAGCCTTCGTTCCATTGTATATGCCTGCTTATTACTAAGCGGCATTTTTACAAAGTCAGCTTATTGCCCCCAACAATCCTGGGTCCTCAATTTACCTACCCCGAGAGGATGGAAGGCGGAGTCAACCTTGAGCCTGGCGGGATTCGAGCCTGCAGTAATTGCAGGCAGCTGGAACTAAGTGCTAGGCGTTTAACAGCCTGCACCATCGAGGCTCTTCAAAATGCTTGCCATTTCCAAATTTTAAATTTACATCTGTTCATGGACTGCTCATCTAAATTTTAAAGGCTTCAGAATAGAGAAATATTCTTGTGAGAGAGAAGTAATCCAAATCCCCCCCACCCAAAAGCAACCAGAATTTCTTGTTTTTTTCTTCCTTCAAAACATTTTGCTTCTCTTCCAAGAAGCTTCTTGGATGAGAAGAAAAACCTTTTCAAAGAAAAAAAACCCCCAGGAAAGTCCAGTTGCCTTTTGAAAAAAGCACCTTTGGGACAACCATGACCTAGTTGATTGAGAATTGCCATAGACAGAGAGAAAAGTGATACATTTTTGTAAGAATTAAGCTAGCCCCATCCATTAAGATTTTTAATGTGGAAGCAAATCTTAGAAAGGGGACATATTAGCATATATTCAAGTATGGCTGAACACCAGACTGTCTATTGCTTCCTTTTTATGTCCCAACTATCATGCCGCTGTCGGTGTCTGAATCCGAGGAGGAAGACGAACAGCTGCCAGGGAGTGGGAGTGTGGCTCCATTAGCTGTGGAGGAAACTGGGGAAGGGCAAAGACCGGCTGGGCAGAGAAGGGGAGAAGTAGAACAAGGGAGAGGGAATTCAGAAGAAAATCCAGACTCACCCCTTCTTCATCCTAGGGCACACAGGGAAGAATGCTTTCATGGCTTATGGGGGAGGAAAGGGCCCTGATTCTCTTAATTAGGCACACCTGGGAAAAGAATTTAAAAGAGATGCAAGCTGAGAGCGGTGTTTGCTGGGAACAACATGAATTTATCTTGTGTTGACTGTGGTTACGTCTGGAATTCTTTCTCTTGCCCTGTCAGATTAATTACCTCATCTTGCCTTGATTGGACTAATAGTTAAAGTTTTTGTTGACAACATTTTGGACTTGAATCTCTGCAGCCAAAGGCTGTTCCTGGGAGGCTTTTTCTCCAGACCAGAAGGTAATCAGGACATTGGGGGCAAAGTTGGAGCTAATAAAGGAACTCCTACTTATTATTTGACTGTATTGCCTTTGTGCCATGCCCCAGGTCATCACAAAAACAGTGGAACCAACCAAGCAGCATCAAAAGAATAGAGTATTTGTTGTCTGACTCTCCAGAACCAAAACTGGAAATAATATGTTCAAAATTGTTAATAGCATTTTTGGTTGAAATAATTAATTGGTGGAAATGCTTCAGTTTAGTACATTTATTAAATTAAATGTCCAGGAACAATCATAATTCTAGCAATGGAATTATGTAAGAAGACAAAAGGAAGAAAAAAACCCAAAACTTTTGGCATACCACGTGGCAGGTAGGATATTGGGAATATAGTATAAATATCCCCTTGGTTCTGAATTGGAATTTGGTCACTGAATTTGCAGTGACCAAACTTCTACCATAGGCCATTAAATGTGGGGAACCCAGGAGGAATATTAAAAATATGAGGAGGGGAAAGAGGAAAAGGAAAGGGTGGTGGAACACATGATGTCTTCTTTGAAATCAAGGCATCCACCAAAGTAAAGAAAATATATGTTCACCAGCTACAGATGCTCCTCAGAATAGGATGTCAGACTCAATTGGTAAGCATGTTTTCCCAGAAAGAGCATTTCCTCATCAGGAACTTACAAGAGATTTCAAATCTGATGCAACAATATTGCAAATTCCTCTTAGACTCTGCTTCAAAATATGTAACCACAAGGTACATTTTAAACATTTAAATTTTAAATAGTTTAAACAGTTTAAATAGAGCTTAAAAGACATCTGGAGTGAATTTTTTTTGGGGGTGGGTGGGGAGATAATGGGGAGGTGTTAGCTTTTCAAGGGAGGTCAGGCCAAGAAACCGACACTGCAGGAATTCTAGAAATGCTACTTGCTAGAATTCCTTGTTGGGGTTCATTCACAGAATCTTGAAAGCCTGTAGAGAACCTTCTCCCTTCTTAAGGACAAGGTCGAGGGAGAGATGATTTCATTCTGATTCTCATGCTTTTTACTTTTCCAAGGCTGAGTAGCCATTTCCCACCTGCTTCTCAAGGCGTTCTCTTGAGAGGTACATTCCTCAACAGAAAACTACCATGTTTATGAATATTTAATTGGAAGTAGACTCTGATCAATGGAAACATCTATGTAAATGTGCTTATGAATTTGTAAAATGATTCACTAAAGCAAAGTTTGGGAGGAGTATCATGAAACATTTGCATTGATTTTCACAGCAATATCCATAACTGCCACCACCTATTAATGATACTTGTCTGTCGCATTTTCACTGACTCTTAAGTTGCAATTTGAAATAGAAATCAAAACCACAACTGGACTCTATCTTTATTTATTAGATTTGTGTCTTGCCTTTATTATTTCTATAATAAAAGCTGGACAGTGGCAAATGTTAACCTATGATCACAATTCACCACTTATTGAGTCTGTCATCTGCATCTCTATAACTGTCTGGTTTGGTTCTGCAACCCAACAAGACAGACACAGACTTCAGAGAGTAATTAAAAACTGCAGAAAAAACAATTACTACCAACCAGCCTTCCATCTAGGACCTGTATACTGCACGAGTCAAAAAGAGGGCTGTGAAAATATTTACAGACCCCTCACATCCTGGACATAAACTGTTTCAACTCCTATGCTCAAAATGACGCTATAGAGCACTGCACACCAGAACAACTAGACACAAGGACAGTTTTTTCCCCAAATGGCATCACTCTGCTAAACAACTAATTGCCTCAACACTGTCCAAATATTTACAAAGTCTGCACTACTATTACTATTAATCTTCTCATCACTCCGTATCACCCATCCCCTCCCACTTGTGACTGTATGTCTGTAACTTTGTCGCTTGTATCCTTATGATTTATATTGACTGTTTCCTAGTATGATTTGATTGCTTATTGTATATTATTATTATTATTATTATTATTATTATTATTATTATTATTTCATATTTATATCCCGCCCTTCTCCGGAGACTCAGGGCGGCTTACAGTTTTTGGGATACAACCCAATGCACTCAGCAATAGCCTTCATTCCATTGTATATGCCTGCTTATTACTAAGCGGCATTTTTACAAAGTCAGCTTATTGCCCCCAACAATCCTGGGTCCTCAATTTACCTACCCCGAGAGGATGGAAGGCTGAGTCAACCTTGAGCCTGGTGGGATTCAAAGCTGCAATAATTACAGGCAGCTGGAGCTAAGTGCTAGGCTATTAACAGCCTGCACCACCAAAGCCCTTATTAAGTGTTGTACCTTATGATTCTTGACTCTTGATGAATGTATCTTTTCTTTTATGTACACTAAGGGCATCTGCACTAAGACAAATTCCTTGTGTGTCCAATCACACTTGGCCAATAAAAAATTCTATTCTATTTCCAACTTTTATGGAACCGACCAAAGCTTTCTTTTCCCCTTCTTTCCAATCCCTCTCTTGCATTCTCTTTTCCCTTTGCCTATTTTAGATAGTGTGCTATAACTCATGCATTTAAAAAGTATATAACTTTATTTATTTTTTAAAAATACAAAGTTTAACAATAAACAAATAGAAAAAAAAGATTTGAAAAAGAACCCAATCCAGAAAAGAAAGGGGACAAGAGAAAATAAAAAAATATATAGAAAAAATAGAAAAAGAATGAATTCCAACTTTCTTTGGTACAGATAGAGATAAAAAACATGCATCAAACTCTTACTCTAAGATTAATATTTGCTACATTATTTTGATGGTCCCACAGAATTCTAATCATCAGATCTCCAAATCAGTTTTTCATTTCTTTGCCACCAAAAGTAATTTCCAAGTAGAAGTAAAATTTGTCGAAGTCTTTTTTTTTAATCGAGGCTGCCAGTTTTGCCATCTCCACCAATTTTACCAGCTTCATCATCCATTCTTCCAATCCAGGTATATGCTCCACCTTTGAGCATATAAAGTCTCGCTTCCATTATCATATGTAAAAATAAAGTTCCAGAAGAGATTTCCATTTGTTTGTCCATTAAGCCCAAAAGAAAAATCACAATTGATATTTCTTTTTAAAACAGTTTGTATCAAAATACATATTTGATCCCAATATTTTGTTGCAGGTCCACCAAAGATGAAAAAAATGTACATTATTTGATTACATTTCCAACAAATATTTGAAATTTGCTTTTATACATTTTGTACAATTTATCTGGTGTCAGATACCAATGATACATCATTTTATAAAAATTCTTTAAAATTAAAATTCAGTGTAGTTTTCAAGCCTTTCTTCCATATAGCCCCCCTTTAATTGAACTGTACATTATTTCCCTAACTCATGCATGTTAACCTGAAATATACTGCTTTTCAATAAATAATAATGGCATTTTAGAGACTGATTTCATGTGCATCCCTGGATATGTTCCTGATAAAATCATGTTATTAGGTTATCAGATTTATTTCTTTATCTTTTAGATGTTCCTTAGTTTCAAACCACATGAGGATGAAGTGGATATAGAAACGTACATTACCCAACCATATTGTTCCCTTGCAAAAAAGCTTCACAGCACCATCTTTCCTGTCTATGTAAGTATCAGTTTGCCAAATTTGGGAAGAGGGAAGGATCGGATTGATTCATTATAGCCTTGCCTTCTCACATTTGCAGGCAAACTGGAATTTTGGGAGTTGTAGTCTCGGCATATCTGAAGATGATAATGATGATAAACTATTGTGAGATAACAGGGTTTTTTCCAAGGAAAAATCTTCATCTTACCTAACAAGCCAATGTCTGAGAAATGGAACATAATGTCATATATATATTCCAAAATTTTAAAGCAAGTTGTTTGAGATTTTTCTAGATTGTCTTAAGATTTCTCTATTAGGCATGTAGCAAGGAGAAGGACCAAAGACCCTCAGCCCAAAGGCTTTGATCTTCCACAAAGCAAAGGAGGTCAAGATTTGAGAAAAGTCTGCATCTCTTCCTTTACAGAAGCAGAGGCTGGAGCACCTGGTATATAAGCCACTGTGCAACTTGTCAGAGACTCTGAGAGGCCCCCAGAAACTGATCAAGAAGCGATCGGATAAGCTGCTCGACTATGAGGAATATGAGGAGAAGAAGAACGAGACAGGCAGTGTGACCTATGAGGAGGAGGTTATCATGAATACCTATCTTGGCATTAACTCCTTACTTGTATCTGAGCTTCCTACATTCAATCAGGTGGCCCTGAAGTGGCTGGCCTGCATCCTCTGTTCTTTCATGACTCTTCAGAGGGATCTGGCCAAGCAAATCCTGCATGAGGCAGAAGGGGAGATTGTCCAGGTAAGAGGCAATTTCTATTTGATTGTTTTTTTTTAAATTACATTTATATGCCGCCCTTCTCCGAAGACTCAGGGTGCCTTACAATTTTTTTTGGAGCACAACCCAGTGTGCTCAGCAATAGCCTTGATTCCATTGTATATGCCTGCTTATTACGAAGCGGCATTTTTAAAAAGTCAGCTTATTGCCCCCAACAATCTTGGGTCCTCAATTTACCTACCCCGAGAGGATGGAAAGCTGAGTCAACCCTGAGTCCCCCTGCATGCAACCAATGGGCATATCCTTGAAGAAGAAGAAAATGTAGCATTTCCTTGAAAACACAGAAATTGCAGTCCATAGCCTAAAATATTTTTGTGCTGCTGTGCGGCCTGTTATGGATGGTATATATAGCAGGAGACCCAATACCAAGTTTAAGAAATAGAAAATATAGAAATATAGAATTCTTTATTGGCCAACGATGATTGGACACACAAGGAATTTGTCTTTGGTGCATATGCTCTCAGTTTACATAAAAAGAAAAAATACCTTCATCAAGAATCATAAGGTACAGCACTTAATGATAGTCATAGGGTACAAATAAGCAATCAAATCATACTAGGAGACAATCAATATAAATCGTAAGGATACATGCAACTAAGTTACAGTCATACAGTCATAAATGGGAGGAGATGGGTGATAGGAACGATGAGAAGATTAATAGTAATAGTAATGTAGACTTAATAAATATTGGACAATGTTGAGGGAATTATTTGTTTAGCAGAGTGATGGCATTTGGGAAAAAACTGTTTTTGTGTCTAGTTGTTCTGGTGTGCAGTGCTCTATAGCATCATTTTGAGGGTAGGAGTTGAAGCAGTTTATGTCCCAGATGTGAGGAGTCTGTAAATATTTTCACAGCCCTCTTTTTGACTTGTGCAGTATACAGGTCCTGAAAAAATTAGGAGAGTAATTGTTTTACACATACTCTTTTTCAGTCATTTAATTCTAGGCTTGGTCTTACAGCTGCCGCATAGACATCTCTCTGCAACTGAATTTTGGAAAATGGTAATGGATACTTTAAATCAGGCTGAAGATCAGCTGTACTTTCTCCAGAAGAAGTTTGATACTGTTTTGCCAAGCCCCAGTGTGCAGGTATGATGCCACTGCAAAAGCAAGAGGGTGTGTGTTTACTGGTGCACAATTTTCTCAGTTGACTGATGGCTAGTTAGCTCATAAATATCTGGCACGGGCATGGAAGAAGTAGATGCTAATTCCAGGTGAATTCTAGGTCTTATCCAGTGATATTCTGTGATATTTGCATGCTTGGATTGTCTTGTGTATAAACTTGGAATTTGAGTGCGAAGGAAGTGAATAATTCAAAGGCTGGCTTGCTTGTCTTTGGAGAGTTTGCTTTACCCTTTTGTGAAGTACTCAAGACGAGTCTTAGTTTATGATGTCACATTTTTCATTAAGGCACTCAGATATCTTTACTAAGCAACCTATTTGTGCATTGTATGCATTTTAGGAGAAAAGTGTATGAACCCTTTTAAGATCTTTTTTTGAGTCGTTGACCCATACATGCCATAGTGTATATAGATGTTTATTTCTGCAGCGGATGATTGTTTTAGTATAAATTGTAGGCCAATGGATGGTTTTGTAATGACTTCTGACTAAACAAAGTTAGTTACTAGCAATCCCAAAACAATCTCACGGCCAGTAGAAGCATTAGGAAGGATAAAACAGATAATCTTAGTCAGTTGATTTTGCAGTACCATTAAATGACTTGCCATTAAAGAAATTACTGGCCATGTTGCTTAAACTTTATAATTTGAGAATTGTACACATAAAACATCTGGATGGATTCTAGATATTTGCATCCCCAGCAATGGAAGGATAACAAGTAGACAATTATTATGCTTTGCATTTTTTAAAATTTAATTTAGGCATGTTTTATTTAGCCTACTAACAATTTTCAGAGTACCTTAGTTCAGTATGATTGTTTGAAAGGCACTGAAATTCAGCAGTAGCGGTCTCGAGCAATCTAAATGTATTGCTCTTGGCCCTGTAAAAGAAATAGAACTGGTAGTATTAGAATCAGATGAAAATAATTTTCCCTTTCTTTTTCCCAGTGCCCAATTTCTTGCAGTCCTACTCTGCCTCCTTTGCAGAATTGCCTCTTTTCCTTGTTTTCTGAAACTTAGCGTGCAAAATACGTTTGACTTTCAGGATTTGTCACACCTTGTTCTAGGATATTTTTGGTTAGCTGCATTAGCACCTTGTTTCATTATGATTCATGCATAAGTACATAAAACACAGCAGCATAGTTCTTCCAGGGGGGATATGTTTCTGACTCATTTCTCCTTCTACCTTTTCAATAGCCTCTTAGCTCTGCAGAGGAGAAGAAGGTCCTTTTGCTTCTGAACAAACATGGCCCAGATAAGTTGTACCAGGTGACAAGCGACACTGGGGGCTGCAAAGACATGGACTTGACTCTGCAGAGAGGGCAGATAGTGGCTTTTTTGCATGGCATGGACTCCAAGGGCAACACAAACCGATGGCTGGTTGATTCAGGAGGTACTGTTAGTGTTACAACCACCCCGAACCCTTTTCTTCATACCGATAGAGGAGAATATTTGTAGCTCAGGGTTGATATGAGGGATCTTTGCAGAGGTGGTATTCAGCAGGTTCTGACCAGTTCTGGAGAATTGGTAGCAGAAATTTTGAGTAGTTCAGAGAACCGGCAAATATCACCTCTGACTGGCCCTGCCCCCATCTATTCTCTGCCTCCCAAGCCCCAGCTGATTGGCTGGGTCTTCTTTGTTTGCCCTGCACAGTAGAACGGAGCTGGAAAGCAGGTTAGTGGGGTGGGAGGAAGAATGGAGATTTTACAGTAACCTTCCCCTTGAGTGGGGTGGGAATTAGTGGTGGGATTCAAAAACTTTTAGCACCGGTTTGGTGGGCGTGGCTTGGTGGGTATGCTTTGCGTGCACGCATGTGCCAAACGTACTTTGCGCAGGTGCAGAAGCATTTCAACTCACCTTCTGCAAGCCTGCACTCTCCCAGTCGCTTTAGCAGCTGCCGCGCAGCACTATTCTGTGCCACACAAAGCATCTGTGCTTCAAAAGCAGAAGATAAATGTGAGTATGGGAACCCAGGCAGGCAGGTGGGCCCAACAGCAAAGCAGCAGAGAGAACCGGTTCGGTCTCCTCTGCTCATCGCCGCTACCAGCTTGGCAGAACTGGGCTGAACCGGTAGTATACCACCAGTGGTGGGAATGGAGATTTTGCAGTATCCTTCCCCTCCCATGTCCACCAAGCCACATCCACCAAGTCACACCATGCCCACCAAGCCACGCCCACAGAATTGGTAGTAAATATTTTTTAGTCCCATCACTGGATCCTTGGTGCTTCCTGAGCTTGGTGGTTTCCTTGCAGATGTTTCATTACCTAAACTAGGTAATCATTATCAGTGCTGATGATGTTGGCTAGTTTGTGTAATGAACAAGCAAGCTCAGGGAGCACCAAGGACCCCTTTTCTTTGTTACTAAGAGTGATAAGTTGGGATTGTGTGATCCGTCTAAACCCAGTCTGTATGAATGTCACACATTATTTTGTTTTGTGAAATTTGAAAAGAAATGTGTTTTTTTCCTTTGTACTTGCCTTTAAAATAAAACCATGATTCTTTGAAATATTTATCTCAAAAACCTAAGTAGGATCTGTAATATTTAGATGGGAGATTATCAGGAATCCTTGGGGCTTGTAAAATAAATGATGACATGGTATATGTCATGTGTTATTGTTCATCTGGATTTACCTACTTTTAAAAACTGCTAAGGATCAGGTGCTTTTTACTATGTCCTGATACGTAAAACCATAGAGCACAAAGGGGATGTATTTTCTTTTTCACATGACTGTATGTATGTGGGTATGCCCCTGAAATCAGTAAAAGTAAAACTCAAGTTGAAGGAAGTTGTTTGTTTATAGTCAAAATATTTTTGTATTCAACTTATGCCTCAAAATCCCATGATGGCTGTACAGCTGTATTGTGATATATGCTTTTTGTATACAACCTGGTCTACCAACCTGGTTTATATGTTTTGAATTATACATGCTTTAATTGCAACAAATCCTTAAGCGATGGAGGCTGGTATCAAGGAAAGATGCACCTATAAATTCAAATGATCAGAACAGGATTATTTTATAAAATAGACACTGGTGCTGAGAACTTTTTTAGCAGGAAAAAAGAGGTGGGTAAATTGATCTGGCTACAGAACAGTCTTTGATGAAGTGCAGCCTTTTGATGTAAAATAAATCTGTGTCTCATATCTCTTACATCCCTACTGCATCAGATAAGAAGCTTAAACCATAACCACAGAAGATTTCATTGAGCCTAATCCGGTGGGCTCCAGATGTGTTGGATTACAACTCCCAAATCTCTGGCTGGTTATCAGGGGAATTATAGTCCATCAGATCTGGAGTTCAGCAATTTGAGGAAGATTATTATAGAGTGCTATTATTCATGTAACATGTGATCTGATAGTCTGATTAGCTAATGTGGAAGGAAAAAAATGGAATTTGAAGTCCTTCCTTTGGCAGATTTTTTAAACTTTTCAGTGTAGTTTTTATTTGTGTTGTAAAGCTATTAATATTAAAAAAAGATTAAGACACATCCAGCATTTTGTCATTCTAGTTTAATTGAGAGTGCTTACCACTGAACTATTCATTTTACATGCCTTTCAGTATTTGAGTGAATTGAAATAGCTTCTTAGAGATCAAGAATTGACCACTGTGGAAACCAGGATATTGGATTAAATGGACCTTTAATTTGATTCGGATAGATTATTTTAACCATCGCATTTTATTAGTTCCCATTGAGAATATTTATAATTGGACTTGTATGCCGCCCCCTCTCCGCGAGAACTATAATTCCTAGCCAGTTGCATTTTATTAATGAGAAGTAGATTCCTCCCAGCCCCCTTGGGACAGTTTCCCCTGATTTGTCTGAGCAAGTAGGTGATAGGAGAAAAAAAAAGATATCTTTGTATACTTGTTAAATGGTTGTGATGAAAGAGAGTTACTTGCTCTCTGAACAGTGAAAATCAAATGTCAGGTGGAAAACTAGAGCGGTTGTAGGATAGCTGGACTCAAGTATCCCAGGAGTTGTAAGTTCCCCTACCAGATTTTGCATACATTAGGTAATTGCCTCATTGCCTAGGAGAGATGCCTCATTGCAACAATTGTACTGTAGTCCTGTCAGGCAGAAATGAGAAACGGCCATTGTCCAAACAGCAGGGGGTGGGGAGTAGCTACAGTGAAGGGTGAAGGAAGAGAATTCTTTTCAGCAACCAGAAGATCAGTAATTGAACTATAAGTTGCCTGTCGCATGATTGAGCTTTGCCTAAAGCAGAAGCAGGAGTCCAAATTGCCCTTTCTTTCCTCTCTCCCATTCTTTTATACTGATTTTTTTTTACCTCTCTCTGCTTTCATATTGCAACCAGTTCCTTTCCTCACTTTTTTCTTGTCCTTTCTTTCCTTGTATTAAACACCCCTTCCTTTATATTTTCCCTGCAGTGTATTTTTTTCTAATTCTATAGCTTTATATCTCCCCTTCTTGTCTCCATTCATCATATTTGTGCTAATTTTGCTCATCTTTCCCACTCATCTTGTTCCCTTTCTATAACATTACATAATGTAATAATAACATAAAGTAATAATAACATAATGTAATAATAACATAACATAACCAAAATATTATAGTTCAAAAGCCATGGTAGTGCAGTGGTTGGAATGCAGTATTACAGGCTACTTCTGCCAACTGCCAGCAGTTCGATTCTGAGCAGCTCAAGGTTGACTCAGCCTTCCATCCTTCAGAGGTTTGTAAAATGAGGACCCAGATTGTTGGAAGCAATATGCTCACTTTGTAAACTGCTTAGAGAGGTCTGTAAAGCGCTGTGAAGTGGTATACAAGTCTAAGTTCTATTGCTATTGCTAAGGGCTATTATTAAATTGAAAGACATAAATAATAGCAATAGCACTTAAACTTGTATACCACTTCACAGTGCTTTACCACCCTCTCTAAGCGGTTTACAGAGTCAGCATATGGCCCCCAACAATCTGGGTCCTCACTTTACCCACCTTAGAAGGATGGAAGGCTGAGTCAACCTCGAGCCTGGTGAGATTCGATCTGCCAAATTGCAGGCAGCAGAAGTAGCCTGCAGTACTGCATTCTAACCATTGCACCACCGCGGCTCCTAAAAAAGTACAGATACAGTATAATAAAAAGGGTTAGTATAAAATAAAATAATAATATAAGATTGGTAAATATTATATTAAGCATTTTAAAATGCATACATTAAGAAATCAGTAAAAACCTTACTTCTATAGCCATTGTTACCATTGGTCAGACATTGTCGGCTGGCGGTTCCCAGGGCTAGGGCCTTCTCCGTGGGAGCCCCCGCCCTCTGGAACCACCTCCCTGTGGATCTCCGTTTGGCCCCTGACCTCCGCTCCTTCCGCCGGGACCTAAAGACTTGGTTATTTCAACAGGCCGGCCTGGAATGACCCGGCTGGGATTTTTTACTGTTTTAATTATTTTAATTAATGTTTTAATGTTTTATTGTTATTTATTCTGACTTGTGATATTTAATGCTTGTTTTATGTAAATTTGGTCCTGTTTTATTGTTAGCCGCCCTGAGTCCTTAGGGAGAAGGGCGGCATACAAGTCGAATAAATTATTATTATTATTGTTGTTGTTGTTGTTAAAAGTTTTGCCATTTGTTGCTGTAACATTAGGATTTTTATATGACTGTAAAATTTTAATGTATTCAGAAATAACTCCTCCTGGCCTTGATTTTTAAATAGGACAGATTACATCCTGCCAAAAACTCTTGTAAAAATCACATCCTTTCATTAGTACATCCCACACATCCTCTCTTCTTTCCTACGATAAATGCTGCCTTTTTGTCCATTCCTTTTTATATCAATCGTTAATTCCTACACCATTATTTTCCAATTATGTCAAGTTCATGCCACTTGCATTGGAGTTGCAGTAGAGCCATCTGCTAGCTGATAAACAACAAGGGAACACTCTGCTTCTTTTCAGCAGTCTAGCCTTCAGTCTGACCCTACCTGTCTTGTGTACCCTGCAGGTCCAAGAGGCTACGTTTCACCTGGAAAGATCCAACGGTACCATTATGTCCCCAACTCAAAGCCCAGAACAATGTTGCCCCAGGGTGATACTGTTGGGAAAACATATCCTACTTGCAACTTCCCTCAAACTCCCAATCCCCCAGCGTACCTCAATGCTCCAGTTTTACAGGTGAGTAAAGTGCCAGTTTTTCAGCCACTCCTGTCTTTGTCTTTCTTCTTGCTTTGATTTTCAAGGACAATAGTACCAGTGAATTTATGGCTGGAGACTGGGAGGTGATGGCATTCCATGTCCTGTTATGCTGATTTATATTTTAACAGGGCCATTTCAGGATGCAAAATTGGGCATTCCTCTCAAGTGATTTTTTTTCCCCAGGTAGTTTGTTAGAAATAGGATCTCAAATGGATTTAAATATGGAATAGCCTGGATATGTTGACTCACCCTTGAGACATTTATAAAGTGAAACATGAGTGTGGGTCAGATTTGGGAACTGGCAAGGTGTTGGTCAAATAAAAAAATATGCATGTAACGAGCAATGAAACCCAAAACAAAGGTAGATAAGAAGTAGCAGCCACATGAAGGATTAATTTATATGATTACGTGTAACAATACATAAGATCACAAGAGGCAGCCCAGCTAGAGTTGGCCATTCGCTTGATGCTTGTGTAGGAGCTAAAAGTCAAAGCTCTAATAGGACCCTGAAAAGTTTATGAACTCTGAATGAAAAATATTCACCACCATGACTAATACCATTTCTGTCTCATAACTAGAATCTGAACTGGAAAAGATCTAGAAAACTTCTTTCCTCTTTTGTATGATGTTCCTCTGATTCCCACTATCTTTCAACTATATTCTTTAAAACAAGGACATTGAACCCCAGGCAAAATCAATTAAACATAGCCAGACCCAGGAATGTCAACTGCTTCTTTCAAAGTTAGGTGGCATTACTTTCTTCCTTGGAGAAACATTGAACGCTTCCTGGATCCAGCTATCCATGTCCTGCCTAGCTATTTGAAAGAGCAAAGAAGGACCTGAATTCAAATCACAATTGGCAAAATTCAAATTACAGAAAGCCTTATCAGGTGAAATTATTTTCCAGAAATCTGCAGATTCATCCAGTATGTGTGCAGTCAGTTTGTCCTGTTCATCTTTCCCTAAAATATTATAATTTAATTTAAATATTATAATTTAGCACAAGCTAAATAAGTGATAATATGAAATAAGTGCAGAGAAGAACTGCCACATTGCAATTTTTATCACCATTGTGTAGGCTGAAACATGAACTTTCGTTAATGTTTGGTGTTATCTGCTTCTGGTTTTATACTTTTATTGCTTTTTCCATCACTCCACTTATATCAGTTCTCTAGTAAATTAAGGAACTCCTTGAATCAATAATTGGTGAGTAATCCCATCATCTCTTGCCACCTCTGTGTTTTTAGGATTGGCTACACTGAGATGTAACGGTCTGCCAAATTGTGGGGTACACCCCTAAATGCCCTCTTGCCTTGTGGGATGGGGTAGATGGTTTTAACCAACCCTCCATCTTTGAGGAGATCCAAGCGTCCCAAAGAACAGATATTTATACTTTCCATCTTCAGATCACATCTCATCTGCTCCAAAATAAAGAGCAGATCTAGTTTGTGTCCTCTCACAAAAGTTAGGGATGCAATTACATGTGATGTAGTTGATGTTAGCCATTAAGGCCATGAACAAAAGAGCTACACCAAACTCCTTTCCCAATGTTTGAAGGTCAAAGTCATCCAAGACTATCAAGAATTCCAGTACCAGCCACAAGATACCAAGATGAGATCCAAGAACTTTCAGAACAGCTCAGCAATCTGTGCACTAGTAACCTCCATGGAGAACACACTTACTGCAGTGGACTTCTGCCATTATACTACTGTAATTGGTCCATGCGTATGAGCCTAGAGCAATAGTAGTCATCCTGGCAGCTAGTGCTATTAAAGCTAGAGTATTTGTAGGCAAATTGGCACTCCCCCAAACATCATAAATAATGATAGTGCATTGCAGAAACTGCTGTAGGAACTGCATCTTCAGGACACTGATCCTGAGAACATTGATAAGTGAAGGAGACAATTTTACAATTTTGTAACAGTAATGAGTCATCAGAATAAGGTTCTTTTTCTAAAAGTTAAACCTATTGTATTGGGAGAAGCTCACTCCCACTTTATAAATGTCCCTCCTCAGATGAGCTGCTTTTGAATTTCAGTCCAGGGGTCTTCTGAGACAGTACTAAGTCCATCATTACAAATAGTCAATTTAACAGGTAACAAGCCCAGAAGTGGAACAGGGTGAAGCAGGAGAATGAGCAGCAAAAGGGGCCATGCATGAGCAAGAAATCCAGCTCTAATGTTGTGATTGGCAGCACCAAGATGGAGTTAGTAGGCAGCCATAAGCATGAAAGTGAGATTGGTCTGTGCATAATACCATCATCCCCTAATGCCACTGAATCCAAAATGGAGTGAACAAAATTGTTTTTCACCCACTTCCCAAACTGATAATAGTAAATGCTGTAGCAATATTACTGTTAAAAGCAACAGAAAACCTGTAAGGCACCCAATGGGAACAGAACCCGCAACACTGAATAATATGTAGTATCAGGCTTTCCTTCCCCATTTAAATCAATCTTCACAGGACAGACCGAGGGCTTTTCCTCAAGAACAGCAGTTGAAATATTCTTTAGAAGAGCAATAAAGCCATATTAATAAGGAATCTGTATAAGGCCCGGAAAGTACCAGTCAGGAGCAACACAGACAAAGGACTCTACTGAAGGCAGATCTTGGCTCTTCCCTGCAGCCCAGCTGAGGATAAGATGAAGACAACATCAGGAGGACAAGGAGGAACAGTGCAGTTACCAGAGATGCATTGTTAAGCAAAAGAACTCAAAATAACAGTTCACTTGGTTCCCAATTCTTTGTCTGAAACTAAATTCCATAGTTTCCTGAAACAGACTAAGTATAACCAAAGCAGGATTATCTCCTGAATCTGCACCTTGTTCCTTAGTATTTCTGCTAACCTAGGCAAATATCAGTTTCCTCTTTCTTCTTATTCAATGCCGTGCAACATAGAAAGGGTCCCGCATTAGCAAAACACATTTTGGATGCAGTCCTAGGAAAATCTCAGAGTCCCAGATTCCCCCCCACCTTTCCCCACCAGCATCCCAGACTGGTGCCTTCCAAAGTGGGCAACGCCCAATCTGAAAGTTCCCAAAGGGAATGTGGTCAGAATCAAGCTAGAACTTCCATCCCGAAGAGCTTTCTTTGTAGTGTCTGGATCTGGAAAGACTACTTTAGTGGGGACGAGGGGTTTGTGTTGCCCTTTCTCCTGGGATGGTGCTAGGAGACCACTGCAAACTGCATTTCAAGGCTCAAAACACTCTGGACATTTACTTTAGGTTTGCTGTGAGCTTGCTTTGTACCCAGAACTGAGTTGAATAATTCACAGTTCTATATGCCTGTCACTACTTCCATTTATTTTCTTTTCATTCATCCTCTTACTGCTCAGCATTCATCATGCAAATTCAACAAGGTTACATAAGTCCACATACTGCAGAGCATTAGGAAGCCATACGGGCAAGAAAATTCATCTAACAACACCCAGGAGGAAACGGGCTCTTTATATATGTTAGTCTCAAGGTTTAAATCCTGGCTCTTTCTCTCTCCTTTTTGTTTCACTATTTTTCTCTTGGCTTAAAGATTCTGCTTATTCTCTCTTGTTTATAATATGGCTTTCTCTGGTGCAAAATGAGAGATTTCTGCCTCACCAGCTTCAAACTTACCACTTTCTGCAGGCTGGCAATTGACAATCAAACATTCTCATTTCTTTGGTCCGGGAGCTCATTTGTATCCTGTATAACTCCATACATTTAGATACCTGTTCTGTCTCTGGGCATAGCTACTTGCCATAAATTTCAGAATTAATTTCTACTTCTTCAAGATGTTTGCAGAAAGGCACCCCAGAAAGTTGATTTGCCTATTTGGATAGGACTGAGCTGGACATGTTTATTTAATTTTTTTGATATTGTTAGAAGAAATATCCAGGTCCGGTTCCAAGCTGGGAGAAAGGCACTGGAGACAAAATGGAGGCTGGAGGCTGATTGGAAAGAGGGTCAATTTATTGATGAAGCAGAACCACGTGTGTGTAACTCTGGTACAGCTGACCACATGGAGTTGAGAGTGAGGGTATTTAAACCTTCTCTTGGGCTTTGCACTTGTGCTTCCTGTTCCAGAACATGTATTCTATTGGCTGTTGTCAGACTCCCACGGGGCCATGTACAAATCCTAAGAGTTTGTCTGAGCTAAGTTTGGTTGAAGTTTGGGCTGATGCAATGAAGGGACTTGTTGGGCAATTCCTATTGTGGCTGAGGGCTAACCCTACCTTTGTTCAAACCTTGCTGCAGGGAGTAATGGATTACCAAATCTGCATTTCTAAAAGATGGCCTCAACTTAGTAACGGCTTGAGAGCAGGGAACTGGGGCTCTGAGTTTCTGTCTTCCTTAAAAATTTATTTCTCTTTTAGGGAAAATATTTTATGCTGCCTTTTTAAAATATTTCTCAAAATATTTCATTCTTCTAGGAGAGGGAGGATGTTAACTTTCTACAGTATCTTATCCTGTATTATAATGATCAAAACCATATCCAGTGTTATAACTGTGTTTCTGTTTTTCTTAGGTAACAGCTGCTTATCCCTTCACAGCCAGGAGTAACCAGGAAGTCAGTCTGCAAGCAGGCCAGTCAGTGACTGTGCTGGAACCCCATGATAAAAAGGGAAATAAGGAATGGTTCTTAGTGGAAGTGAATGGACAGAAGGGCTACGTGCCTTCCAACCACCTGATCGTGTTATCCCCACAACCACCTGGATGGGTTTCACCCGTTTGGCCATTCCCAGCTCAGTAAATGCAACTGTTAAGAGATGCTTGGTCTAGAACTCAGCTATATTTTCATTGCCTCTCTCTTCCCCTTTCTTTCATGACATTCAATGGACAAAGAGACTGATAATGAGGCCAGGAGGCCTCTGGAATATTGTGAGTTTCAGTTTCAGAAATTCAGAATGAATTTGTGCCATATTTATTGAAAAAAAATATATGAAGGAATGTAGGTGCCTAAGCTACTTAGAATTGTGATAGTATTTCTTGATCTAAGGGGTTTTCCAAATATTGGAAAATAAGGGCTCTTGTAGTAATCTAGAATAATTTCTGCACCATTAGCTTTACAACTAGTCCTCATTCAGTGATCTCATTTGGGACACACAACTCAGTCATTAAGCAAAGTGGTTGCTAAGTGAACCCACAACTGTGCTTATAATCTTATTTCAGCTTTCCTTTGCTTTACAAACCTGTAAATGTTTCAAAGCTACTTTTACATTGCCATCATAATTATGAATTGTTGCTAAACAAGACAGTCACCAAGTGAGGACTACCTGTATTTGATCAATGCATGGTCTCAAGCCAAAGATTTCTGTAGGACAACTAAGTGTAACTGTGCTTAGTGCAATAAGGACTTAAAAGGGGAATGTGGCTCTTCCTAACTCATTCCAGAATACCTATCTCAATCAGTTAGCAACTCATCACGACAAAGAACTTCTGAGCCATAGGCTAGTTGAAACCCCATTCTTTTTTCACTGACATAATGTCCTTTGATGAAGAAACAGTTAAAGGCACCAGCTCAGCATTTTCCAATGATCTATGGTATAGCTACCAGATTACTACTGTAAACCCAGTTGTTCTCTTCAGTAATGTATTAATAATCTGAACAAAATGGCTGAGGTGGCTAAAGTATTGGACTAAGAACAAGGAGAAACTGGTTTTGAATCTACTCTCAACCATGGAAACTCAGTGGCTGATTTTCAGCCAGTTACTCTCTTGTATCCAACTCACAGGATTTATGCTATTGGGGAAAAAGAACAGTGCTATGTAAGCCATATTTAGTTCCTACAAAAATGGTATTACAAAAATATAAAATAAATATTTGCTTTAAGTGGCCTTCATTGAGGTGATACAATGCCTATTCTCATTATTGGAGAGAATGAATCCTACTGCCATAGTGCTTAAAGTGCAATATTGCAGGCAAACTCTCTCCACAGCATGGAGTTCGATCCTGATGGGGCTGAAGGTTGACTCAGGCTCGCAAGGTCGGTAAAATGAGGAGCCAGATTGTTGGTGGCAATACGCAAATAATGTTTCTACCTTGTAAACTGCCCAAAGAATACTGTAAATTATGGGGTAGTATAAGCTATTGCTGTATCAGTCCAGTAATGGTTAGCAAACACTAGAAGACACTATATCTGATTAGTGGAGATTCTAGCATATGAAACATTCAGCATTGCTCTGACATGCATTATGAAAAAATTGGAAGCATGTTCAACTAAAATAATATTGGAGAGCAAAGAAAAATGGAAAGATTATCTTTTGGCGTGAAGTGGTTGTTACCAACTTTCAGGTAGAAATATGGAGTGGCAAAATATTGCTACAATTGTGAAAGAAGTAAACTGATAGGTACACAGAAAACTAAATTTGTATGCACAAACAATATATGATTTGTCTTTTCTCCAAAAAAAGGAAGAAAATTTGCACATCAAAAATAATCTGAGGCCCTTCTAAAGATAATGAAAAAGATGGTATACACTGTAGGGCGTATCATTTCATGGGGTGAAAATTAATTTTTGCAATTTTTTTTCAGTGAGAGATTCTAAAACTATGTGTTTTTACACCAAGAGTTCAAAACTGCTGTTATTTTTGCAATTGCACAATGTTTAGCTTGGTATGGGTAAATCCACATCTGATCATATACCCCACAAATACTGTTACCTTTATTTTCTCAAAATTATACCTTTTGCTACAAAAATTTAAAAACATTTCTGCTTGAATCTTATCTAGCTAAGCAAAAAAATAATCCACGTAATCATAAACTAACATCAGAAAGCAATTATTCGAGTTACAAAAATGTTTAAACAAATTTCATCAAGTCTTGTGTTGATTCGTTCTTCAACATCAGCTGCTTCTTTGCCTCTGATATAACCCTCATATTTCTCATGTGTATACGATCTGCTTGCTGCCTCTGTGACCTGTTTCACATATCTCTCTACTGATTGAGCATGAAAGGGCCACTGTGGGACTTGCATGCGTTTGTCTATGGACTTCTTTATTTCCACTGTAGACAGTTTGCACATCAAAGGTGGCTCATATACTCCTTCAGACCAGTCAATCAGCTCCAGCAGAGTGGATGCTCTGGTTTGACCTCTGACCCAGTGCATGGCGCCACCTTCACAGCCAGTATTAACATTTATAGAATCTCCTCCAATGGCCTTCAAGCTTTTGTCAACACCTTTCTTCTTCATGAAATACACCAGATTATCTGCTATCACTTGAGCAGGTTTTCCTGTTTTGAGCCTTTCTCTGGAGTGAAATGATAAAGATATCTTTCATCCAGCTCACTGCACACAGAATAATGTCCTTCTTTGATGGTACTGGGGAATTGCTGGCCTGAAAAGTTATGATATTTATTTATTTGATTTGTCAATTGCTTACGAGATAATAGGTATAAGTATAAACATAGTTATGAATACATGAAATGGATACATATAAGAAAAATAAAAAGAAATAATAGGACAGGGACGGTAGGCACATTGGTGCGCTTATGCACACCCCCTACAGACCTCTTAGAAAGGGGTGAGGTCAATAGTAGACAGTCTAAGGTTAAAGTTTTTGGGGTTTGGGGAAGAAACCACAGAGTCAGGTAGAGTATTCCAGACATTGACCACTCTGTTGCTGAAGTCATATTTCCTGCAATCAAGTTTGGTGCGGTTAACCTTGCGTTTGTATCTATTGTGTGCTCTTGTATTGTTATGGTTGAAGCTGAAGTATTCATTGACAGGTAGGACATTGCAATGTATAATTTTATATACTAAGATGGACTGAAGGCGGCGTAGTTCTAGAGGTCATTTATGTAGAGTATGAAAAGAGTTGGTCCTAGAACACTGCCTTGGGGGGCACCACTGTTGACAGGTACAGAATTTGATAGGACGCTCCCAATTTTGACCATTTGTTGTCTGTTTGACAGGAATGCTTCTATCCAGTTATGCAGGTGTCCAGAGATACCATAAGATTTTAGTTTTAGGAGTAGTTTGTCATGTACCACTGAATCAAAGGCTATGTAGATTTTGTCTATTGCTTATTGATGTAGTTATTTACCAAAAGCATCTAAATTATATTAAAGTAACCAAAATATCTTTAAAATTATCACAACTGTTGAGCATTCCTAATGTTTGGAAATTGAAAGTTGAAAAATTTGACACACCCTAATTAATATACAGAAACTTATTATCAATGAATACATTCTGATTATAATATTCCCTCCCCCTTCAAAAACTATACACTAAAAAAAAGGAGAAGAATTGCAGCTCCAGAGATTGAGTTCCAGTGAAATCAGAATGTACAATGAAGGGGAGTTGCGTCTGTGAGATTAACTTGAGACAGTGCACTTTTTCACTGCCCTCCATCAGAGACTATGCTTATCTTCCCACATCCATGTACCTGTAATCACATCAAATTACTTTTGGAATCAGCACAGAAAATGAATGCATAAACCGATCTGAAGGCTCAGGATGATGTGAAATATTCAAGTTTTAATGCTTCTGGGTGTGACGGATAAGGCAGCTTGCAGTGTTTCAAAATGTAACTAGATCACTTCAAGTGTGGCTTCTGAAAAATGCATGGGTTTGCTCTTTGACATACGTTTTATGTCAGATGGAGAATAAAATGAATGGGTAACATTATGTTTTAACTGACTCTTAACACATCTCTGGATTTTGTCGTTGTACATCCCAGTGCAAATGCAGTAGACTCTTCGTAATGTGAGAGGTTTGTAGGATAAAGGCCAAGAAAAGATCTTATAACCTCAAATCCCCTTTCCTTGTTTTTTTTTAATACTGTAGTATTTAAATCTTCTAAATAGCTGCTGCTTTGTTCGTCAACTATGCAACAAGTAAGGTTGTTTGGGCCAATTCTCAACTTTAGAGTTAATAACCTGAATTATTGTGGCAATATAACTTGTACATTATAGTTGATGTGCTTACATGGGTGAGAAATGGCCTTGCGCACATCTTGTAATCTGTGGAAACTTCCTATGGTATTACTAAATTCATTTACTACTAAAACCAATTGTCTAAACTGCTGTGAACTTTGTCTTAGGGTCCAAAAATTGAAGTAAAAAGAATGAGACCAGAAATTCCTATTTCAGGCTCTTTATATTTATAACAATGGTGTATTTGCATTACATTGACTGTGAAAGAAATAAACAAACAGTATTGATTCTCTGCTTAAATATGCTTTTCAAACTGTTCAGATGTCAGCGCATGTTTCTTGTCTGAATATGTGTCTTCTTACTTTTTGTTGTTATGCAGCTCTTTTACCACCAGGTGGCTTACTTCCCCCATTTGTCTCTTAAGCATACCAGGCAAGATTGGAAGTGGCAATCTATCCCTTTATGTTTCAAATAGAAAGGACTAGATTGTTGGCATTAAAAGCAAAGGTTAATATTTACTGTCTTGTTTCCCAATGCTGGACTTCATGCCTAATCGTTCTAGTACATTGCTTTTCAGAATAGTTTGAACAGTTGGCAATGGTATCTTACTTGTTTACACTGGAAGACTGAAGATACAATCATACCTTTCACAATTTCATGCCCTCTACATGGATTGGACTACAATTCATTCACACACACACACACACACACACACACATTGTGTGTGTTTCTCTGTCTCTCTCTCTCTCTCTCTGTGTACTTCTACAGTATATGTATGTGTGCAGCGGTGGGATTCTACCAGTTTGCACCTATTCTCTAGAACCGGTTGTTAACATTCTAAGCAGTTTGGAGAACTGGTTGTTAGAAGAAATTACTGGCCTAATCCTGTAAGGAAGGCAGGAAGGAAACATTACAGAATGCTTACAGAAACTGCCTCTCCGTTAATCCTTATTATATTCTTGGCAGGACTAGATTTCCTGTCTCAGGAACATCTCTGGAGTTTTTTTTTCCTCCTTTGCTGGTACTTTGCTTATGTGGAGTGACCATTCAAAGTTACAATGGCACTGAAAAAAGTGACTTATAACCATTTTTCACACTTATGACTGTTGTAGCATCCCCACAGTCAGGAGAGGCCAGGCGGGGAGATGCGTGCCTCGATGTGAGTGATATTGAGTTGGCCACACCCAGCCAATAACATGACCACCAAGCCATGTCCACCAAGTCACATGACCACCAAGCCACACCACCACCTAAGCCATGCCCACCACTTAAGCCACGCCCACAGAACCAGTTGTTAAAAATTTGAATCCCACCCCTGTATGTGTGTATGCACATGTAATGGATGTGTGTGTGTGTGTGTATTCCTTTGAGAGTGGGCATCAGAATTTTATTTTAATGTGTGCCATTATGTACAGAGAAAAGTGACAATAACTCAACTCTTCTCTTCCCTTCATCTCATCTTCTCTTTTTTTCTTTTCTCATATCTTATCATCTTATCTAGTTCCCATCATCTTCAGATAGCATGGCTCTTGGAGTTGTAGTATCAAGTTTCAGGATAGCGGCAGAGAAACTAGTATTTTGGGATGGGTGAGGTGGGAGGGTTAGGAAACAAAAAAAGTGCATACGTGGATATTTTCACATAAAGATGATTAGGCACAGGTGAGTGTAGAGTTGGTTGCATACCCCATTCTCTTCCACATGTAGGGAATTTCATCACTGAAGGTGTTTCACCGCATAGACCATGCTGGATCTACATATAAGAAATGGATTGTCCTGAGCTGCCTTTAGACAGTATCATAATAAGGAAGGGTCAAGTTCCCTTTTGAGATGCAAATGCCAATCTAGGAGGACAGTCTGACCATTTCAACTGTCAACCTGAATGATGAGTTGTCATTTGTGACATACTTGATATTATATGCCAGTTTCAAGGATAAGTCTACTGCTTCCAATGTCAAAAAGATACTTGGGCCCTGGTTTGATAGGCATGTGCAATTCTGAGGCCTGCAGCAGGCAACGGTAGGTCTGCCAAAGTGTAAATGACACCAGAATTTCATATTTGTTTCAGTACAAGGGCAGCTAAGAAAGGGTTTAAGTTATTGTGTCCATTTGTCATTACGGACTATTTGCATCCACATTTCTTGCATGCATCTGCGCATGCGTGCACACACACACACACACACACACACCTGCTTTTTCTACTATCACACCACATTACATGTTTCAGTTGAAGTTGGCTTGGTCTCTACCTAGGGCTACACAAGCAGTCATCCCCAAGCTAGTGCCCTTCAGAAGCTTTGAACCACAGATTCAAGAATGTCTAGTCAACACTTTGGGGATTTAATGCTTTTTGAGTACCAATATTAAGTACAAAGTAAATAGAATGATCAAAATGATAAATATCCATGAATTGCATCCGTGTAAGCCATGAATATGCTCACATTGGGGGAGTAGCTCATTTGTGTCTGGGCCATACCATTTTACAAGTTGCAAGTGGGAAGGCAGGTGGCAGAATATTCCACCCTAAAAAACAAAGCAGTTACACCAGGAAGCCAGCATGTTAGGAAGAAAGTGGTTGCACAGCCTGATTTTCTTCCCGCTGGTTGCATTTTTCTACTACAAGATTATTCATGTTTGTGTGAGAATCATGCAGCCATGTAAATATCATCCTTTGGAAGTGGTATAGACCAAGCATGGGTTTATTATCTCACTGAACCACCAAATCCCAAGATAGTTGTGGGAAACCAGATCAATCAGAAGCTACATGCTAGGAAAAATATGGATGCTTTTGAAAGAACAAATCATACTGATAGTGGGACTGACGGGGAACCTTTTGAAGAGAAGCCAGGGAACAAACTAGCAATCATCTAATCTAACCCACTCTTTCAAAACTATTTTCTCAGGCAGGGAACTGCCAATCTTGACTTTGAAAAATGTCACTCCTCAGCCAGGTTAGGTTTGATTTCCCTTCTTCAGTACTGAGCAGCAGGTGAAGCACCAACTGGAAGAAGGCTGCTGAAAGAGAGGAAAAGCCATCTTGAAAAGTTCAAGCTACTTCATCAGCTAGCAGCTGTCTTGACTCCAACCTGGAAGACCGAGAAAAGACATAGTTGGGAGTTGGGAATGGGTTGAAGATAATTTAGGAGAGCAGCAGTAGAATCCACAGTATTTTAAGTGGCATGGCACCAGGACTCAAAGTATGGCAGTCCATACATTTTAGTGGCTTAATCTATGAATATGATGCTAATTCAGCTATGCAATGCTGTATATTTCTCAGCAGTTTGTAAATGGTAATAGGAGGGAAGATAAAGATATAGTCAAGGATAGAAGCTTCCCCTCTGAGTAGCCAATTCTTGTCTTTTCTGAGCTAAGTACAAAGCTCAAGTCTCTTTCAACCAACATATATGGACAAATAAAGGGTAGCATGCATGCCTTTAAATAGCATGGCAAGGACATACCCTTCAGTCAGGAATGCTCTGGCGGTCTTAATGGAACGTGTTGTGTTTGTATTTTGGAGCCAATGAACAGTGCTTGGACAGAGACTGACCCAGCTGGTTCATGTAAGTCATGGATGTTAGGACACGGATAAAAATCTCTGGCTTCACACTTAGCATCTGATGTGGCTTTCATTGCAGGGAACCTTCCTTGTGTCCCATTCTCTCCTACTAGGCCCAAGGTCAGAGCTAAGATAGGTAAACCCTCATTGCTCTGTTTCCAGCACTCTAGACTTATTTCAGGCTAGAAATGCTCCATAGATATTTGCAGTCGTCAGCAGTTCTCTCTGTTAGTCAGCTGGGAACTCTATTTCCTCCAAAGAAACAGCCAGGGAATTTACTTGAACTTGATACTAATTGAGAGATATTTCCATAGGGCTAGAGAAAAACAAGAGAGTCAGCTAAAGAGATGCGAAAGATAGGGAACATTTTTGCCCAAGTAACATTGTTAAGCAGATTCAAATTTCTCTTTTTCTGAACTAAAATTCTGATCAGATCAAGCTATTCCTCGCATGTGTGTATCTGTAAATTGTGATTCTGTTCTCACCTTTAAAAAATGAACAAAGAGTCACATTTTTAGAATGAATGCTATACAAAAATGTATCTTTTGTGGCAAAATGTTTTTTGAAATGTGAGTTTTACGGGAAAGAGAAAAAAATAAAATAAAGATGCAATACTATAAAAAGAAAGAATATAAAGTTGGACTATCTGACCAGGGATTATTTGGTTGACATTTTTGGTGACTCCTAATGGACTTTCTGTTGACCTATAATTGAAAAGATGATGATTTCTGGATTGTATATGGATAAAAGTTAGGCTATAGGGAGAAGAGTTGGACAAAAAGTATTATATTATTGTATAATTATAAGTATTAGATTAGTTTATACTCACTGTGATGAAAGTTGGAAGCCATTTATTATTGTCATTATTGCCTTTTTATTTTCCCTTGTACATTTTTCTGCATCTTCTGAACTGTTATTTTATTATTATTATTTCTTCTGGTGTAGTTTACATTAGTTTTTACTAATATATTAAAAAAGGAGGAGGGGGAGGTTCCTTTAAATATAGAAATCCTCAAATTAGATCATAACAAAACAATGGTTGATGGATAATTTTTAAAAAACTTAATTACTTAAGTAATTATACTATGTTTCTCAGAATTCGTTTTTGCCATCTTGAATAATGTCTTTTCCTTTATGCTACTAGCACCCCCTTCTTAAGAGGAAGAATCCACAACATAAAAATTACACTAACTTCTACAGCTTCCCAACCTTTCTTTTTTGCTTCAGGAATCCCTTGTCAGAACTGGGGTATCTTGGAGTGCAGCCATGTCCTGTAATAAAATGCCCTGCACTCTCCTGCCAGTCTCTGTGTTGAGGTGATTGTATTGCTTCTGGAGCTTTCTCTGCCAAGCTGGGAACCAGAAAAGGCGTCTGCACATCAATGGTGGGTTTCAATTTTTTTTACTACCGGTTCAGTGGGTGTGGCTTGGTGGGCATGGCAGGGGAAGGATACTATAAAATCTCCGGTCAGAGGTGGTATTTGCTGATTCTCTGAACTACTCAACATTCCCACTACCGGTTCTCCAGAACTGGTCAGAACCTGCTGAATACCACCTCTCTGCTGCACATGTTGCAAAATCCTTTTTTGGTGCTTTCAGGGAATCAAGTCTAGGAAATACACCTCTGCATAGTCACAAGGCCCTTCCTACTGTTAGACATTCAAGAACAAGTCTCAGAAATGAACTCATGAAGCACCTTTGATTTGTTCATCAGAGCTGCTTTGCTTTTCAAAGCTGCTTTTGGGTGCTTCTTTTGAAGCTTTGGTCAGCTTTGATCATCCCTAGCTGTTTCTTTTCCAACCCAAACACCAAGATTTAGTTGTTAAGAATTCACTTTCAGTGTGGGCCTTAAGAGGACAGAGAATACCCTGGCACCTTTGAAGTTAATTAGTTTATTGTAACAAAGACAATAGAGTGGTGGTTTGTGCATATGGAAACTGACAACTGCAAGAACAACCAATTTAACTGTTTCTCACAGCCTTCACTGGGATGCTAGCTATGCATTGCCGAACACATGCATGCTATCTTAAGGTGCAGCTTTTATTTCTTGACTTTTCCTGCACATGTTTAGGGACACTTGTGAATTTAGTAAGGAAAAATAAGACAGAGTGTAGGTTTGTGAGCAATAACACCTCTTATAAGCAGAGGAGGGAAAGGGCTTCCTGATGAGCTGAACTGTTGCTCAGAGCAACACACAACAATACAGCCACAAGGTTCATTAGAGACAAGGATGTGGGAAGAGATTAGTTTCTGACACATACTTTAGGGTTTTTTAATTTCTACTAGTTTAAACAATATGAAATAAACAACCAGAGAGTTGTTCTGGTGGTTCTACCAGTAAGCTCCATCCAACTGGGCTTTTAGGCAGATTCCCTAAATCTAAGTTGGATCACTGGATTGAAATGGAATGTGGTGTGTTAAAAGGAAATCAAATTGCTGCCTTGATCACGTATGAGCAGAAAATAGCCCCAAGCCAAAAGCTTTCACATACAATCCAGTGGAGGCGTTTCATGGTGGAATATTTTTTGAGAAACATGAAATCAGGAGTGAAGCTGTCACTTTTGTAAGGGAAAAAAGGCTGAAGGGTCAAAGCAACATGCCCTCCAGGAAAGATTCTCAGTCTTCCCTCATGGCTCAGCAGCAAATGCCAGGCCTTTTCAGCCTCTTAGGGGAAGGCAAGCAGCATTTCATGGTTGAATGGGCCCTTCGGCAACTGATCCTTCACTATGCTGCAAGCGATGGACAAAGAAACTGCTGCTACAGATATGACAAAAATGCTGGCCTATGTATTGTTCTTCTCTGATTGCCGGAACTCAGGCTCTGTAGCTGAGTGGGGAGATGGACACAAGCTAGCAAGACATACAATAGTAACTCTGAAGAGCTGGGAAGGTTCATGCAGTTTGAATAGAAATAGTTTCATAAAATGGCTGCACTGCTCCTTCCTTCTGTGCTGCTGCTGCTGCTGCTGCTGCTGCTGCTGCTGCTGCTGCTCTGACTCATGCTGTGATTTCTTCAGCTTGGTTCTTGGAAGTAAATCCCATTGCTCAATCGCCCACAATTCACATGACTAGACATGTATAGGGATGTAGCGTAAAGCCTGATTCCACCCCAAATAAGACAGTAGAAGATGCTTTTTGAACCTTTTTTCTGCTTTCCCCTTAAAATGTGGTTCTGAAAGAACACTTTGTTCCTAACAAAGTCTTCGGACACTTCTCTTGCTGCATTAGAAGACTTCTCCAGTGGCAAGGCCATTTTTGCCCCATAGTAACTGTAACAGTGGCAACCATTCTGAGTTTTCCTACATTCAAGGATTTCGTAATAGGGTTTTGGGGGGAAGAGCACGGTAATCGCTGTTCCAGTTCTCTTCATACCAATAATATGTTGCCCCTCCTGAACGTTTTCAATAATAAAGGCAACCTTCACGGTGGGCAAATTGCTGAGAAATGCTTCTTAGTTTAACCTGAGTTACAGGACAGAATGAAGGGAAATTACGAGGAAGCCATTTTCTTCACCTGTCCTATAGCAAATAACAATATATGTTCTGGCCTTCGGTTCATCTTTGCTTTTATCTATTTTGAGGAATGTGCTTAGATGCCCTTCTCAGTGGACTGCCTCTAAATGTATTCTATTTCAGGTCAGGGATGGAATCAATGAGAATTGGAAAATGTAGAAAGGAAAAGCACCTTAAAAAAAACAAAAACCAGAGGTCAGGACCAATTATTAGAACTGGAAATACAATGAAAATGATTCAGAATGAGTTTTTAAGACCTTGAATGAGCCAGACCTCTTTTGTTCTTCATAGCACATACCTCTTTTTTCAGGCTTCTGTCTTTTGTCCTGGAAAAAAAGATGTTGCTGCCTTAACATATTGAATAATTAAAGTAGTGACTTTGTAATTTGACTCTTAAATCAGTAACATCCTTTTTGTCAGGCTCATGCAGTAAGCTCAGAAATTCTGACAGTCAGAAGTTGAAATCCTTGGACGTGAAGAAGACTGAATACAGATTCCTGATTTGAGATGTGGAAACAATAATTGAAAATAGAAGGGAAAATGAAAGGTATTTGTATAAGATCAGAAATATCATGGGAAATTTTTCAGTTAAGGTAGAAGTGCTTAAGAGTAACAGTCTAATAAGGCAAATAAGATTACAAGAAAACTCAGCTGAATATACCGAAACCTTTTGCAAAGAAAATTTGAGAAAACAGAGGCATTTGCTGAGACAGAATATGTTCTAAAAATGATTCCATTAGGAAGTAAGATATTAAAGGTAATAGATCAGCTTTCAAAAAATAAAGTATTGTGTACAGATGAAATATTCACTGAAAGTTATGGGAAAAGAGGCAGCAAAAGGGATAATAGTTCTAATTGAACAAATAAGGAACAAGTTTAACTGAGAGTTAGGAAAAAAAATTCTCTATAGAATAAGCTACTAAAGAAGAGAGAACACAAAATTATAGGCCCATGTCACTAATTCTCCATACAAGCAAATGTTGCTTAGGATCTTACAAACAAAAACAGAGCTATGGATAGAGAAAGGAGTGCCAAATGAGCAGACAGAGGCAAAGGGACATAAAATCAGTTAGCTAACATAAGATGGAAAGAGCAAGAGAATGTCATTTATGGATTATAGCAAAGGCAGAATGTGGAATTTGTTAAGCTAATGGATGTTCCAAAACATTTGACTATTTTACGGAGGATCCTTTACAATGATAAGAAGGTATTGTAAGTACGGACTGAATTGGGAGAAACAGATTGATTCAGAACCCACAGTGAAACCAAGATAATTACTGTTAATGTATTGTCATATTGTTAACTTATACCATGACTATATTATCAAAATGACAGACACAGTTGGAATAAAAATAGAAGGCTAAAATATTAACAGTTTGAGATATGGAGACAGTGCCATTTCATTAGTCAAAATCAGAAAAGTTAAAAAAATGTGATGAAAATAAAAATGGAAAGTGCACACTCTGCGTTAATATTATGTATGATGAAGTCAAAGGTACTCTCAGGAAACAATCCTCAATGAGCTTACAGGTAACATGAAAAAGGTAAAAACAATAGACTAGATAAAGATGGGAAACATGCTAAAGAAATGGGAATCCTTCTTGATGGATACAAAAAGGTAAAGATAACAGTAAAGGTTTCCCCTGTCTCACTCTAGAGGGAAGTGCTCATTGAATACCAACTGCCCTGTACGAGCACACAGGCAGGGACTCCTCGGCGTGCCATTTGCGACCCAGTGTCGTTTGGCAGTATCGCGGAGGAGGGCCTACTCTGTGGCAGCTCCCGCTCTGTGGAACCAACTACCTCTGGGACTCTGCCTGGCCCCTGACCTCCATACCTTCTGCCACGATTTAAAAACCTGGTTGTTTGAACAGGCTGGGCTGTGCTGACTCCTTGGTGGGGGGTGGGGTGTCTGATTTTATTACATAAATTATAAATGGGTTTTTAGTTTAATTTGGCTTGGTTAATTTAATTCTATTTTAGATAATTAAGTTATTGTGTTGGTTTTAGTTGTGAGCCGCCCCGAGTCCTTTTTGGAGAGGGGGCGGCATACAAGTCAAATAAATAAATAAATAAATAATAAATCTCCATTTCTTAGCCAAGACAGCCAGCATTGTCTGAAGACGCTTTCTGTAGTCAGGCGGCCATCATGTTTATACACCAAGGAGCATGGAATACTGTTACCTTCCAATTGAAATGGTACCTATTTATCTAGTTGCATTTTCATGCTTTCAAATTGCTAGGTTGGCAGGTACTAAGGCAAGGAATGGGAGCTTATCCCGTCACACGGTGCTCAGCTGACAAGCTCAGCATCTTTAACTGCTGAACCATCAAGGCAGGGTATAAATCTGATAACAAATAGTTAATAAAATCAATTAGTTAACTCCAAGGAGAGGGGCAATGATAATTTTAAATCAGATTTAGACAAAATGATGAAGGCTATGATATTTCAAAAGCAATAACATCGTCACAGAAGCTGAAACCATGGTGATGCGGTTTAATCCTGGCCCTGGAAAGGGGGAATGGATGAATGAATTGTTCAGAAGCAATTTCAGGAAAGGTTACTCAGCCCTAGAAATGAAGAAAACATGAGAAATAAATTTAAATTACCTCCCCCATTCTGATTTCATTTGGTATAAGTGTGGTAAACAGAAACAGGATTTCAAGATTATATTATTATACCTTGAACAAATTCTGAAATCCCAACTATTTCTATTTCTTGACCTTGCCTTCCTTGACCACCCTGGTCTTTCAATGTTTTATTTATTTATTTTATTTTATTTTATTTATTTTATTTGTCAATGACTTACAAGATAATAGATATAAGTATAAACATGAGTAAGAATACGGGAAATAGGTACGAATAATTGGGGACGATAGGACAGAGACAGTAGGCACGATGGTGCACTTATGCACGCCCCTTACAGACCTCTTAGGAATGAAGTGAGGTCAATAGTGGTTAGTTTGAGGTTAAAGGAGTAAGGATTAGAGGATGTAAATGTGAGAATTAAAAGCTGAAAAAAAGAACGAAGAAAGAAAACAAATAACTTTGCACTGTAGGTCTGGAGACAGTTACCAAGTGTATTATAGGCTGCAAGATCCAAACTATTAATCCTGGCCCAAATAAATAATGATTACAGGAAACATTCATCAAGTAGAAATTTACATATTTTCAGTAGGTGATAGAAGCAGATGAGAAGTGGGGTGGGTAGACAAAGAAATTACAGACTGGCCATGTTAGGCCTATTGGTTCCTGCTGGAGATAGGTTGAGATAGTGTTTGTCCATCCAATTATCAGGAGTCAAGCATGACTAGATGCTGTTTAACCAACTAGCGATCTAGGTAATAACCTCAGGTATAGTGAGCTCAAATCAATGCTGCTAAATATATCTAGATACTGCAGTCCTTAAAGGAATAATTTGCTCTGGCTGGTTGTTATACTACAAGGATTCATCTTTGCATCCTACCAATGCTCATTATGTCGTATTCTGGCATTATAATATCAAGTGTACTAACCCCATGGCATCTCTGGATATGCCTCACTTCTTCCAACATTGTTCAACAAGGTTTTTCTCCTGTACTATTAGGGCCCAGCTCACATGAAAGCCAGCATGCATACAGTACAAATGCTTTTCTCCTACACACAGCTGAGCTCAATCCATGCCCGCTGGAGCAATACTATAGAGGCAGGAGGCTGGGTGGGTTGAATAGGACTGGTGTGCATGTTCTCTTGTAGTCCATAATCAGAACCCTGCATGTATTCAGAATTCAAAATATGAACATCTTCCAGAGTGCCTGTATGTTTACATCCTACCGCATACACTAGTCTCAGCAGATGCCTGTTTTCTCTGGTGGATTTTCTTTACTAAACTGGGGTGGCCATGTTTAGTTAAAGTTAATGAGACAAAAGAGAGATTAATTCAGATGTTAATTCCACTGCTTCTCCAGGCTATGCAAACTGAACCGGCTTGTCACGACTGTTATAATGCAACACTTTCTCGCTGGAAAGTTGAAAAGGCATAATCAGTTTCAGAATAAAACCAAGTCTTCTTTTCTCCTTTCTGTATTTTCAATGTTTTGTTCATAGGCCATACGGGGGCCGTCCAACCCACACCCAGGCCATATTGTGCTGCATCTCTTCCTTTTCTCTCTCTCTTCTTATACACTTGAGTTAACTCTGCAAGGAGTAAGTATGTAATGCTCATGGAGATGAGAGATTTGGCACTTTCCATGTTCAGCTCTTCAAGTCCTTCCCCCAAAGTTATAAGTTGGAATGTTTTGGACAGGATGCCTATTGAAATTTTCAAAACCATCAGCAGCTTTTGCAAAAGATGGCTTCAAGGTCCATTAAACTGTTTTTACTAAACTCTATTTTAGGCATCAGTTGAATAATTTTAATTCTATGGTTAATGTGATGAGCTCTGAGCTATTTTTTTTAGTTTAAAACAATTATGTGAAAGTTCATGTCTGCCAACAAGCAGTATTAACTAAAAAGCAAAGAGGTGTTAAATATTTACAAAGTTTTGCTATCAATAATAAGCTGGATGTAATTCTCATGCTGGGTCCATTCTATGTTCATTTCACACCAAAGAATCACCTACCACATTTTATACCATCTACAAATCATTGCAGCAGGAGAGCCATGAATAGTACTGTGGATGCATCTGATGAAGGGAAGTGGAGCTCACAAAAACTGCTTTTTAATAGAATGTGTGGCTGGAAAAAGTGCTATCAGATTCCTTCTGACCATCTACAATCAAAGCACTTCCCAAGAAACAGAAATAGCAGTAATTCCAACTGTATGTCTGCTCTTGAAACTGTTTTCAAGAAGGACTAGGTAGCGTGATAGCAGTATTCCAGTATTTGAGAGGTTGCCACAAAGTGGGGGGGGGGATTTATTTTCCAAAGCACTGGAGGGCAGGACAAGAAACAATGGATGGAAACTAATCAAGATGAGAAACAACCTGGAATTAAGGAGAAACTTCCTAACAGCAAGGACAATTAACCAGTAGAACAGCTTGCCTTCAAGCTTTATCACTAAGGGTTTTTAAGAAAAGACTGGAAAGTCACTTGTCTGAAATGGTACAGGATCTCCTGATTGAGCAGGGGGCTTGACTAGAAGACCTCTAAGGTCCCTTTAAGCTGTATTCTGACTCTGATTCCCTATCTAAGTTATACTTGATATTGCAATTATTTTTTCTGCTCTCCTTCCCATTATGAACTATGCCATACCCAAAGTCCACCAGCAGAGGGCAGCACCAAATCCCACACCTGCTGAAGCTGAGAAATGAGCTGGAACTTACTGTCTTACCAGTGACTCTTATGTCTACACATCTTTTGACTTTTACTGATGGCTGGAAGAAATTGCACAGAGAAGGAAAAGCAATCACTCTGACAGTATGAACTGAGGCTGACTGGCCCCATAATGTAAAGTAGGAAGATATACTAAAACTTTAGTTCTGAGCAAAAGATTTTGTTATATGATAGAAAAAGATAAAGCAACATCTTTTCCATCCCATAGATACAAACTGAGGAGTTTACATCTGCATTGATGCTAGCTGGTTTTGAAGGATGAGGATTATTTCCTCCTTCAGTTCTTGCTGCAGTTTATCTGAAACAGAAGCAAAGCTGGTATTTACTTTGCAATGCTATGGCTCATTCTTGTGTGGGAAGTCCATTTTCTCTTTGATTAATGTTCACTCCCTATTCCTGATCTCAAGCCAGCCTCTTCCCTCATCCCTAGAGAGGTTCAACTGCTGAGGCATCTTCCTGAAATGTTGCTATTTTTTTAAGGTGCAAAAGAAGGATCGTGCCCTGGCAACTTTGATGGCCCTTCTTGCAGTATCTGTCCTGTTTTGTGAAGAGAACCCAGTTGGGAAGGGGATGATAATTCAAGGCAGGCCAGAAATCAATTGCCTTTGTAAAATGTATTGCTAATTTAAAGCATGTCAACTCTTCCAGGGAAACCTGACAGGAAGCGCAACCGTTAGATGAACTAAGTCTACTTTATTGTAAGGCTACATTACTAGAACCTTGCCTCAGTCTGAAAATACAAATCTGTCGCCCTCACATTTAACAGTCTGTTATAAGGCAGATCCTTTTATAGTTTTTCTCTCTCTCTCTCTCTTCTCTTCTCTCTCCCTTTTTTTGGCCCATTGAACTTTTGTGGCATTTTCCCTCTTTTATCTGATCATTCCCTGGGTAAGCATCTTTCCCCCTCCTCCCTCAAGGTTATTCCCACATACCATTTCAGAGGGAATGGTTCAATGTTTTCAGCCCTTCCAGAGTTTCAAAGCTAACAAATGCAAAGATGATAGCTGCTGGGCCTCAGAATGCTTTGTAGGGATAATTGAGTGACCCTGATGGCTGTAAAGAGTAGACTCGATTGGAGGCTATGGAGTAGGATATGAGGAGCAATAGATTTGTCCTTCAAGAGAGAGGAAAGGTCAAGAGACTGGCTGGGGGAAATGCCACTGCTTTACTTGATGATAGAGGCCTGGGAAATCCCAGATAGCTGCATTTCAAGCTTCTGGGTGGCACACACAAGATTTTTTAAAAAAGCAGAAAGAACACTGATGGTGCCTTTTCAAAATGGTCCCACATCAATGAGAAGGGCTGTATGATCAGGGACAAAAGCTTTGTTTAAAAACTTAATTTAAATCCAAAGACAGACATAAACATTTGGGATGGATGGGATAAATGACCGATAAACAGGATATGTAACTGAAAATTAAGGTAATCATGATAATTATGTACCAAGCAAGGATTTATCCTGGAGACCCCAGTCAGCCCTTCAGATTGTCCATAAAGGGAGAATTGTCTAGATCTATTACTTTATCCCAAGACCTTTGCTCCTTCCCCCCTCCGCTCTCACTTAATCCATCCTTTACCTCCTTCTCTCTGGCAAGCAAGATGTCAAGCTTGCCCAGCAAGACATGAGAGCAGTGAAGAGAAAGGTTGGAGTCAGATGGGCTTTCTAGGATGGTCGGGGCATTCCAACATAGGGATGGTTGGATGATGTGATGTTCTGGCAACCCCAGTCCCACACTAGATCAGGTCATAGAAAATACTGCAGTGGAGTGCTTTCTGTTTCATGCAGGCTGCCCTAAAAATGACATTTGGGATGCAAGAGAAGCCCTGCACACTGAGTACAGACAACAAATAGTGATGTCCTGGCCCTTGGCCAGGCAACACATTAACTCAGCATTGCTCACTGGTTTGTAAACCACTTCCCTTTTCCTTTTCCACCTCCTTCCTCTGCTTGTGATTGGGTGTAGATTCTTGTCCAGTCACAGTCATCTTTCATGAACTTCAGAACAGCAAGTAGCAGAGTCAGTCTGGTGCAGTATTTAGGTTGCGGAACTGAGAGCGGAAACTGGGTTCAAGTCTTGACAGGGAAATTAACTACATGAAAGGTTAATCATGGAAGCACATATTCTATTCTTATAAGTCAACCTTACATTTTTTATGTATCCATCCAAGAATGATCGTTGTTCAAGATGTATCTTTGTAGGTGACTTCAAATCAGTCATCTTATCACAGGCTTTTATGTTGTTGGACTCCAGCTTTCATCATTCTTGATTATTGCTGTGCTAGATGGAGCAACAGGATTTGTAGTCCAGCAGTACCAGGAGAATATAGGTTATCTCTTCTATAACCAGTCCTGAAGGGTTATTGTAAATTAAAAATTAATAATGCCCCTTCCATGTTGTTCCGAGTCCTTGGGCAGAAAAAAAATGAATGTCACAAAATGTATTTGTGCATGGATATATCTGTGTATGGGTGAGATGCTATCTGATATAAAGGAAATTGTCCTCAAGTAATGAATTTGGATAAATGAATGGACGGATGGATGGATGGATGGATGGGTGATATACCATGCACAAATTGTTTTGCCACCCTCACAGGCTTTTAAAAAGTTACCCCTATAAAGGGAGGTATACTGTGTTTTTCCCTTTCACACGAACCTTTGTAGACCCATCAACCCATGTGACATGGATATGCATTGGCATCACAGAGGTACTTGCAGCTATTGAAATCAACAGAAGTAAGGAAGACTTAATTTGGCACTTTAGACGGAATGTAGTACAATTTATTTTTGATGAACCTTCTAAGCAGGCTGATACATTTACCAAGAACTTTTTCTCCTCTGCTTCCAATCACTTTATATGCTGTAGCCAATTTATCTTTGTATTCTATTTGGGAGTTAGTCCCTAGAGATAAATTCTCAAGTAGCATTTAATGCACAATTTTAACAGTAGCAATACTTCGTGCCAATGATATATTGAGGCTGGACACATTCACATACCTGTGCTAGCTTCTTTGCTCTATACTGCTCAGGAACTTCTTTGGTCTGGTCCGGAAAAAGGTCACACATTTACATCTACACATGTGAATTTTTCTCCAGGCTCATGATATTACAGACTAAGAAAAGGACTAGGGCAGTGGTGGCTAACCTTTTTGGGCTCCTGTGCCAAAAATTGTGCATGCATGCACATGCACACATTCGCCAGCCAGCACCCAGAAGGTAATGTGCACCCCCCACGCCCCCCGTGCATGCGTGCACAATCCCCCCCATGCCACCCCCTTACCTGCACTGCACCTCACAGCTGATTTTTTTTGCTGGTTTGAGGCCTTTTTTGGCCTCCCAGAGGCTTGAAAAAAATCTCTGCAAGGCTTTTCAGGATGAATAATAGGCCCGTTTTGTCACTTCCGATATTATAGGAAGTGACGAAATGGGCCTATTATTCATCCTGAAAAGTCTTGCAGAGGCTTTTTTTCAAGTCTCTGGGAGGCCAAAAAGGGCCTTAAACCAGCGGAAAAATCAGCTGTGAGGCACGCACATGCACAGTGAGGTAAATTTGCCTGCGGCTCGCATGCCAGCACAAATGGCTCTGCATGCTACTTGTGGCACGTGTGCCATAGGTTCACCATCACTGGACTAGGGTGTGTAAAAGTAATTGATTCCTCTTGGTGGTGAATAGAATAGAAAAGCACTGCTGGGAAAATTCAAATACGTTGAATGTATGATCCAAGCAAAATGAGGAACTTTTTCTAAATTATATAGAAAGCTTGAAAGATAGATAAATGTAAACTTTAGAAGAGAATTAAGAAAAGGTAAGTGAACACCGTTTGGATTAACTGTCTAACTCCAGTCTAGGGCGATGATCAGAAAAGTGAACAAACAGGTTCTCAAGTGGGCTGTAACCCATGTGATGAATAAATAATCAGGTCCGGCTTAGTTGAGTGACAGGGCATCCATCAATGGAATGCATGGTGAGGACACATTTCCATGCTGACAAAAAGTAAGGAAGTAATGAGAGTCAGAGAGAGGGGACGCGGAAGTGTAAAACTTTATCTTTTTCAAGAGCCACAGCAAACACGAATTCTTCTATAAACATATGTACACAGATGTGACTTCAAAAATTAAATATCACCACACTGAGCAAACGTCTCCTTTTTTTTCATTGAATTGTTTGTGCCTATTTGCACAGCAGCTAGATTGGAAGAAGGCTCAGTTTGCAGAATCACTGGGGGAAGGAGAAAGAACATTGTCCTATGTAATTCAGTCAACAAGTAGAAATTTCAAGTACATTCAAGGAAGCAGAAACCATTGCTAGTACCTATTGGACCGTATCTTTTTTCCAAGGTGATATGTACTGTTTTGTTTTCTCAGGCCTGAAGAAAACTCCTTAATTTCCATGCTGAGCATAAGGGTGGTCTCAGATAGGACTCAGTCCAAAATATTCTTTTACAATATATAAACAGGACTACTATGAGCTGCCCATAATGCCACTGTTCTTCTCCTTCCCCTTCTCCTTCCCCTTCCCCTTCTTCTGATAGATGATAGATATAGACACACATACACACAGTCACACACACACACACAATCCATAGGAAAAAGGTTGATCAATGGATTTTCTAACTTTGTAGATCATAGAGTGACACCTCTGTACTTTCTTTATATTCCCAAATTAATAAAATAACACATTGGGTATTTTTATTCAACACTCAGATGATTTAGGAATGAAAGCATAAAAATCCTGTGAGTATTGTTAATTTAATGAGATTTGGGGTGATTGGAACTAAGGGGAGATGAGAAAGCAGGCCATCCCACAAGGAAGGTTTCTGGCCTCTGCATTAAGATTGCCTAGTCCATAGCTTCATGGAGCCACCTCTTCTCTGATCACTGGAGCATTCTGTGCTTCACAGCAACGTCTTGATATGAAAAAGAAACATATTTGGCCTCAGTGTCAAGCTAGGTCACTATCTTTGGCCAGGCGCTTTGCTTGATACAGATGCCTTCTGCACCTGTATCTTCTGTAGTGAACACCTAGAAGCAGGCAGCTATTTTACAGAACCACATTAAAGGGAAACATCACTGAGGCTTTGATCTAAGTCAAGGGATCTTTTGAACAGACCTGGTAAGAGGCAAGTTATGTTAGTCTAAGGCAGCAAAACATCAGAAGGATTTTGGTTGCTGCAGGTCATAAAAACTTAAGCCTTTGAATAAAATTTGTTAGGCAGAAAAATGCCACCAGGCTCTTCCTGATTTTTTTTTTCAAATAAAAAGTGGTCTATTCTCCAGACTCTGACTATTTCTAGGCATTGCTGATGTATACACTAGGTTTTCACATCTGTTTTCCGTGATTTATAGCATTGGAAAACAGAGCTGAGGTAATCAGAATAAAACACAGCTAATACTGGCTACTGGCTGAGTAGATGAAGCCTTCCCAATGTGAGAGAACTCTGAATTGTGGTTTTAAAATGCAGCAGGGAAAGCATGCAGGGCATGGATGGCTTCCTAAACTCTTGCCAGCTGTGGTCATAGCAGTTATCCCTATTGTTATGTATGCAGGTTTGAATGTCATTGGTTTAGTTTGAACTGTTCTTGTAAATTGTCAAATATGATGGTTTAAAAAGTGTGGGAAAACCCTGCACTCTGATTGGCTGGCAACCGCGACTGCTGGCTATAAGTAGCAGCCGCAGCCCAGCCAAATGAGGTCCATTCAAGCTGTAGTCACTAATAAACTCTTCACTGAAGCTCTTCGCGCCTGACTCTTCATGCAAACCTAACACTGGCGACGAGGGTGGGATTCCTCCCGAAGAGAAGACGACACGGAGAACAGGCTGAGAGAGATGACTGCGCTGAACACTCCCCCAGCCCCGTTCGATCCGGTGGCAGAAGACTGGGACTCATATGCGGATCGCTTCCAAATGTACTTGGAAGGAAACGACCTCGCCGACATCTCTGAGAAGCGGAAGAGGGCGGTCTTTCTTACCCACTGCGGTCCGGCCGTTTTCAAGATGGCAAAGGCATTGGCGGGAGCTGCAGATGTAAAGGTAATGGACTGGACCGACCTAGAAAAGTTATTAAGAGGCCATTACGTGTTCCAAGTATCGTGCCTCATTAAGAGACACGAGTTCTACCATCGGGATCAAGGGGAAAGAGAGAATGTTAATGACTTCGTGGCAAGTTTAAGGGACATTGGGGGTGCTTGCGAGTTTACCAACTTTGAAGAGGCCATGCGCGATCGGTTTGTTCTAGGCCTTAAAGATAAGGTCTTACAGAGCAAATTATTAATGAAACCTAAGATCACGTTTAAGGAGGCCATAGAGGAAGCTGTTTCAGCGGAAGCAACCAAGTCCTCAGCAGCAGCCATGAAGAAAATTAACAAGGCCGCAAGCCATACTGATGTGGAAAAGTCCACAACAACCCATTGCGAACAAATACACTGTGATTCAGATTGTAGTGAGGTGGAGGAGGGAATTTATAGACTCAGAATGGAGAAGAAAAGTAAAGACCTTGGAAAAAAGAGGCAAGACTTTTACCGCAGAGGCTGTGGGGGGGGCACCCCCGCACTGAATGCAAGTTTTTAGATACCATCTGCCTATGTTGTGAGAAAAGAGGTCACCTAGCAAGAGTCTGCAAATCATCCAGAACTCCACCAAGTAGGAAGAAATTTCCTGAGAAAGAATTCAAGCCCAACAATTTCAGTGAGAAAATGGGGCGCAACTCAGAAGCAAATGGGAAGAATGAAACTCATCAAACAGTCACCATTGGTCATTCTTCACCCTTAAGAAGCAGAAAAGTACATGTGAAGGTACTAATTGAAGGAAGGCCTTGCCAAATGGAAGTGGACTCAGGCTCCTATCTATCTATGGTGTCATGGGACACTATTCACAGGCTACTTCCCAACATTCAGAAGAAGCATTTCCAGAAGCAAGCACTGACTCTTAAAGACTACCAAGGGAACAAAATTACAGTAGTTGGAACAAGAGAATTCACCGTGAAGTTCAAAGGCCACACCAAACGTTTGCCTCTGACCATCGTGGACAAGGATCGCCCAAGCTTGCTGGGACTTGAGTGGTTCAATCCACTAGGCATTGAGGTGACTGGCATCAATCACGTGAGCAACTCTGAATGGGAGGAGGCCTTGAAGTCTGAGTTTCCAGAGGTCTTCAGTGAAGGATTGGGCAAGTATATGGGGACCCCTATCAATTTCAACCTAGATCCCAAGGTGCCCCCAATTCGTTTAAAGCCCAGAAGGGTTCCATTTGCTTTAAAGGAAAAATTTGATGCACAATTAGACAAATTAATAGCTCAAGGGGTTTTAGAGCCCACTGACCACTCCAGATGGGAGACACCCATAGTCACACCAGTCAAGACTGATGGGTCAGTAAGAATCTGTGGAGACTATAAGGGGACACTGAACCATGAGCTGCAGCAGAGCGCATATCCAGTTCCAGTGGTGCATCATCTGTTACATTCACTTGGCAGAGGTACAGTCTTTGCCAAATTGGATCTGGCCCAGGCATATCAACAACTAACAGTTGATGATGCCACTGCAGAGGCCCAAACCATTGTAACTCATAGAGGTGCCTTCAAATGTAAAAGGTTACAGTTTGGAGTAAGTGTAGCACCAGGCATTTTCCAAAGCCTTATGGAAAGAATGCTGCAAGGACTGCCAGGGGTAGTGCCTTATTTTGATGATGTGTTAATCTCTGCTGAAAATGACACTCAGTTACAAGAAAGACTCAGAGAAGTCCTTACCAGATTTAAGAAAGGGGGGTTAAAGGTCAAGGAAGAAAAATGCACTCTTAGAACTGACAGGGTTGAGTTCTTGGGCTATATGATTGACAAGCATGGCATCCATCCTACAGATGCCAAGGTTCAAGCAATCAAAGAAGCCCCTAGACCAAAATGTAAAACAGACTTGCAAGCCTTCCTTGGACTCATTAACTTCTATCACATGTTCCTACCTCAGAAGGCAACCATTGCTGAACCATTACACAGATTACTTGATAAAAAGTCTGTTTGGTTCTGGGGGAGGAAGGAACAATCAGCATTTAACAGTATTAAAAGACTAATCATGTCTGATGCTGTACTGATACAGTTCTCTGAGAATTTGCCTGTTGTACTGACTTGTGATGCATCCCCCTTTGGATTGCGGTGGGGGTTTGAGCCACAGGCTTCCCAGCAGGAGAGAAGCCCCTATTGCATTTTACTCTCGCACCCTGACCAAAGCAGAGAGGAATTACAGCCAATTGGACAAGGAAGCATTGGCAACTGTTGCAGCTGTCAAGAAATTTCATGAATATTTGTATGGGAGAACATTTACCATTGTTACAGATCACAAACCCTTGTTAGGCATTGTGGCAGGAGACAAACCTACACCCACTATCCTGTCACCAAGAATGCTGAGATGGACTGAATTTCTTGCTGCTTATTCTTACAAACTTATCCACAAGCCTGGCAAGGACATTGGACATGCTGATGCACTGAGTCGTTGCCCACTCCCTTACCACAAGGAGGACTTTGAACCTGAGACACACACCTTTTTCCTAGAAACTGTTGCCAAGCTTCCAGTTCATGCTGCTGAAATTGCCAGAGAGACTGCCAAAGACACTTTATTGGCTCCTGTTATAGGCTGGATTAAGAAAGGTTGGCCTCTTCAGGATCTACCTCACCTTGCTCAACCTTTTAAGTCCAGGCAAACTGAATTATCTGTATTAAGAGGATGTATTTTGTGGGGTAACAGGGTGGTTATTCCTGCAAAGGGAGGTTTTGGAAATGTTACATGAGGGTCATCCTGGTATTGTAAGGATGAAGGGATTGGCCAGGAATTTTGTATGGTGGCCAGGTATTGACAAAATGGTTGAAAACTGGGTTGCATCTTGTTCCAACTGTCAGGTAGTCAGGCCTGCCCCACCTCTCGCTACCACACAGGAATGGGAATGTCCTAGGGGCCCATGGTCTAGGATTCACATTGATTTCACAGGCCCTACAAAAGGACACACCTTCCTTATTATAGTAGATGCATATTCCAAATGGCTAGAGGTCATTCCCATGACATCCACCACAACTGATGCTGTCATCAAGCAGCTTAAAAAACTTTTTGTAACCCACGGGTTACCTGATGTTCTTGTCTCTGACAATGGCCCTCAATTTACATCCAACCTTTTTGATTCCTATTTAGCACAACAGGATATCAGACATGCCCTCACTGCCCCTGGGCACCCTTCGGCTAATGGCTGGGCTGAACGCATGGTACGTTTTACCAAGGAGAAGCTTCAGCAACTGGGTCCTGGGGACATCACTGAGAAAGTTGAAAAACTTCTTAGTGTTCAACACATCACTCCTAACCCATCAAATAACTTATCCCCAGCAGAGTTGTTGATGGGTAGGAAACTTAGGTCTTCCCTTGACCGCCTTCATCCCACTTACGCACCCAACGCTCCTCTAGATTCCACTTCCAAAGTTCGCACGTTCAATGTGGGTGATTCTGTGTATGCTAAGAACCTTATGGGTGAACCTTTATGGATTCCTGCTGAAATAACTCAAATCACAGGCCCTCGTTCTTACAGGGTGCAAACAGAGGATGATGTCCTCTGGAGCAGACACATTGATCAACTTAGATCCAGGTTCTCTCAGGAACATCGCAATTGTTTCTCTCTAGTTCCCTCACCTGATGTCCTTTCTAGGGGGGAAGGGGAGGAGCAGGAGGATAATCAGCAAGTAAGAATCCACCCCATGTGTAACGAGCCATTACGACAGGAACCATTCCAAAACCTGTCACAATGCCAAACTCCATCCTTAGAAGTGGAAGATTGTACACCACTACCTGACTTGGGTGCTGACATTGGGCTGGAGATGGGTTGGGAGGAGAGACCAGATTCTAACAATCAAACAGGGTCTTCTTTCACAGGAAGTCCCAGTAGGGAAATGTCAGCAGACACATTTCCTCTCTCACTGGGTGAGAATGTTAAAACTTCTGAACCACGAAGGTCTCAACGTACACGTAAGAGCCCCACCTATTTAAAAGAATACATTAGATATGTTGGGGTTCGGTATGGACTGAACCTAGTGGGGAGGGGTGTTATGTATGCAGGTTTGAATGTCATTGGTTTAGTTTGAACTGTTCTTGTAAAATGTCAGAAATGATTGGTTTAAATAGTGCGGGAAAACCCTGCACTCTGATTGGCTGGCAACTGCGGCTGCTGGCTATAAGTAGCAGCACAGTCCAGCCAAATGGGGTCCATTCGAGCTGTAGTCACTAATAAACTCTTCACTGAAGCTCTCCATGTCTGACTCTTCATGCAAACCTATCACCTATTTTCTTCTATGTAGCAGAATAATGCATTATGACAAGTGGTGGTATTCAGCAAGTTCACACTGGTTCGGGCGAACCAGTAGCAACAATTTGGCGTGGGTCGCTGAACGGGTAGTGACTTCTGGCTGGCCATGCCCCCAACCTGGTCACCCAGTCATCGCTCGCTCGCTCGCCCTGCCCACCCAATGCTTGCCCCGCCCAGTCACTCTTGACCTCCTAGGTGGCACACTGGGTCTTCGTGGCTTGCATTTAACCTGCCTTCTGGTTTGGGTGTGTTCCTGTTTCTTTTGAGGGACTAATCTGGATATTTGCATACCTGTACTGTGTATGTTGCCTCTATGTCTGTGGGTGTGGGTAAGAGGGAAGCGCGGGGCCAATAGGGCAGAGGCATATGCGTGCTGTCTGTGTTTCTGCTGGTTCTGCTGATTCTGTTGCATCTCTCTATAACAGAGATGCCCAACCACTGGTCCATGGATTGGCACCTGTCTGCGGCATGCCAGAAACTGAGCTGCACAAACAGGCAAAGCCCCATCCACAGGACGCAGTCAGCATGCAAAACTACGCCCTCTCTGGTCTGCAGAAAAACCCGTCTCCACAGAACCGGTCCCTGGTGCCCAAAAAGTTGGGGGCCACTGCTCTATAGTTTTGCACATCTGTGTACTGGGAAGCACAGGCAGGTTGTATATATATCTGTCTGAGTCACAAGACTAGGAAGAAGACAAGAGGAAGGCTTAGATCACATTTGTCAATCTTGGCGCTTTCAAATGTGTGAACTTCAATTCCCAGAATTCCCCAGTCAGCAGGGGCTGAAAACTGCCAAGGTTGAAAAATGCTAACTTATTCTAAGGCATTACAAGCAGCTGCCCATTATTTCTCCCTTTAGGACATGGGGGATTATAATTTTTTCTTGTCCCTAGTTTCTTGTCAGATTCATCTCCTTTTCTAACCATTATCTTTCATTGACTGACTTCGGAACCATAGCAATTTTGGCTCCATTTTGTTGTGTTAACAGTTACTGTAGTTATGCTGATGGACAGCCATTACAATTTCTTTCCAATAATTCATTGTGTAGGAAGGAATAGTACGAAGTGGAGGTTGTTTTGTTCATGCAAAGGAGTAGGTGGGAATCTCAGGCGCAATTGTTCTTTCTGCTAGGATCAAATCTATACAACATAAAAGTGGTATATTTGAGAGATGTGTGATATAGAAAGCCTTTACAGGCTTTGGAGGTGGTAGAAAATTGTACATTCATTTTATCTGTTCCATGGTAGCTTATTTGTTTATTTTGAATTAGGTAGCCATCTACCTTGGTGGCTCAGGCTGTTAATTGCCTGCACTTAAGTTCCAGCTGCCTACAACTGCTGTAGGCTCGAATCCCACCAGGCTCAAGGTTGACTCAGCCTTCCATCCTCTCGGGGTAGGTAAATTGAGGATCCAAGATTGTTGGGGGCAATTAGCTGACCTTGTAAAAATGCCGCTTAGTAATAAGCAGGCATATACAATGGAATGAAGGCTATTGCTGAGCACACTGGGTTGTATCCCAAAAATTGTAAGCCACCCTGAGTCTCCGGAGAAGGGCAGCATATAAATGTAATTTAAAATAAAAATAAAAAAAATCTATTTAATGTATGACTCTTGATGAGAAACGAGTACAAATTAAGACTAAAAACACTGACATATCCCGCCCCCCAAAGAACATGTCATAGGAGGGGGAAACAGAAATATTGACACCTACAATCTCCTGATAACAGCCTTGCTAAACATCCTGGTCCAATTCCTATAGGGAAAGTAGACAATGTTATGAAAAGTATAGATGCTATAGAACTATCACTGGTAAGTAGCTTGTCCAGTCTTAGCATTATGGTCCAAGAGGTTGAAGATAAACACTTGCTGATTTTTAAAGGAATTACCTATTTGATGATGATGATGATGATGATGATGAAGAAGAAGAATAGGTTTGGACAAAATAAGACCACTTTTTCACATTTATTTATTATACAAATATGACTCTAAACATCTTACAAACAGTTAAAATGCATATAAAAACAGGGGGGGGGGAAATCCAGTACAACAACTTAAAAACAAGGAAGAACCAATGTAATACACATATAAAAAGCCATCATAAAGTACAAAAATAAACAAACAAATAAACCCTCGCAGATGAAATAATTCATCGAAAGACTGAGCATAGCCACTGCTCTGGCTCTGGCGGGTCCCCAACTCCATTGTCAAAACCATGTTTTCATGGTCTTGCAAGAGGAAAAGAATAAGGATAATGTAACACCTCTTCCCCAAAAAGTCTTCCATAGCTGGGGAACCCCTGGTAAACTGTTTGTCTCAAACTCACTGTTACTCCCTCATTCTACTTCTCGCCCTGATATTTGATGGAGAATAAAACGATGCCTTTTTTTTAAACTAATATCAGTTATTTTTGCATGACACATGAAATGGCCAATCATAGCCCTGCACAAAACAGCACCTCTTAGTTTCAGAGAACTCCCTTGAATCAGGCAAAAGGGGTGCCTGATTCAAAGAAGCACCTCAATTCCCAAGAATGAAGAGCGTTGTTGTCTCAGAGACCACGTGTGAAGCATCATGCTACGTCACTGAACTGCTTCAGCTTCAGGCATTGCTTCTCCAGAAATGCCAGTAGAAGGTTGTCAAAGGCCCGAGGAATAGTTTCTGAACCATAGTGAACCTAAGGATGTCTTCATTTAGATTGGCGACAATATCACTAAGGGTGTCATGCCCCTGGTGGAGACTGACTCTGAGGGAGAGGAGGAACAGCCAACAGGGAGTGGAAGTGTGGCTCCAGAGGTGGTGGAGGAGGCTGGGGAAGGGCAGAGGCTGGCTGAGCAGTCAGAGGAGGACCCAGGCCCATCCCCTATCCATCCTAGGGCATGCAGGGAGGAGAGGATCAGGGTAAAACGTGGTCTACTCGGGAGGAGAGGGCCATGATCCTCTTCATGGGTTGCAGGTGGGAGATTTGCATAACAGTGTGGACCCTAACCCTAACAGACGCTGGAGACAATTAGTGTTTTAGTTCTAAAGAAGGTTTATCTTGGTTGGCGTTCTTCCAACGGACTGCCCCTAGTTATCTTCCTGCAGCTGGCAATTATCTATCCTGGTCTGTTGAGGAACTTTATTCAATGCGGCTTGTTTTTGGCTTTTGCTTCATTATCAGCTCTTTGACTGTGAACTGTATTTCTTGCCTTTGAAATGTTATTTTGAACCTAGTTTACTCCTCCACTGTGAACAATTAAACAGTGAAGCCAAGTTGAAGGCATTAAAGGGCTTTTAGTTACGTTTTGGATTTTGTTATATTTCTGATATACTCTGGGTCATCACAAAGAGTGTAGGAGAAGAGCAGGAAGAGCTGTGTGTGTGTGTGTGTGGATTTAAACATGTCATCAGTTTAGAATCCTTTTGTTGTCACAAATGATCCAAGTCCAGTACCCCCCCCCTTGAATTCCTTTATCTAGTACCAATTTAGTGTTGACCATTAATTGACTAGATATAGGCTTGAATAAATTTTCTGTACTGTAACTTAACATCGTCTCCTACCCTGTGTCTCCCTGCAACCGGTAAGATCCCACAGAGTCAGTCTCCTCTGGGTTCCATCAGCTAAACAATGCCAGCTGGCGGGCCTGTGGGAGAGGGCCTTCTCTGTGGCTGCTCCGGCTCTCTGGAACCAGCTACCTCCCGAGGTCCGGACTGCCTCCACCCTACTGGCCTTCCGCAAAGCAGTCAAAACCTGGCTTTTCCAGCAGGCATGGGGCTGTTGATCTCGCGACTGAGATGTAGTGAGATCCGGCCCTTCTGTTTGTTTGTTGTTTTTTAAATTGCTTTTTAATTTTTTTAATGTAATTCTTTTGTGTTATTTTTTTTTTTTTGCTGTGAGCCACCTGGAGTCCTTTGGGAGTTGGGCAGCATACAAGTTTAATTAATTAATTAAACAAACAAACAAACAAACAAACATATGTACTGATTCTTTGTGACTGACAAGAAAGGATGTAAAGCAGTTTTGAAGGTAGTAATTTCTTCCGTGTTAAGACATTTCTTTCAGAAAACAACTTCTGTGGCCTCCAAATTCTCTTAAGAATACTTTTTTTAGAAAAACTTTTGTACTGGGAGATAAACAAATTTCAGCATCTCATTCCACTAAAAACTGAATTCTAGGTACTTTCTTTAAAAATGGTAATTGGAGTCAGGACAGTATTTTGACCACCTAAACCAGGGGTGTCAAACTCAATTTCATTGAGGGCAGAGGAGGGTTGTGTTTGACCTCGGGGGCTAGGATTGGCATGGCCAGCTTGATGTCACTCATGTTGGGGTGCCTATGGAGGCCCGAGTGCTCTGCCAGTGAAAATGGAGCACAGCTGGGCTGTATGTGCCCCCCAGGCCCTGTTTGTGGCCGCAATGGCCTCCTGCAACCCTTTGTTAGCAAAAATGGAGCTCCATTTTTGCTGACAGAGGCACCACAGGACAGTCCTTTGCTGTTTCCAGGGTGGCCCCGCGGGCCAGATCTAAGCACCTGGCCCCCAGGCCTTGAGTTTGACACCCCTGACCTAAGCTATATATAGGTAAGAGGGGAAAAAAAGACAAGATAATGTTCCTTTCCCTCATCTGCCAATCTTATCTCTTGAAAGTTGGATGAGATATGAGGACTATATCGGGCTGCCAGTTGGTGAGCGGGATCCTTGTGACCAAGTTTGGGTGATGATCTGAGAATGCGTGCATAGTGATGTTGCTCAGAAAAAGGTTCTTTTAAAAGCTGACCACAATGAGGAGAGATGTGGGATGGAAGGAAGATATTACTGTTTTCAGGATTTGAGCAATTGGCACCTGAATTGGTTAATAAAGTGTGAAATTGGTTTTATGCTCTGCTACCCTCCTGGAGACATGCTGCCATAATAATGCTCCCCCATCTCTCCTGGGGTGATCCAGATGCTTCCCAGATCTTTCCTACTATTAAATCTTGCCAGATGAATAGGTCAGTTGCTTTTGTCTTAAAAAAACATGCCAGGAGGTGAGTAGGATCTCTCCCAGCAGTCATTCATTCGTTTCCAAATAGATATGCTTGATTTTTCTAGGAAACAGGGAAAATAAACCATTGCAAAAACATTTTGTGCAAAAAGGATTATTTTGAAGACAATAATCAACCAAGCATTAAAATACAATATTAAAAGAGTTTCAAGGTCCAGACTAAAGGAAAAGTAGAGGGAGGTTTTTTTAACCCTCATTTATCAAGCTGGCCTTATTACAGGATAGATAAGAGAAGAATTCTGGGCATGGGAGGTCACCTTGCTGAGGCATTTTCCAGAGCTCATGTGATTGCTGAGGTTTGTTTGCAGATCTTCAAAAGGAGAACGCTCCTGCCAACATACTGCATTCAACTGTGGATTATATCAGCACTGTCAAACAGAATACTCCTATAGCAAAGGCAAAAGATTGAGAGGCATGGATCCTACAGGAAATGTTGGCACACCCAACAACGTGCTTTTATGAGTCACTGTGGCACAGTGGTAAGAATGCAGTACTGCAGGCTACTTCTGCTGACCGCTGGCTGCCTGCAATTTAAATCTCACCAGGGTTGACTCAGCCTTCCAAGGGTTGTAAAAGGAGGACCCAAATTGTTGGGGGCAGTATGTTGACTCTGCAAAACCGCTTACAGAGGGCTGTAAAAGCACTGTAAAGCAGCATATAACTCTAAATACTATTGTTATTGCTATTATACATTTAGAGCAACATAATTAGAACCTTTCCCCCCTTAAGCTGTGTTGTTATTCAGATGAGTGGACTTCAACCCTCAGGGTTTTAGAGTACAGTACTGACTACTGTTAAGAATTCCTGTTGTGGAGGTCCACCCCATCTGGAGCACCCCATCTTGGAGGAGCTTTTGGGGCAAAATAACACAACATTGTGTCCAATCCAATGAATGTTTTCACTGCAAACAAGGCAAGGAATGTGATGGTATATCAAAAATAATTGTAGAAAGGTCTATTCCACTTTTTAAAAATTCATTCCTACCCATATTAGCTATTAGCAGCAGGGGGTCTCTCTCTTCAAGCAGATGTTGAGCTTGAGGTGATAATGATTGTGGATTATTATTATCAGGAAGTGTTAATGCTGACATATCCACAGAAGTATACAGGTTTAGCTTCTGAAGAATGAGGGCAAAAGCTGGCGCATTGCAGCCCATCCATATTTTGGACGGCAGAACAAGCAGTCAGGTTATAACTGTCTCCATTTTTCTTTTCCTTTTAAGAAAAATCACTGCGTTGATGATAAAAGGAAATAAGCAACTTATTAAACATATGTTTGGAGTGTTAATTTACCAGAAAAAAGAGTGCCATCTGATCCATGAAGGGAAGATACAATATTAGAATGTAAAACGACTTTGTTATTCTGCGCAATGTGCCATTTGAAAATATAATCAGGGTTTTTAAAAAGGAAAAAAAGAAAGAAAGGAAAAAGAAAAAAAGAAATGAGGTAGAGATTACAGTAGTCTGCATATTATTGCTCATACTCCATCCTAATTATTCTCTCGTAAAAGAAGAAGTTTTATTTATTTTATTTTTTTTTGGCAATAATTTTCAAATTCCCCTTTATTTCTACTGGACTCAAGATGGTGCTTTCTCTGCTTGCTTTGGAAGGCAGAGCTGCCCCAAGACACTGTGTGCCCTGAAGCAGAGCAGCAGATGGTGTCTGAGTCAGAGTCAAAGCACATGAAAAGACAGGTAGTTCTTTTAAGGTATTGGAATGACCTTCAGTGTCTTCCCAGACTCCAACTACTAGAGCAGGACATTCGTCATTTGAACAAGACTTTGCATATTTTAAACTCTCCCTGAAAACTGTATGGATGGCTACACCTCATACTGAATGAGGCAGCTGGTAGCTGGCTGGGCAAAAGAGAACAAACCGTTACTTGTAGCGATTCTCTCTTTCCAACATATGTCAGTTTTGCTGCTCATACCAATGTTATCGCTTTCATTGAATTAATTCAGAAAACAACAATAAGTAAAGAAGACCTCTCTAGAAGCAAATAAAAAATTATATAGGTAGTCCTCGTCCTCGGCTTACTACCGCAATTGAGCCCAAAGTTTCTGTCAAGTGAGACATTTATTAAGTGAGTTTTGCCCAATTTTGCAACCTTTCTTGCCACAGTTGTTAAAGTGCAGTTGTTAATAGCAATAGCACTTAGACGTATTGTTAAACTTGCAGTTGTTAATAGCAATAGCACTTAGACGTATATACTGCTTCACAGTGCTTTACAGCCCCCTCTAAGTGGTTTACAGAATCAGCGTATTTCCCCAACAATCTGGGTCCTCATTTTACCCACCTCAGAAGGATGGAAGGCTGAGTCAAACTTGAGCCTGGTAAGAATCGAACTGCCGAATTGCAGGCAGCTGGCAACAGAAGTAGCCTGCAGCATTCTAACCACTGCACCAACACAGCTCTTAAGTTAATAGCAGTAGCAATAGCAATACCACTTAGATTTATATATCGCTTCACAGTGCTTTACAGCCCTGTCTAAGCAGTTTACAGAGTCAGCCTATTGCCCCAAACAATCTGGGTCCTCATTTTACCCACCTCGGAAGGATGGAAGACTGCGTCAAACTTGAGCCTGGTGAGAATCGAACTGCCGAATTGCAGGCAGCTGGCAACAGAAGTAGCCTGCAGTACTGCACTCTTAACCACTGTGCCACCATGGTTCATAAGTTAAGTTAGGCTTCCCCGTTGACTTTGCTTGCCTGAAGGTTACAAAAAGTGATCACATGACCACAGGACACTGCAAGCATCATAAATATGAGTCAGTTGCCAAGCATCTGAATTTTGATCTCATGGGGATGCTGCTACGGTCGTAAGTGTGAAAAATGGTCACAAATCACTTTTGTTTATTGCCATTGTAAAGTTGAACAGTCACTAAATGAATTGTTGTAAGTCGAGGGCTACCTGTACTGATTGGAGTCACACATCATGATTACTGTAAATAAACCATAGTTGACTGATTGAGGGACAAATAGCTGGGCTCATACATCATGTCAAATCCTAAATCATGCTGTGGAAAGCATCAGTCCTTGGTTCATACATTTTGTAAGGCTAAACCAAATGAATCACATTTTCTTTTGGGTTCATAGGTTATATGAAACCACCAGATATCATTTCTGCCTAAAGCAGTAGTATAACCAGAAAGGGGGGGGACGGACGATGATGGACAAGTAACAATATGAGTGCTGCAGGGTTGCAACCAGGGGTGGGATCCGACCAGTGTAACTACCGATTCGGTGATTTTACATTTTGCAACTGTGCATCTGTTTATGTTGTATTGTATGACCAATATTTTATATTAGTTGTAGCATCCTGGGGTCACGTGAGAACCATTTATTTATTTATTTTATGAGATTTATATGCCACCCTATCTCCCTAAGGACTCAGGGCAGCTTACAATACTAAAAACGACACACTAGAAATATTAAAAAGTAATTAAACCCAAAATCTCATAAATTAATTGAATTTAAAACAACACTAAAAAAACCCTCCCCCCCTCCATCAATCCGGGTAGGCTAGTTGGAACAGCCAAGTTTTTAGGCCACGGAGGAAAGATCGGAGGTCGGGGGCCAACCGGAGCTCCAGGGGCAGCTGGTTCCAGAGGGTGGGTGCCCCCACAGAGAAGGCCCTATCCCTGGGAGCCACCAGCTGGCATTGCCTGGCTGACAGCACCCTGAGGAGGCCCTGCCAGTGGGAGCGCACGGGGCGTGGGAGGCTGTTATTGGCAGCAGGGTTTCCTGCAAATAGGAAAACTTCCCAGTTGACTTCCGACAAGCAAAGCCAGTAGGCAAAGCTGAATTCACCTAATGACTTCGTGACTCACTTAATTGCAGTGACTTGCTCAACAACCATGGCAAAAAGTTCATAAAATTGGCCGTGGTTTATTAAATGCCACCTTGCCTGCTTAGCAATGGAAATTCTGATTCCAGTTGTGATCATAAGTTCAGGACTACTTGTAGACCCAAGCCTTATTATATCACTGCACAATAATAGTGGGAAAAATAAACCTTTTTTATCTGACGTCACCCTTTCAGTCTTGCCATCCCTGTTCACTAGTTGCTGCTTGAGTAAGAACGGAAATCCTGACCTCAGTTGTGTCACATGGGAGTATTCTTTCAGCAGAGGTTTTCATAGAGATACATACAGAGGAACAGATAAGTCAACAGCTGGGATTTTTCTCCTAATGCCTTTATATGTGAGCTCGGGGGTCAAGTAGTAAGCACGACACAACTGTGTGACGGGGTCTTTCTTTAAGCAGCGTATTTCCATATATTGAATCTGCGAAGAGTATTGATTTCATGGGTGAACGGGTGCGATACAAGGGGAGATAATGTTAGAAATACAGTGGCAACTAATTAAAACAACATTGATCTTCTTAAAATATGGTCGAAATGAGAAACATTCAATTTTTAGACATAGTGGATATAAGCTGCATGTGACTCTTCCTTAAGTCCTTTGCTTTTAATAAAGACTAATTCCCCATGGTGCAGTTTATCTCTTGGACTCAGAAATCTCTGAAGTTTTCAAGGAAGATCAAGGAAACATGTAAGTGGGAAAATGAGTTCTTTTCCAGCCATTTAATTCAAAATCTGAAGTTTTTTGCAATTAGGTTAAAAGAGTCAACAGAATGCCTCCCCCCTTTGGAAAGACCTAGTATGCAGCTTCTTAAAGGAAGTTTTTATGTTCACATCCATTAAGCTGGAGGCAGACAGCATATCCAATTCACAAAAGGCAAGAGAAGTTCTTATTTGTGATGACAATTCTTTTTCAGGTTCATGGCTTATTTCTTTTCCTCATATTGTTTCATTTTTATGTGTAACTTTTCATCTGGTGCTGATCCAAGATATGCATATTTCGTGTTTTGGTTTTTTTAAAAGAGATTTATATCTCCACCTTACAAATAGTTTCCCCAGCAAAATTATACATCATTACTATTTCTTGTCTGATGCGGGCTGGAGTTCCCAGGCTTATTTGACAAATCAGCCTTTCCCAAGTGGTGCTTTTCAGATAGATTGGCCTCAATTCCCACAGTCCCAGCTTGTTCGTGTTATTAGCTTTGCTTTCAAAGTAGGAGATCTTTTTCTACCACGAAAGTAAGCATGTTTAGCCGCAAGGCTGTGGAAGCAAACTCTTTTTTTATTCCTACAATCTAGATGGTTCCGTGATTTATGAGAGTTTTAAAAGACAAAACGGCACATGCTCAGAATAGTTTTCAATTATTGGGGCTTCATTAGGATTGGCAAATAGTTTTTGTTTTCTGCAATGCCTCTGGAATACAGAAGCATATAGAAGGGATTGTGAGAGAGGAGAGAAAGATTGCCATTGAAGAAGATGGGTTATACAAACCAAACCAAACCAAACCAAACCAAACCAAACCAAACCAAACCAAACCAAACCATAAACAAATAAAAGGTCTAAAACTACCTGGTTGCATTTCCAAATAGAAATAGAGATCAGGCTTCAGCATGGAAAAGAGTTTTAAGAAGAAAAATTACATGTTCCCTACCTTTAACAGTAGTCCATATATTGAACTTGTTCAACCCTTGGTTCCACAGTGGTTCAGAAAATCACAGTGCCAATAGTAGAATGTGTGTGTGTGTGTGTGTGTGTGTGTGTGTGTGAGAGAGAGAGAGAGAGAGAGAGAGAGAGAGAGAGAGAGAGAGAGAGATGTATCATCAAGCTGAGAAACTGGTCTGTTTGCTTCTTTTTTCTGGAGACAGGCAGACATACCCAGACGCTCAACCATCCAGAATGCAGTACCAGTTTCCTGCAGATATAATGCCACTCTTTGGCTTAAAACTCTATGTAACGGTTACAATGTGCAGAAGGCCAATACCATGTACTTCAGAGCTTCTGTTTAGAGACATGAACAAGGTGGGGCCTTGTTCAAAAGTGATCTTTTCATCCCTACGGGCCTCCATTTGTTTTGAAGAGGTAGATGGGAGCTTTGCACACGTCTATGGTGGGTACATATCACATCCAGACTCACTTCTGGCAAGATTTTCAAAACCTTCCCTCCTGTTGGAAGAAGATTCTAAGGAGCATTTCATGCACAGCTGATCCCAGGACAATAATTTTTATCACACCAGATATATTAATCAGTTACCAGGCTCCATGAAGCTGAGGATAGGGCACGGCAGTACTTTGATCAGGAAATTATCACGGGCTTCTATTAGAATTCTTAATCAAAACTATATTTTATTCTTATCACTTCCTTCTTCAATCTTAGGAGAACCTAGTTTGATCAGAGGACAATCTGAGAGGCTGCCCATTCTCCCCAGTTATTTATTGTTAACTGTAGTAATCGTAATCGTAATTTTTATTTACTGTCAGTTGATACATAAATGCACTACAGGCAAAGCAATAAAAAGGAACACATTGTAAACTAATACTAGCAATAAAAGCATAAAACAACCATTATAAGACATTTCCTAATATGAGTGAACCATAATATATATCTATATCAAATAAAAATATTCCTTTTGCTTTCATAACAATTCTGCAGAAAGAAGCATTTTAAGATCCTTCCTGAACTTTAACTTGAACATATGCGGGATTCCCAGTGATAGTAACCAAATGAGAAAATAAAAAACCTAAAAAATGAAGTGGCCATTTTAACATGATAGTTAACACAATGATGATTAGCAGCAATAGTACAGTTCAATCATCTCCTGTTTTCAAAAGGCTTCAAAAGTCCCTTAAAGAGGGTGGTTAGCGGCAATGCTCTAGGTCAGTGTTTCTCAACCTTGCCAACTTTAAGATGTGTGGACTTCAACTCCTTATGCTGGCTGTGGAATTCTGGGAGTTGAAGTCCACACATCTTAAAGTTGGCAAGGTTGAGAAACACTGATCTAGATTATGGTTGTCTAAAATTTTGGCTTGCCTGGGCCACATTGAATGAAGAAGAATTATCTTGGGCCACATATAAAACATATAAAGTTAATGTATATAAATAACAAACTTCCTTTATTATTTAATAATTTTTATTACCTTGTAGCACCACATAATTAGCTGCCCAGGACAGTATGTGGCCCAGGGGTCGGGGGTCAGACATGCCTGCTCTGGATATGCTTCTGTGACAATTTCTTCCATAGTTGGAATTAGTATTAGAGTATAAAATTAGAGACTGGAGGCAAATTTCTCAAGGAAGAGGCACCCATAGGTGATTTTTAATATGTGGCAGCTCAGTTGATGTTTCACCTTTCATTTTGTTTGTTAGAATATTTCAGGGATAAGCAAGGGTAAAATACAACATTCAAGATACAATAGAAAACAATACAACAGCCTGAAAAAGAGCCTTGGTGGTGCAGGCTGTTAAATGCCTAGTACTTAAGTTCCAGCTGCCTGCATTTAGTGCAGGCTCAAATCCCACCAGGCTCAAGGTTGACTCAGCCTTCCATCCTCTCGGGGTAGGTAAAGTGAGGACCCAAGATTGTTGGGGGCAATAAGCTGACTTTGTAAAAATGCCACTTAGTAATAAGCAGGCATATACAATGGAATGAAGGCTATTGCTGAGCGCATTGGGTTGTATCCCAAAAATTGTAAGCCGCCCTGAGTCTTCGGAGAAGGGCGGCATATAAATATGAGTTTAAAAAAAAAGTACATTTTTTTCACCCTGGTACCAAAAAACCCAGAAATGTTCCCTAAATCTTTTTCTAATCATCAGCCATGTCAAAGTGGGCCTGGAAATGATCTTCTAAATATGATCTCAAGAAACAGGATCAGAATTTGCTGGAACAAAATACTTGCTGAGGTCCATATCCCATTGGGAAGCTCATGGCCATATCCTCTTCCTCCCTCACTTCTTTCTTATTTATTTGGTTTGTCAAACACTTACAATATAATAGAAATAAGAATAAACATAAGTATAAATACATGAAATAGGTATAAATAATTGGAGACAATAAGACAGGGATGCTAGGCACGATTGTGTACTTATGAATGCCCCTTAAAGACCTCTTAGGAATGGGGTGAGGTCAATAGAGGTTAGTTTGTGGGTAAAGGAGTGGGGGTTTGAGCATGTGACAACCAAGTCAGGTAGTGAGTTTCAGACATTGGCCACTCTGTTTCTGAAATCGTACTTCCTGCAATCAAGTTTCTTCATCTGTCCTTTCTAAGCACCTATGAATAGATGAAATAGATGATTGTAGGGCAGTTAGGAGCCAAAGAGAGAAGACAAGGGAAGACTCCATAGATGGCCCATAAGGGTTATAATGCCCCAGGGCCCCACAGCACTGGCACTGATGACCCCCATCTCCAAACCCTATGTTTGGAAACAGTCTTAAATCATGTCAGGAAAGCAGCAGAGACCTACAGGTGAAACTCAAAAAATTAGAATATCGTGCAAAAGTTCATTTATTTCTGTAATGCAACTTAAAAGGTGAAACTAATATATGAGATAGACTCATTACATGCAAAACAAGATAGTTCAAGCCTTGATTTGTCATAATTGTGATGATTATGGCTTACAGCTCATGAAAACCCCAAATCCACAATCTCAAAAAATTAGAATATTACATGCAATCAATAAAACAAGGATTGTACATAAAACAATATTGGACCTCTGAAAAGTATAAGCATGCATATGTACTCAGTACTTGGTATGGGCCCCTTTTGCAGCAATTACTGCCTCAATGCAGCGTGGCATGGAAGCTATCAGCCTGTGGCACTGCTGAGGTATTATGGAAGACCAGGATGCTTCAATAGCGGCCTTCAGCTCTTCTGTATTGTTTGGTCTCATGTCTCTCATCTTTCTCTTAACAATGCCCCATAGACTATCTATGGGGTTCAGGTCAGGCGAGTTTGCTGGCCAATCAAGCACAGTAATCCCATGGTCATTGAACCAGGTTTTGGTGCTTTTGGCAGTGTGGGCAGGTGCCAAATGAAGTCAGCATCCTCATAAAGCTCGTCTGCGGAAGGAAGCATGAAGTGCTCCAAAATCTCCTAGTAGATGGCTGCGTTGACCCTGGACTTAATGTAAGCACAGTGGACCAACACCAGCAGATGACATGGCTCCCCAAATCAACACAGACTGCGGAAACTTCACACTGGACTTCAAGCATCTTGCAGTGTGTGCCTCTCCATTCTTCCTCCAGACTCTGGGTCCTTGGTTTCCAAATGAGATGCAAAAGTTGCTCTCATCAGAGAAGAGGACTTTGGACCACTGAGCAACAGACCAGGTCTGTTTTTCTTTAGTCCAGGTAAGATGCTTCTGACAACATTTGAAGCCCATGTCCAGGATCCGTCTGTGTGTGGTGGCTCTTGATGCACTGACTCCAGCCTCAGTCCACTCCTTGTGAAAGTCCCCAACACTTTTGAATGGCCTTTTCCTGACAAACCTCTCCAGGCTGCGGTCATCCCTGCTGCTTGTGCACCTTTTCCTTCCACATTTTTCCCTTCCACATAACTTTCTATTAATGTGCTTTGATACAGTACTTTGGGAACATCCAACTTCTTTTGCAATTACCTTTTGAGGCTTTCCCTCCTTATGGAGGGTGTCAATGATGGTTTTCTGCACAACTGCCAGGTCAGCAGTCTTTCTCATGATTGTGATTCCTACTGAACCAGACTGAGAGACCATTTAAAGGCTCAGGAACCCTTTGCAGGTGTTCTGGCTTAATTAGCTGATTAGAGTGGGACACTTTGAGCCTAGAATATTGCACCTTTTCACAATATTCTAATTTTCTGAGATTGTGGATTTGGGGTTTTCATGAGCTGTAAGCCATAATCATCACAATTATGACAAATCACAGCTTGACCTATCCTGTTTTGCATGTAATGAGTCTATCTCATATATTAGTTTCACCTTTTAAGTTGCATTACGGAAATAAATGAACTGTTGCATGATATTCTAATTTTTTGAGTTTCACCTGTATAATAAGAGGGACACAACTCATCCCAAGGTATACATGGAGATAGCAACAAAACAGGAAGCATCACTCTCTTAGCTTGGTTCTTAGCCTGTCACTTTATTCTTTAAACTACCTGAGTAGCTTAGGTGGCCAATTTCATGCCACTATTTGCTGTCTTCACAGTTAGAAGCATCAATCAGCAAATTCAATTCTACTACAATTCCCCAATGGCTGGGTGTTTGTTTTTTAGGTTAGTTCAAACCATGCATTTTGAACTTTGGATCGGAAACAAATGCTCCTGAATCAATTCAGTTGTTTTGATTTTTCAGAGTGTAGCCTAGTGCAATGGACTTCATATTAACAACATTTATCTGAAGCCAAATCACAGTGTTGAAAGGTAGCCAAAAGTAACTTCAAGCAGACAGGCCATCTGAGGATCTTCCATTCCTCGCCTGGCTTCACTGCCATATCTTGGGCAAAGATCAGGCAATGTTTTCATTCCAGGGCAAATTCAGTAATAAACAGGGTTTAAAAAGGGGAAAGTGATTAGCTGGTTGTGAGATCCAGGTTATGGCAGAGATTAAAAGTTAACACTGAAACATGCAGTGCTATAAGCAAGCTAGCTGCTAAGCATCACCTGTAAGGCTGATGCAGCTGTCCAGTAACTGACCTACACGGCTCAAGCTCATTCATATAAAACCATTCATTCCCATGGATTTGCTCAATCCTGTTTCTGTGCTAATGTATGAATTGGACTGGTAGCTCAATGCTTCTCAAGGGACCAGAAAACAAAGCAAGTGTTTTCCAGTTGCCTCCCTGGACTCAGTTCAATGAACTTTTGGAACATAGCTCTCATGGCAGGTATTTCAAGTACCACCTGGTTGGGCACCTCAAATTTTGAGCCATGGGATAGTCACGTTTCATGGTTCTGGCAATTTGTCTACTGTGCTTGTTTCATTCATCCTGAAGCTTGCCAGAGGGCCTTGCCACTCCAACAAACATTTTGAAACATACATTTTTTTCTTGACTATCTTATCCCAGAGATTTTAAAAGGCTTCTTCCTTGAGGTGACTTAGTATTAAATGTTGAGCTTTGAAGTCTTTAACTGGGAAAAGATTATTTTTGCCAAAAAATATGCAATTTCAGATGTCCACACTGCCCGGGGAGAGGAAAATGGAGAACTGCAACAAAATGCTTAGTGGTAGGTGGTGAGATAGAGGTAAATTAGACTGGGAACTTCGGAAACATCATATTGGATACACAAGTTGGTGAGCAACAAAATAGTGAATTCTTATTTAATACAGTGTTCCTTCCTGTTCCTTAACACTGTGTTTGTGTGTGTGTGTGTGTGTGTGTGCACATACATACACATGCACATACACACACATACACACATACATACATACATACATACATACATGCTTTGGTGACTTGGTCTGTGGCATGGCTAGTGCTGATTTGGCTTCGTAAGGCATTGGAAGAATCAAAATGGCTTATTAAATACCCTTTGCTCTCAGGGAGTGGCTTTGTGTTTTTCCAGCTCTTCAGCATATTAAACCTTTGATCTGGTTAAAAGCTAAAAATCGACATTAAATCCTCTCCCATTTGCACAAATGCTTAGGAAGGAAGAGCTCCCCTTTTGTTATTCTCATTATGCTCTGAGATATTGCACACCAACACACAGTTAATATTAAAAGAAAAAAAGTTCACCAAGCTTTAGAGGGGTTAGAATGACAAAGCTGTTAGTGCTGCATAATTGAGCACATTTGCGTAGGCAGAAGATGCTGGCTAATACTACCTCTTGATCACGCTGTCTCTAGAAAGACACAGAAGATGGGAGTCCTCCATTTCCATCAGATCAGATGGTCCCAGATAGAAATTATTTGGGGGAATTGCCAGGTCTTCTCCCAGGGACAGGTCTAAGGATGGAAGGGGAGGCAAGCAAGTATCAGAATGACTAAGCTCAGGGCTCTAGCACTATTCTCCTTGCTACTTTGAGTATCTGTCCCATTTGGACTCTTCCCTAGCACCCTCCCCTAAGTAGTAGGCCTGGCCCTAATTTATCATTCTTGTAACTATGCAACACTTGAAGGAACACAAAAATCTGTTCTTATCTCCACCAGCTCTTGGCAGCATAAAGATTCAAAGCACAGGGCAGGGCTAAGCAAAACTTGCAGACTTCAGCTCCCATGCTGTGAACTTCGGAGCCCTCAGGTTACACCGCTCAATCGTGGTGCCAAAGTGTTGAGAAACAAGTAGGATGACCTGCAGCTGATCAATGGATAGAGACTGAAAAGATGTATTTAAATCTGGATGGGACAATCCCCCAAACCAAGGGTCAGCAACCTGTGGCTCTGGAGCCACATGTGGCTCTTTCATCTCTTTGCTGCGGCTCCCTGTTGCTGGTCGGCTCCACAATTGAAAGGGCTTTTGGTTAGGACAGGTAGAGGAAAAAGGATGCTGCGCTAGGAGGAGACTCTATGGTGAGGAACTGCCATAGAGTCTGGTCAGCTCCAGAATTGAACGAGGGCTTCTGGTTAGGACCTTTATGGCTCTTTGAGTATTTAAGATTGTCGACCCCTGCCCCAAACCCTAACATCATAAGTTTCTTTCCAGCCTAGCCCATTTGATGAAGCTATTGCCTTAGCCATCTTCTCACCCCATCCCTAGATTAGAATAAAATTATATCTTTCAGATTGTTCCCCACATTTTTCTTCCTCATGCCTTTCTTTCTCACAAGAAAGAAAGCAAAGATTGTAGTAAAAACTGAATGGTAAGAACCTGTCCAGTGCTATCTTCTCAGCTATTTTAGCCTGCTTCCAATCACACATAACTGCTTTTCTGTGTGAGATAGAAAAGCAAACCAGCATCTTTGCTGTAGTGACAGAAACTGATGATCAGTAGACAAAACAAAACAAAACAAACAAACAACCAAACAAAAAACCCTGGGGAATAATGTCAGAGCTGAAGAAGCTTCTTGGATGAGAAGCAAAACATCTTTAAAATCAAGAAAGTCCAGTTGCCTCCTGAAAAAGCACCTTTGGGACAACCATGACCTGGATGACTGAGAATCTCTACAGACCTGGGGAATAATGAGTTAAATAACTACACTTCCCATGTTTCAGTGTGAAGGCACCCACAGCTGATTTTTATGATAAAAAGTGTCCCTTTTCTGAGTTCCCATAACCAAGAGATGAAGCTTCTGTTTCTTGATTGTGACAATTTCCATGACAGATGTTGGTGTGGATTATGTTTAATAGTAGCAGCACTGAAGTGGTAGCAAATTCACCACGTACAGATGCTACTGTAATAGAGAGAATGCTGTTTTAGAGCCCTTTTTCCTTCTGGGTGTGTTACTTTCCTCTCTCACACAAAGGGCAGGATTTTTCTGGGTTCAACCAGGGGCAAGTAGTAATAGGTTTCACTCTTGTAGAGCTATAATGGTTGCTTTATAAGTAGTTATAATGGTTGCTTTATAATGTAAGTAGTATTTAAGTCTTAATGCCACTTTTATACTTAATGATCTATCCCTTAGTTTCTCTATATGCCTGTATTTATTTGCAGAGTTTGCAGGTTTTCTTTTATCTTGGTAGACACTGTCCAAATAACATGTAGCCTCCACTTTCATTTCTGCCTCTGCTCCTTTAAGTGTTGTAGATTTTTTAAAAAACTTCTCTCTAAACTGCTTTCACTTTCATGGTCTCTTGATGCAATCTTTTCTTAGCCTTCTTGATCACTCTGTCTTGTGTTCTCTTGTGAAGATTCCAGATGGTTGAGTCATTGTAAGTAAACCCCATCTTTATCTCTCAGCTAACTCTGCTTTTCTTTTGTCAGTTCCCCAACAATTCCACTCTCACATTGTCTGTCTGTCTCACCTTGTTCTGTTCCCAAATTTATGTATTTTGTGTTGTTTAGAAAACTGGTTAAGGTTTTCTAAACTCTAGTCTCAAATATGCAAGCTCCTTCTCCAGCACACTATAGACTTCAGCACCATCGGCCTTTTAGTAATCTGGCCATCAGCAAACTCCACTGACCTGGCCTTTGTCTGAGCTCTGTTCATCAGTTAAGACAGAAGTCCCCAAACTTGGCAACTTTAAGATTTGTGGCTTTTTTACACGGATAAACAGATATCTTCCAGAAACTTAATGGGAGGGGGCCTGCATTTTTTCAATCTATCACAGTTGTCTGTTCATCCATCCATCCGCAATGGAGGAGTACACTTTCCAAATCTACCCAAATTTCTTTTCTCATCTCTTTTTATATCAATAGCAATAATACCTGTTTTTATATCAATATCAATAATTTAAACTTATATACTGTTTACAGAGTTAGCATATTGCCCCCCGCCAATAATCTGGGTCCTCATTTTACCAACCTCAGAAGGCTGGAAGGCTGAATCAACCTTGAGTCCATCAGGATCAAACTCCTGGCTGTGAGCAGAGTTAGCCTGCAATACTGCATTCTAACCACTGTGCCACCACTGCTCTTTTCTTTTATTCTTGAATGTTGATGCTTTCTGCCTCAAGGTCCACCTCTATCACCTGCTATAAAATAGGCAGACAGTCCTACCCATTCTGGTTCTCTAAGTATGGTGGGGGCAGGGCTCTACCTGAATGAAAAAAAATGATGTGGCCTTTTAAGGAAGGATCTATGAGCAGGATAGCATGAGCTCCAGCTGAGGGCTCATTGATGAGGCAAATTTTCCCACTTATTTATTTTATTTATTATTTATTTTTTGGACTTGTATGCCGCCCCATCTCCAAAGACTCAGGGCGGCGCACAACTAAAAACAGCAACAATAAATACTTAAAAAGAGATTAAACTAATTCCACAAGCCCCAAAATTACGAAAACTAAAATTTACAGTGGTTAAAATAATTAAGAACCCCCCCCAGGGAGGGGTCACAGCCCGGATTGGTCAAAAAACCAGGTCTTCAAATCATGGCGGAAGGTGCGGAGGTCAGGGGCCAGGCGGAGCCCCAGGGGCAGTTGGTTTCAGAGGTCAGGGGCCATGACAGAATAGGCTCGTCACCGGGGGACCACCAGCCGACATTGGCCTGCCGACGGGACCCCGAGGAGTCCTTGCCTATGTGCTCTCACAGGGCGGCTGGCACTCGATATCAGCAGAAGACGCTCCCTTAAATATTGAGGACCCATGTCGTGAAGGACTTTGAATGTTAAAACCAGAACCTTGAATCTCACCCGGAGTGCAACCGGCAACCAATGCAGGCAGCGCAGGAGGGGGGTAACATGGGAGAATCGGGAAACTCCCATCACCACCCGCGCTGCCACATTCTGCACCAGCTGCAATCTCCGGATGGTATGCAAGGGCAGTCCTAAATAGAGAGCGTTGCAGTAGTCGAGTCTAGAGGTAACAAGGGCATGAGTGACTGTACGCAGGGCATCTCGGTCCAGAAATGGGCGAAGCTGACGAACAAGGCAGAGCTGGGCAAAGGCCCCCCTGGCAACGGCCCCCACCTGCTCCTCCAACCGGAGCCGTACATCCAGGAGGACTGCCAGGTTCCACTCCCTATCCACAGGGGGCAACACCTCTCCCTGTATGGCCAGCACGACCAATGCCGTCTCCGTGCTGTAACCGGGTCGGAAGCCCGATTGATACGGATCCAGGTAGTCCGCTTCATCCAGGAAAAGTGGAAACTGCTGAGCCACCATACTCTCAACAACCTTCACCAAAAAGTGAAGGTTGGAGACTGGACGAAAGTTGTCTAACATGGTCTGGTCCAGGGCAGGCTTCTTCAGGAGGGGTCTCACCACCGCCTCCTTCAAGGCAGAGGGAAAAACACCCTCTCTTAACAAAGCATTGACAACTGCCCGGAGCCAACCGCAGGTGGCCTCCCTGGCGGCATAAGCCAATCAGGAGGGACACGGGTCCAACAAACATGTGGTGGAACTCAGCCGCCGCATAGTCCTGTCCACTTCATCCTCGGAAACAGGATCAAACTCATCCCAAATCACACTGGCCAGACTGCTTGTATCCCATTCCTCAGACCACCGCAAATCAGAGGACAACCCGCTCCGAGTCCGAGCGATCTTATCCGACAGATATTGACCAAACTCCTCAGCCCTTCCCCGGAATGGGTCCGCCCCTCCCTCCGTACGAAGGAGAGAGCGGGTAGCCCGAAACAGGGCAGCTGGGCTGTTATCTGCGGACGCTATGAGGGCGGAAAGATAAGACCTTCTCGCCGCTCTCATAGCTACCAGGTAAGTCCTAATATGGGCTCTTAGCTGGGTTCGATCAGATTGGGAGTGGGTGGACCTCCACCTGCTCTCTAAACCCCTCCGACTTAAACACTTCTCTGCAAGAAGTCCTTCGAAGTATTACTCTGGAAGGGAACATGATGTCCTTATTCGAAGGTAGTCACAGTTGTATACTTTGCTTCTTCAAGCAAGCAAAGAAACATATAAATGAGAAAGGGGGACAGAGGGGGAAGAAGAACAGTATAGATACTTATATTACTTTGTACTGTAAATCATAACTTTACAATTCCCAGTATTCATTAATAAAATAAGTTTGATACGTAAACAAAATCTTATTTTATTTATTTTATTTGAAATTATTTCAACATCCCTGCACTATAAAAACGGTAACACATTAGCCAATGATATGTCTTTTATTAGGGGACTATGTAAGAAAATTTCTAGATAGGCTGGCTCACCAGAGGATAAATCTAAGCACTTAGTTTTCATTACAGTATGCTTTTGCAAAAGCCCATCATCTTCTTTCATTCCCAAATAATGTGACACAAGAAATACCAATTTTTCTGTTGATAGAGGTGAAGACTGGATGGTCACATGTTAGATAATCTGTTGGAGATTCTGCACTGAAGAAGTGGGGAATGAGAGTCCCCTTATGACTTGTGGACTTCAACTCCCATTTTTCTGAGCTGGTTGGCTCAGGAATTCTGGGAATTGAAGTCCACAAGTCATATAGGGACCATTGTTCCCCACCCCTAGCCTAGAGGACTGCAAAGATCCTTTCCAGTTCTATGATTCTAATACACATACCTAGAATGACTTTATAATACATTATTGATGAGGAATGGTTCATGTATATTCTAAAGAAACATCTGCCTTTTCCCTAATAATCTGATTATCTTTTACAGTTGAGTACACCTATAATTATATGAGTCCCCATGACTGAACATGTTTGAATATTTATACATTTCCTCCTTTTAAAAAATGTATCCCATATTAAAAAAAGTAGCATCTCAGAGTTGGTTTAAAAAAGACATCAGCTGTAAATAAATATTTTAAAAGTACTTGCGCAGTGTTCTAGGTATTTTTGTATCATCTAAAAAAGCTACAGCACTGGATATTCCCAGGCTCAAGATCTTGCATCTGTTACTGTTTTTTGTACAAGCATCAGTTGACCCCAGTTAACCATGCCAAATACGTGAAGATTTCTACTTTTCCACTTAGGTGTCTGGTACATCACAGTGAGAAGATTAGGTAGCATTGTTGACTTTAACTTTCTGCTGAAAAGTTCTTTATAGAAATTTTTAAAAAGGTATTGAGGAACACGATTCCCCATCTGCATCTATAATCTACAGAACCGGGCTGGATGCTACCCCATTGTTTCCTTAGGAGTCTGTAAATTGGACTAGGAGTTATCAGCTGGATCTCTAAAATCCACCGTAAAATGAAAGCCAATCCCTGGACATCCAACTTTGTGACCTAGTCTGCTTTCTCCCATTTCTTGCCTCTCCTAGAAGTATCCCAAGTGGATGAGACACTGAGCCAAAAACATTATGTAACTACCCTATTTTCTCTGTCTTCTTCATAGGATTTCTTTTTGTGGAAAGAAAAGGGGCAGAAGAAGAAATATTTCTAGAGGAAGGTAATTGTTTGGATATCCCTTCTCTTAAAATTCTGCAAATAGGGTTAAATTTGGTCAAGCTTCTGTTATGAATTGGCTAGGATTATGGCCAATGGGGCACTTTTTTTGCAGATTTTCTAAGCAAAGGCACCCATTCTCACTCTTATTTTGGCCACAGAAATACCAGCAAAAAAAGTGCAAGGTGACCAACAAATAACTGCCTTCAAAGTCCCTGGAGAACAATACACAGTTAAATATTATGGAGATGACATAGTACAGGTAGTTCTTGACCTTCAACAATTCATTTAGTGACCGTTCAAAGTTACAACAATACTGAAAAAAGTGATGTATAACGTTTCTCACACTTACGACCGTTGTAGTATCCACATGGTCACATGATCAAAATTCAGATGCTTAGCAAATGGCTCATATTTATGACAGCTGCAGGATCCCAGGGTCATGTGCTCCTCTTTTGCAACCTTCGGACAAGCAAAGTCAATGGGGAAGCCGGATTCACTCAACAAGCATGTTACTAAGTTAACAACTGCAATGATTTACTTAACAATTATGACAACAAGGTTGTAAAATGGGGAAACATTCACTTAACAACTGTCTCACTTAGCAAATTTTGGGCCCAATTGTGGTCATAACTTGAGGACTACCTGTATTACTCATCCTAGAAACATGACGTGCAGTAAGAGTGTCAATAAAAAGATCCAAGGCTTCGGAGAATCCTCTGGATACAAAATCAATGTTTAAAAAACAAAAATAACTACAGGATTCTTAATGCACAAAGGAATTCCTGCCAGATAACACATTCAGTGAAATACTTCATTTTGTGCTTGCCATGCAACAATCAAGAAACATATCAAAATAATTATATCAAACTATGGAAAGAAATTAAGAGAAATCTGGAAAGGCAGAAAAAGGTAAAGGTTTTCTTGGTTAGGATAATGTGTGATTATGATGAATGTTGTAGGAGTAGAATAAACTACTTGTTTCAAATGGCACCAAATCTGAACCCCGAAAATAGCCTTATAAGAATGGCAAAAAACTTTTAATACATTTATTTGATGTGAAATAAACTTATGATCATATTCAAATTTTTACAAGAATTTTATAAATAGATATGGTCTTACCCTTCCAAACTTCAAACTATGCTGTAGAACAAGCTGTCTGCCCTGGCTAACAGAATGGATAAGGTGTCTAAATAATAGAATGTCAAAAATGGATGAAGTTAGCCTACCTAATGGCCTTCATAGCCATTTATGGCACAAGGACATGAAAGAGGACAAAAATGTAAAAAGTCATATTAAAGACCAAACTCTGTAAAATTATGAAATCTTACAATAAAAATAATCAGAAAATTTCACTAGCCTCTCCTTTAAATGTTTTTATGCTGAAGTTAACTATAGTAAGAAAAATAAATTATATATACAGATATGGTCCACTCAATACCATGATTAGACAGAAGACAAAGCAAGAATAAATTGGCAAAGGCCAAAATGCACCCTGATTGATGTACCTGCAGATTTTTGGAAGAATAAAAAGTAAAAACCTCAAAAATGAAAAAAAAGAGCTTCTATGAAATAGAATTTGAAATGACAGAATTTGAAATGCCCATAGAGAATCAATATAGTTCTTTTGGGTGTATGCATGAACTGTTACTTAGATATGATGTAGAAACAGAACAAATAAAAAACTGTATGATGAAATGGATACAAAATGTTACGGAAAGAGTCACAACACAACAATGTGAAGAAATAAACCTATAAAATGTATCCCAAGTTATAACTTCGGAGCAAATGATATGAAATGTTTTATAATTGGTCTGCTCCATTGCTAATTGCTAGGATAGGCAACTAATATAGTAATTAGTACTGGAAATGGCTTGAGACAGATGGAATATTCTATCATTTGTGATGGACTTGTAAAAAAGAAATTCTCAAAAGTACAAGAAAGAAATGCACAGCACTATTCAATAATATCTGAACTAATTTGACATATTAATAAAAGCCATCACAATTTATTCAGACACACGTTCACAGATACAAGGATAAATTTAGCACAACACTGGAAAAGGGATACATTACCAATAACATCAGACTGAGCACATAAACTGTGAGTATACACAGCAATGGCAAATTCAGCAGCATATATTCATTCTTGACACGTGTAGATTATTGGATAGACACATTGAATGAAGGGCCATTCACATGTGTTGTGTTGGCCATCCTGTAACTAGAATATGTACAAAAACCTCATGAGAGAAGTTTGCTTTAAAAAGGCAAAAACATTCATAATTTCCATTAATATAAATTGAATGAATAAATTGAATAAATTGTGAGAATGGTAAAATTGAAACTTGGATTTTGGATTTTACCGATTAGATTGATTTGTTGATATAGAAATGGCTAGTTTATACTACTATGTAAAAATAAAAAGTTGAGGTTGAATGTTACTATCTTATTTTACTGCACCAAAGAGAGCCTTTCCTTTCTTTTCCCCTTCTTTTCTGCATTCTTCCCTTCCCCTTCCCCTCCCCTATTTTTCCTACTATTTATTTTCATATATTTTTATTTGTATATTATAAACAAATAATAAAAAGAGAATGGTCAGGGGGACATTTAAAGCACAGAACCTGTAAATCATTGCAAAGAAATAACCCAGGTGTGTGTGTGTGTGTACTGTATAAAAATATAAAATCTTGGCTCAGCTATAGCCTATATCTATCTCCAGTCTTTAGCCATCCATATTAATATTCATCCAGCATTCATTTCCACCTGCTTCCAGATGCTGTTCTTAGGCTTCAGCTAGAATGCAGTTGGACTGTTTTATTTCTTAGGCTCACTAGAAATTATCCCACATATTCTCCTCTTTGACATGTACATTTTTTGAATGATGGAATTGATGTATAATCCGATCTAAGTATAGTATATAAAATCATACATTGCAATGTCCTACCTGTCAATGATTACTTCAGCTTCAACCATAACAGTACAAGAGCACACAATAGATACAAACTCATGGTTAACCGCACCAAACTTGTTTGCAGGAATTACGACTTCAGCAACAGAGTAGTCAATGTCTGGAATACTCTACCTGACTCTGTGGTTTCTTCCCCAAACCACAAAAACTTTAACCTTAGACTGGTCTACTATTGACCTCACCCCTTTCCTAAGAGGTCTGGAGGGGGTGTGCATAAGTACACCAATGTGCCTACTATCCCTGTCCTATTGTTGTTGTTTTTTCTTATATGTATTCATTTCATGTATTCACAACTATGTTTATCCTTATACTTATCTTGTAAGTGATTGACAAAATAAATAAATAAAATCAAGTATTGAGGAATCAGAAGACCAGAATCATGTTTTGTGTAAGAAAGCAAATGAAAGCATTCCAGGGATGGGCAGTTCCACCATCTCTCTGGGCAAATGTTTCCTCTGTGAAAATGCTCTTATTTATTTTTATTTTATTTATTTATTTATTTTAGTTTGTCAAGCATGTATGAGAAAACAAGTGTAAGTATGAACATAACATATAAACATATAAGTATAAACGGGTCTAAATACATACATAATAAATGAGTACGAATAAATGGGAACAGTAGGACAGGGACGGTAGGCACGCTGGTACGCTTATGCACGCCCCTTTACAGACTTCTTAGGAATGGAGTGAGGTCCACGGTAGACAGTTTAAGGTTAAAGTTTTGGGAGTTTGAGGATGTAACAATAGAGTCAAGTAGTGAGTTCCTCTTGCTGTTTCCTTTTTCCTGACATTCAGCTGGAATCTCTCTTTATGTAATGTAAACCCATTGCCCTGTATCCTGCCCTCTGGGATGGTAGAAAATAGATGTTGGACTCATGTGCAATGCCCCTTCAGCTACTTGAAGAGTACTATTTTACCATATTTTATTTTTATTTATTTCAATTATGATTTTTATATATGACTCCATATGGACACCCAGCAATTTACATTGCATCCATAGATCATAAAATGACTTAACGTAACATAAAATGATCATCTAATAAACCTCTCTTCCTGATGACCAAAACCCAATTGCACTGTAAATTATAATTAAGATTATAAATCAAAACCTCTGCAAAACATTTCATTTTACTGCTTGCCTAAAAACCACTCAGGGAGGCCGCCATCCAGATCTTTGAGAAGAGGCGGGCTGTCCATACTGATGGAGCAGAGACCCCACCCAAAAGACATTGTCTCTTGGTCCTTTCACTCTGAATTTTACATTTCACATGTTGATAATCTCCACAGTCCAATTTTTGATGCATATGCTGGACAGATTTCTATTTTCCTATGCATCATATTGTGCAGGACTTCATATGTACTAACCAACAGCTTCAATTGTAATCCGAAATCCATTGCAACTCTACAGAGCCTGCAACACCAGTGTTAGATAATTATGACAACTCTTGTCTATCACTGGTGAAGTTCTGCATTAGTATCAATTGCAGCTTCTGGGTAGTTTTCAGAGAGAGTCAAGACTGTACTGCAGGAGTCTACCTTGGAGTTGATAAAGCAATGCATAACCACCGTCAAGGAATCTGTAAGGGCCACAATTGGCATACTAACTGAAGCTGGGCAAACCCTAGACATAGGATTCACTGCCAATCAAGAAATAGCCTTAACATTTAAGAGAATTCCCCAAATTATGCGTGCACTACTTCAAGAAAATGCTTCAACCAGAGTCATACTGGAGCAGAAAGTGCTTCTGGGCAAATAGCACCACCATTATGCATGGATTCAATTTCAGACCATCCTTACCTTACTGCTATGTGTCTCCACTCTGGACGTGGGTGATACGTGTGTGTGTGTGTGTGTGTGTGTGTGTGTGTGTATTATGAACATATTGATAATAGCTCACCTTGAACTGACTGATGAAGCCTCTCCCAATGGCTTCATGTAAATATTGAAAAGGAAGGGAGAGCTAATCCACAGGGAAGGAACAATGAGTCATTCTTTTATCCTCTGCCACCACTGTTTGCTTCAACTGACACATTTTCTTTGGAGGCTGATTCAGGGAAGGTGTTTTGGGTAGAGAGTATACTACAGCCTCTTTCAAGATGGCTGTCACCAGCTCTTCTTCCAGTCAAATGCTCACCAGCTTCAGAATCCAAAATCATATATTCCTAGATTCCCCCAAAACACCAAACTGGACCTGGCTGAAGCAAGCTGAAATGAATCTCAGATAATCTTGCTCATATTTCTACCCAAAAGTGGTCCAGTTATACTGGTTCAAATGATGGAGCAACTTTTGTGTGTGTTTGTGTGTGTGTGTGTGTGTGTGTGTGGTGGTTGTTCTTTGGATAAAGGCAGTATATCCTATTGACCCACCTTCTTCAATACAAGGTCCTCCAGATATATTGTAATGCAATCAATTCAATGGGTTCTTGGGAATTATGGAATAATAATATAACATATCTTTGTCAGGGAAGGCTGATCCATTGATTTACGAAAAAGGCTTTTCTTTATATTTCATATGTGCTTTTGAAAAGTGCCAGCATTTTACTCAAAACCATTTAATGCTTGAAAGAATCGATGTAAACGCTATTGCTTTCACTGATGGTTCCATAAGAACATTACAGTGACTCGGCTCTATTAACAATTATCTTCGTAAACCATTTCCTAACAAAATGGGGAGTTCTGGATGTACATTTTGCTTTATGATGACAAGTTATGTGCTTACAAAAAGCTCTAACAAAACAAGTTGAACCTTTGCAGCAGAGAAGTATGATGGACTCTTGCTTTGCCCTGGCCCTTTTTATTTATTATTATGGGCTACATGAGAGTCTGGAAATGCTCTCAGTTATTGTTCTTCTTTCTTGCATTATTTACAGCATAAGAAAAGCCTTGCTGAATCTGGGGATCCATCTCATCCAGCATTATTTTAACCCTGGTTACAGTTGTTGTTAAAATAATGGTTTTATTGCCAGTCAGCCCATAGCTAGAAGCATCTAAGCATGATAAGCAAATGCCAATAACCTTTCTCTTGCTAAGGAGCCTCCCATCCATTGGGGGAGGGGAAGAGAGGGGGGAGATTGGATTGAATTGCTGCATCTCATTCTGTGCTGCGGTTGTTCAAAAGGCCCCAAGAGTCACCATTAACTTCATTCTACTGTGACCTTGAGTAGCCACAGTGACTTTGATTTTCACCTGCATCTGGCATTCTGATTTATCTGTCACTCAGCTTGATCAAATATGAACAACTACAGAGTGTGTACACATATCAAAGGGGCTTTTGATTGGCTCAATTGTTTTCAAATGGATTTGAGAGCACCAATATCACCTTCCTGTGGAATGGGATCAACTTTTGCATAACCTTTTAAAAAGCTGCTTCTGCTACTTTCCAAATCCATCTCTGGTGTTTGAGTGTCATACTACTGCTGCTGCTGCTGCTGCTGCTGCTACTACTACTACTACTACTACTACTAATAATAATAATAATAAAGTAATAAAATCTTGCTTGACTAGTATGTTAGTCATTGAGATCTAACTTTAATTCTTTGTTAACAGAACATTCAATCGGTGAATGCAAATAGACATGAAATGAAAGCAGGTCACTCCCCAACTAACCTGAGGAACTACATAGAATAGCTGGGGAAACTCCATGATTTGCAAGAAGGTGTAGAAAGTTAGCACCTGTCCCTCTCCTAGAAGAATGAAATATTCTAGTAAATATTAAAAAGGCAGAATATTATATTTCCCTGGATGAGAAAAGGAGAAACAAGTTTTAAAGACAAAGCAGATTCCTGCAGTTCCCTGCCCCCCCCTTCAGCTCCAGAGTGATGGGATTAAGACATGGCCCTCAGGACATGATAGGATTACCCATCTCACTACATGGCATCTGGGAAGATTGCATTAGCCAGCACTCAGGTAACGCCATGTGGTCCGGACAAAGTCTACAAAGTTAGCTAAGACTCCCACCCCTGGGAATCTGACAGCCAATGGGATACATTTCTTACATAGGAACAGGAAACACTAAGGTGGGGCCCAACAGAGGGTATAAACCCAGGCACTCTCAGCACCTCAGCCCTTTTTTCCTTTCCTTTTTCAACCTGAAGCATGTGATCATCCTTCTCTGGAGCTCCAGGCCATGTGGTCCTGTTCACCATTAAACTTTCCAAGCAACCTCCATGTTTCCAGTGCCTTTTTCCCCACTTGGAACTGAACCCAGAAGGATATTTCTTTCAACAAAGGAAAGTAGGAATTACTCCATGCTAGCAGTGGAAAATTTAATGTTAGGAAAGAAAACAGAAAAGAGGGATGGCAATATTGGAATACCCTAAAGGAGAGCATGGTTGCTTTGGTTAGAACATTGCCCAGGATATATTCTAAAACAGCATTTTATTCAGAGATTCCCTGGTTATAACCCACTCAAAACTCCCAAATCCTTCTGTTGAAGTTGCTTCCTGAATATGCATGCCATTTTCTTTTGTACTTACTTCATCTCTGTGGAAGAAAAAAAACACCACCATAAAAGAACATAATGGCTCCAAAGCCCACATACACAGACCCGGCTCACGTGCCAAGAATGCCATATGGTTGCACATTGTTTTGTGCTACTTCCAAATGTATGATTGCAATCTACTGCAGGGGGCAGCATGTAAGTGACTAGGCTGATCTTCACAAGCTAAGCAGTAGCGGGGTATGTGTATGTGTGTGTGTGTGTGTACAGGGGAAAACAGGCTTACTTTTGAACCTGGATCAAGCCATTGCATGTGGACATTCTGGTGAACTGCTGCAGATGGGCTGTAAGCAGGCAGGGGGGAAAACAACAACAAAAATAACACAATTTGTTTTTGTATGAAACTAAATCTGGAAGATCACCAAGACATTCTAGAATGATTTCAAGGGGTAAAAAAAACTCACGCCCTGCCACTGATGCCCTTGGCATTTTCCTAAAACATTTTGGCCTGGAACCACTACCTTTGGATCCAGAATACAGCATTGTTGTTGTTATGTATGCAGGTTTGAATGTCATTGGTTAAGTTTGAACTGTTCTTGTAAAATGTCAGAAATGATTGGTTTAAATAGTGCGGGAAAACCCTGCACTCTGATTGGCTGGCAACTGCGGCTGCTGGCTAAAAGTAGCAGCGCAGTCCAGCCAAATGGGGTCTGTTATGAGCTGCAGTCACTAATAAACTCTTCACTGAAGCACTCCGCGTCTGACTCTTCATGCAAATCTAACACTGGCGACGAAGGTGGGATCCTTCCCGAAGAGAAGACAACGCGGAGAAGAAGCCGAGAGAGATGGCTGTACTGAACACCCCCCCAGCCCCGTTCGATCTGACGGCAGAAGACTGGGACTCGTATGCAGATCGTTTTCCAAATGTATTTGGAGGGAAACGATCTCGCCGACATTTCCGACAAGCGGAAGAGGGCGGTCTTTCTTACCCACTGCGGTCTGGCCATTTTCAAGATGGCAAAGGCATTGGCGGGAGCTGCAGACTTGAAGGTAATGGACTGGCCCGATTTAGAAAAGTTATTAAGAGCCCATTACGCGCCACAAGTATCGTGCCTCATTAAGAGACACGAATTCCGTCGGGATCAAGGGGAAAGCAAAAACATTAATGACTTCATGGCAAGTTTAAGGGACATTGGGGGTGCATGTGAATTTATCAACTTAGAAGAGGCCATGCGCGATCGATTTGTTCTAGGCCTAAAAGACAAGGTTTTTCAGAGCAAATTATTAATGAAACCTAAGATCACGCTTAAGGAGGCCATAGGAGAAGCTTCTTCAGCGGAAGCTACCAAGTCCTCAGCAGCAGCCATGAAGAAAATTAACAAGGCCGCAAGCCATGCTGATGTGGAAAAATCCACAACAACCCATTGCGAGCAAATAGATTCTGATTCAGACTGTAGTGAGGTGGAGGAAGGAATTTATAGACTCAGAATGGAAAAGAAAAGAAAAGACCTTGGAAGAAAGAGACAAGACTTTTACTGCAGAGGTTGTGGGGGGGGGCACCCCCGCACTGAATGCAAGTTTCTTGATACCATCTGCCTCCATTGTGAAAAAGAGGTCACCTAGCAAGAGTCTGCAAATCATCCAGAACTCCACCAAGCAGAAAGAAGTTTCCTGACAAAGATTTCAAGCCTAACAACTTCAGTGAGAAAATGGGGCGCAACACAGAAGCAAATGGGAAGAATGAAACTCATCAAACAGTCACCATTGGTCATTCTTCACCCTTAAGAAGCAGAAAAGTACATGTGAAGGTACTAATTGAAGGAAGGCCTTGCCAAATGGAAGTGGACTCAGGCTCCTATTTATCTATGGTGTCATGGGACACCATTGACAGGCTACTTCCCAACATTCAGAAGAAGCATTTCCAGAAGCAAGCACTGACTCTTAAAGACTACCAAGGGAAAAAGATTCCAGTAGTTGGAACAAGAGAATTCAACGTGAAGTTCAAAGGCCACACCAAACGTTTGCCCCTGACCATCGTGGACAAGGATCGCCCAAGCTTGCTGGGACTTGAGTGGTTCAATCCACTAGGCATCGAGGTGACTGATATCAATCACATGAGCAACACTGAATGGGAGGAGGCCCTGAAGTCTGAGTTTCCAGAGGTCTTCAGCGACGGGTTGGGCAAGTATATGGGGACCCCTATCACTTTCAACCTAGATCCCAAGGTGCCCCCAATTCGCTTAAAGCCCAGAAGGGTCCCATTTGCTTTAAAGGGAAAAATTGATGCACAATTAGATAAACTAATAGCTCAAGGAGTTTTAGAGCCCGCTGACCACTCCAGTTGGGAGATACCCATAGTCACACCAGTCAAGACTGATGGGTCAGTGAGAATTTGTGGGGACTATAAGGAGACATTGAACCATGTGCTTCAACAGAGCGTATATCCAGTTCCAGTGGTGCATCATTTATTACATTCACTTGGCAGGGGTACAGTCTTTGCCAAATTGGATCTGGCCCAGGCATATCAACAACTAACAGTTGATGATGCTACTGCAGAGGCCCAAACCATTGTAACTCATAGAGGTGCCTTCAAATGTAAAAGGTTACAGTTTGGAGTAAGCGTGGCACCAGGCATTTTCCAAAGCCTTATGGAAAGAATGCTCCAAGGACTGCAGGGGTAGTGCCTTACTTTGATGATGTGGTAATCTCTGCTGAAAATGACACTCAATTACAAGAGAGACTCAGAGAAGTCCTTACCAGATTCAAGAAAGCGGGGTTAAAAGTCAAGGAAGAAAAATGCACTCTTAGAACTGACAAGGTTGAGTTCTTGGGCTACATGATTGACAAGCATGGCATCCATCCTACAGATGCCAAGGTTCAAGCAATCAAAGAAGCCTCTAGACCAAAATGCAAAACAGATTTGCAAGCTTTCCTGGGACTCATTAACTTTTATCACATGTTCCTACCTCAGAAGGCAACCATTGCAGAACCATTACACAGATTACTTGATAAAAAGTCTGTTTGGGTCTGGGGCAGGAAGGAACAATCAGCATTTAACAGTATTAAAAGACTAATCACATCTGATGCTGTACTCATACAGTTCTCTGAGAATTTACCTGTTGTACTAACTTGTGATGCATCCCTTTTGGAGTGGGGGGGGTTGAGCCACAGGCTTCCCAGCGGGAGGGAAGCCCCTATTGCATTTTACTCTTGCACTTTGACCAAAGCAGAGAGGAATTACAGCCAATTGGACAAGGAAGCATTGGCAATTGTTGCAGCTATCAAGAAATTTCATGAGTACTTATATGGGAGAACATTTACCATTGTCACAGATCACAAACCTTTGTTAGGCATTGTGGCAGGAGACAAACCTACACCCACTATCCTGTCACCAAGAATGCTGAGGTGGACTGAATTTCTTGCTGCTTATTCATACAAACTTATCCACAAGCCTGGCAAGGACATTGGACATGCTGATGCCTTGAGTCGTTGCCCACTTCCTTATCACAAGGAGGACTTTGAACCTGAGGCACACACCTTTTTCCTTGAAACTGTTGCCAAGCTTCCAGTACACGCTGCTGAAATTGCCAGAGAGACTGCCAAAGACACTGTGTTGGCCTCTGTTATAGGCTGGATTAAGAAAGGTTGGCCTCTTCAAGATCTACCTCACCTTGCCCAACCTTTTAAGTCCAGGCAAACTGAATTATCTGTATTAAGAGGATGTATTTTGTGGGGTAACAGGGTGGTTATTCCTGCAAAACTGCAAAGGGAGGTTTTGGAAATGTTACATGAGGGTCATCCTGGTATTGTAAGGATGAAGGGATTGGCCATGTATGGTGGCCAGGTATTGACAAAATGGTTGAAAACTGGGTTGCATCTTGTCCCAACTGTCAGGTAGTCAGGCCTGCCCCACCTCTCGCCCCCAAACAGGAATGGGAATGTCCTAGGGGCCCATGGCCTAGGATTCACATTGATTTCGCTGGCCCTATCAGAGGGCACACCTTCCTTATTATAGTAGATGCATATTCCAAATGGCTAGAGGTAATCCCTATGGCACCCACCACAACTGATGCTGTCATCAAGCAGTTTAAAAAGTTTTTTGTAACCCACAGGTTACCTGATGTTCTTCTCTCTGACAATTTGGCCCTCAATTTACATCCAACCCTTTTGAATCCTATCTAGCACGACAGGGTATCAGACATGCCCTGACTGCCCCTGGGCACCCTTCAGCTAATGGCCGGGTTGAACGAATGGTACGTTTTACCAAGGAAAAGCTTCAGCAATTGGGTCCTGGGGACATCACTGAGAAAGTTGAAAAACTTCTTAGTGTTCAGCACATCACTCCTAACCCATCAAATAACTTATCCCCAGCAGAGTTGTTGATGGGTAGGAAACTTAGGTCTCCCCTTGACTGCCTTCATCCCACTTACGCACCCAACGCACCACTTGATTCCACTAGCAAAGTTCGCATGTTCAGTGTGGGTGATTCTGTTTATGCTAAGAATCTTATGGGTGAACCTTCATGGATTCCTGCTGAAATAACTCAAATCACAAGCCCTCGTTCTTATAGGGTACAAACAGAGGATGGAGTCCTCTGGAGCAGGCACATTGATCAGCTTAGATCCAGGTTACCTCAGGAACATCGCAATTGTTCCTCTCTAGTTCCCATACCTAATGCTTTTTCTAGGGGAGAGGGGGAGGAACATGAGGATAATCAGTAAACAAGAATCAACCCCATGTGTAATGAGCCATTATGAGGAACCATCCCAAAACCTGTCAAAATTCCAAAATCCATCCTTACAAGTGGAAGATTGCACATCGCTACCTGACTTGGGTGCTGACATTGGGCTGGAGATGGGTTGGGAGGAGAGACCAGATTCTAACAATCAAACAGGGTCTTCTTTCACAGGAAGTCCAACTAGGGAAATGTCAACAGACACATTTCCCCTCTCACTGGGTGAGAACGTTAAAACTTCTGAACCATGAAGGTCTCAACGTACACGTAAGAGCCCCACCTATTTAAAAGAATACATTAGATAGGTTGGGGTTTGAGTATGGAGTGAACCTAGTGGGGAGGGGTATTATGTATGCAGTTTGAATGTCATTGGTTAAGTTTGAACTGTTCTTGTAAAATGTCAGAAATGATTGGTTTAAATAGTGCGGGAAAACCCTGCACTCTGATTGGCTGGCAACTGCGGCTGCTGGCTAAAAGTAGCAGCGCAGTCCAGCCAAATGGGGTCTGTTATGAGCTGCAGTCACTAATAAACTCTTCACTGAAGCACTCCGCGTCTGACTCTTCATGCAAATCTAACAGTTGTATTCTATCCACCCAGACACCCAAAATACAAGCGTTTCTGCATGGAGACACTCCCCCTCCCCACACCAGATGTCCTGTGTGCACACAGTGCTATTTATTGATTTTATATATTAATTAATCAAGTTTATATACCACTCATCTCAAAAGCAAACAGCCAAAACAATAAATTTTAAAATAACAGATATAAAATATAAAAATACCATAATAAATATCATAAAAACCAAAGATAGTAACCACAGACAGAGGGAAGATGAGAATAGCCTCCTTAATAATGGAGCCATCTAAGCAAGTCTCCAGTTTTCTGGGAGCACCAAGCCTGCTAATAGAACCAGATTTTGTGGGCCTTTAGAAATATCAAAAGGAATGAAGCTAATCTAATTTCAGGGAGAAAGATGTTCATGTGCCGTAACAAAGAATCCACATCTTTTGGGACCCACCAAATGTAGCTCCCTAGTTTATGGGAATGCACAAAAAGGTTGCCCATTTATTTATTCATCAAATGTATACACTACCAATCTCATTGCCTAAGTCTCTATCAAGCAGGGTCAGAGCTGATAATTACTCAGATAATTCCTAGGTCAGTGGTGGTTAACCTTTTTGGGCTCCTGTGCCAAAAATTGTGTGCGTGCTTATGCACGTGCGCTCATGTGCCAGCACCCAGAAGGCAATGTGTACACTCTCCCCATGATCACTGCACATGCATGTGTGATTGCCCCCTCCACTGACCCCTTACCTGCACTGTGCCTCGCAGCTGATTTTCAGCCCATTTGAGGCCTTTTTCGGCCTACCAGAGGCTTGAGGGAAGCCTCTGCAGGCTTTGCAAGATGAAAAATTGGCCCGTTTTGTCACTTCCAGTATTTCCGGAAATATAGGAAGTGACGAAACGGGCCCATTTTTCGTCCTGCAAAGCCTGCAGAGGCTTCCCTCAAGCCTCTGGCAGGCCGAAAAAGGCCCGAAAATCAGCTGGGAGCTGTGCGCATGCGCAATGAGGTAAGTTTGCCTGGGGCTCATGTGCCCGCACAAATGGCTCTGTGTGCCACCTGTAGCATGCGTGCCATAGGTTCGCCATCATGGTCCTAGGTGATCACTAGGAAAACCAAGAGCTGTAGGTTACATCAAGAAGTTTGAAAAAAAAATCCTGAAAAGAGACAGGGATAAATTACCAAATTGTTGCCCAAAGAATGACAAGGATAATTACCAAGAACTAAACTTGATTCAGGATGTCTTTCATCTTATTTTGTGAGTCTCAGAGATTTGCATGTATGACTGAGTTTCCATCTTATTCTGTGTTTAGGTCACTGGTTTAATACAAATCAAACAAACCAGAGTTGAAAAACAACAAAAGCAGTATGTATCTGTAACTTTCCTTTAGCATTGCCACAATTCTTGGCTATTTTCCCCTTCCTGATTTGCATTGGTTACATCTGGGCTTGCAGAACCAGTTTGAAGGATTATTGACGCTCACTAAATTGTTTTCTGCACCTTCAGGCATTGAAACATCTGCATGTTTCTGTCTCTTTTCCTGGGAAACTTTGTTCCTTGCAGCCATATTATTCATTACTTTTCTCATTTATTGAAGAGGCAGATGAATAGAGAAGAAAAAAAATAACATACTTTGGGCATCTAGACTGACGTTTGGCAACAAAGGGCTCTAGGAAGTCACTTGAAGTTGAAAAGTTTCTTGAGGAGGAAAAAAAAATCTCTTAAAGCAAAACTTGCAAATTGGGAACTTGATAACATGTGAATAAGAAGTGGGGTTTCCACAATTTGTAATACAGAAATGAGTAAGGCCTTGTAGTGGTTTAGAAATGTCCTTGTCTTTCTGTAGTAACATACTTTGGCAGCTGATCAATGATTTTCTTTTTTAGGAGGTCTCAACAGTCTCAACCGTACTGGTATTTCAAAGACTCTGTAACCAGAGTGCTTTCTTTTATTGGTTATTCTGCCATCCCAATCCTTCTTTCTGTTTCTTGTTATATTTAAGATGTTGCTTTCATGTTTTAAATTTATAAAGCACCAACTGTCTTAACAGTCTTATGATGTAGAGCAGGGGTCCCCAACCCTGGGCTGCAGATGTGTTTCGTGCTGTGTGGCCCATTAGGAATTGGGCCATCCAAGCAGCAGGTGAGTGAGCAAAGTTTCATTGTACAGGATCTAGGTTGCACACAAAACCATCCCTCTCCAGTCCTTGGAAGACATTTTTTTCTTCTGAAAGTGGTCCCTGGTGCCAGAAAGTTTGGGGACCACTGGTGTAGAGCAACTAACATTACCTTTGCCCTTTCTTTTGGTATCGCTCTATATGTATTCTTTTTTTCATACATTAGAGCAATGTTCATACCTTCACACGCTCACACGTATGTGTGTGTGTGTGATGTGTGTGTGTGTATCTGAGTGGTGGGATTCAAATTTTTTTTATTACCGGTTCTGTGGGTGTGGTTTGGTGGGTGTGGCAGGGAAAGGATATTGTAAAACCTCCAGTCAGAGGTGGTATTTGCCAGTTCTCTGAACTACTCAAAATTTCCGCTACTGGTTGTCCAGAACTGGTCAGAACCTGCTGAATACCACCTCCAATATATATTCCAAAGTCCTGACCCCCAAATATACTGAATCATTGTGGTGTGACATTTCAAGTTACAATGAACTTATGGCACTATCATCATTATTACAGGAATGAAGTAGCACATTTGTTTTGAAATCTGTATCTTCTTTAAAAATACCTATCATAAATAAGTGCCTGTGACTGGGCATATGGCCACCGAAGACATCTGACTATAAGGTACCCAGATATGATATTATGGATGATAAAAATGACATGGAAAGTAAACCATCACCATTGAGTTCGAAGTAGGCCATGCTGAGTAAAATGCTGACGGGATTACCCCATTAGCCATTTTCTAGATGATTCTTTGTGGTGGTGATGGTGATGGTGAAGCTGTGGTGGGAGAGTCTGGATTTTGGCCAGGAGATTCCCATCTTGGCTGCAGCATTCCATTTAGTAAGCCAGCATTAATAACAAAAGTGGATCAATGCCAAGAAAGCCACTGTCTCCAAAGGTCTACTAGCCACAACCCTTCATTAAGTTAAATTGTTTATTAGCATCCCTGCCCCCCCCCAAAAAAACTTGAGAGACTGTGAAATAGAGTAACAGTTCTGTCTATTCTAATTTTCTTTCTTACTTTGCTTCTAAGGATGGGATAAATTGTTTTCTACTATTGGATCTTCAATGGAAAAAAAAACTCAACCCTCTGGGTTAGATTTAGCTGAGAATATAAATAGTCCTTGATTTATGAGCACAAAACTGAGCCCCAAATTACTGATGCTAAGTGAGACATTTGTTAAGTGAGTTTTGCCCATTTTATGACCTCCCTTGCCACATTTGTTAAGTGAATCACTGCAGTTTTATTAACGAGTAACATGGGTGTTAAGTGAATCTGGCTTCTCCATTGATTTTGCTTGTCAGAAGATCACAAAAGGGGATCACATGACCGCCCCAGGACACTGCAACAATCATAAATATGAGTCAGTTGCCAAGCATCTGAACATTGATCACATGATCAATGCAAAAGTTATAACTGAAAAATGGTCCTGTTACTTTTTTTCAGTGACGTTGTAACTTTGAACAGTCACTAAACAAAGCTGTTGTAAACCAAGGACTACCTGTAGTGAGTAGTCTATAACCATTTAATGATCAAGCTGGGATTTGAACTTAGATCTTCCTAGGCCCATCATGGCAAACCAATGGCAAGCATGCCACAGGTAGCACATAGAGCCATTTTTTAAAAAAAAAAGTTTTTTATTTTAAGACAAACATACAAACAAAACATAAAAACATAAAAACCATCTTCCATTTTACAGTGTGTCAGTTGGGTACAAATCCTTTGTGTTATCCTTTCATAGTCATCACTCACAATTTATAAAAAAGATTCTCATATTGTCAATATAAAACATTCTTATATATTTATCAATCATTATTTATACATGACTAAGCTATTTATTTCATCAATTATACGAGATATTTTCTGTTTTATTATAAAGTTTATATTATACTTTCATCCAATGGTTATATATGTCTATATTATATTTTATATCAATCTATTAAATTTCTATTACAAAGTTATATATTCTATTACATTACCAAGTCTTTTTATCCAACCATTGATAAAACAAATCCCATATCTTATAACATTGTTTATCTTCTTGATCTCTAATTTCAAATGTCAATTTACTCATTTCAGCACAGTCCATAATTTTCCACACAGAGCCATTTTTGTGGGCACGTGAGCCCCAGCCAAACTTACCTGCACTGTGCATGCACATACCTCACAGCTGAGTTTTGGCCTGTTTGAGGCTGTTTTCACCCTCCTGAGGCTCGAGGGAAGCCTCTGCAGCCTCGGGAAGCCGAAAAATGGGCCTTTCAGAAATACCGGAAGTGACCGTTTTCAGTCTCTTGAGGGTCTCTGGAGCTCTTGAGGGCCTCTGGAGGCTGTTTTTGGCCCCCGGAGGCGCAAGGAAGCCTCTGCAGTCTCGGGAGGCCGAAAAACGGGCCTTTCAGAAATACCGGAAGTGCCTGTTTTCAGTCTCTTGAGGGCCTCTGGAGCTCTTGAGGGCCTCTGGAGGCTGTTTTTGCCCCCTGGAGGCTCAAGGAATGACTCTGCTGTCTTGGGAGGCCAAAAAATGGACCTTCCAGAAATACCGGAAGTGCCAAAATGGGCCTGTTTTCAGCCTCCCAAGGCTTTTCCCTTGAAAATGGCCTCAAATGGGCCAAAAATCAGCGTGTGCATGGGAGGCAAGTGCATGCGCAGTGCAGGTAAGGGAACAGGGCAGGGGGTGTTGCATGTGCATGCGCAGGGGGGCCAGGGCGCCTTGCATTGTGGGTGCTGGCACACACACAGGCGTGCTATCGTGAGCGTTTTTGGCACACCATAACAAAAAGGTTCGCCATCACTGTCCTAGGCTATGCTCAAACTATTATTCTGATTCTGGATTTTGGTTAGCACTATTGTAATGATGGACACAAAATCACATGCACAAATAGCCACATGATTCTCATTCTCCGGAAAGGTCTACTAGGGCTTGGCCATTTCAAAAATAATTCTGATGAGATGTTTTGGGTAATGCATAAGCACAGCATTTTCCTGCTATTTGTTGAATGGTTTTTATCAGCTTACAAAGAAACCTGGGGAGGTGGGGGGAAACAGTCCTCCGTGCTTTGCAAATTGCATTATAGCAGGAGACTTGCTATTACGATTTGATTCATTAAAATAGCAACATCTTCTTTTCAGGAGAAAGGACAGAAGTTTGAAAACCAGGCAGGTCTGTTATAATGAACAGTAGAATGAAACTGGGCTTACTGGAGATACAAAGCCATTCTTCCAAATCATTTTCAAAATGTGCATAGCCCTAATGTCTATTCTAAGAAGGGAAAAAAACTCTTAAAAAGTCAGCTTGCCTTTGAAGTGATTTCTGTAGCTTTCCCATACTCACATGAAAGGTTCTGGCTCCTAGTCTGTGTACAAAGTAGGGTGTAAACGAAATCTTATGAATAAGGCTCACAGGGCTGTTGAAGAGCATGATTCTTCCGCTTGTTTACATTGTAAGCAAACCGACCTCTTGTTTGAACTGTGTAAAAGGAGAAGTGCATTGTAACAACAAGGACCTTGAGAGTTAATTTTAACAATGTGAATGGTATGTTTTTTTTTTTGCTTCCTCTAGAAAAGGCAACTAGATAGGTAACTTGTGACTCAGAGTGGGATATAGAAGAAAAGACGCACAGATTTTATAACCCAAAATCTATTTGTTGTTTCTACTGGTATCATTTTTTTGGTTATTAGGATTGGTGGAGGATAAGAACAATTGCATGATTGTGTATTTATTTTTAATGTTTGAAATAGTATCACTTTGACTGAAAACAGCATGGTTGCTCAGCTCCCATGACATTTCACTACTATAAAATTCAGCCATCAAGAATCAAACTGAGTCTCATTCCTGCATCTTGTTGGTAAGAACAGGGAATCTATTTGCTGGATCAAATATTTCACTGTTATCTAAATATCTATATGTTTAGCTCCTTCAGCCACCTGATGCAGATGTTGCTACTGAATCTATAATGAAGAGGCTAGAAACAGACCCAGATGTGGATAAGCATCACATTTCAAAAGCCTTAGGCAATATGGCCGATGGTGAAGGATATGTGAAAGGAAGAAGCTGTAGAAATGGCCATGTCTGTCCTTTCCCATGTCACTTTTGAGGATTCCACCTTTCAAGATTACAATTATTCATTTTTAAAAGGGGTGGTAGGTATTCCGGGGTGGTAGGTATTTATAAGGGGTTGCAGAGGTGGTATTCAGCAGGTTCTGACCAGTTCTGAAGAACCGATAGCAGAAATTTTGAGTAGTTCAGAGAACTAGAAAATACCACCTCTGATATCCCCCACCCCCAACTATTCTCTGCCTCCCAAGTTCCAGCTGATTGTCTTGGTCTTCTTTTGTTGCCCTGCACAGGAGAATGGAGCTGGAAAGCAGGTTAGTGGGGTGGGGAGGGAATGGGATTTTGCAGTATCCTTCCCCCAGGAGTGGGGAGGGAATGGAGATTTTACAATATCCTTCCCCTGCCACGCCCACCAAGCCATGCCATGCCCACCAAACCACGCCCACAGAACCAGTAGTAAAAATTTTTGAATCCCACCACTGGGGTGTTGGCTGCAGTACAGTCTGAAGTAGCACTGGGAGGGTTGCAAGCAGGTGGGTATATGGAGCAGAAGAAGGATGCAGTGAAAGAATATGGTGCTCAGAATGAGGCAGTGTGTGTGTGTGGCAAGGAATATGGGCAGATGCACAATACCTCAGAAGACTTTGGACCAAATTTTCTGAATGGCTCAAAATGCTAACCCTCAGGAATTGTGGCCGAGAGTGTTGCCATTCAGAAAAGGGAGCCAAGAATCTAGAAAGGCCTAGAGTGCTGGCAAATTGGTAAAACCCAAATGGCAGGCAGGGAGGTAAGCCTACATTACTAGAAGTTACTTTGAAGACCACCCAGTCTAGGAAGGCTTTGGTGAAACACTAAATGTTGGCAATGCTCAAAAGGCCTAAGAGTTCTGACAGTGTGATGATATCTGTGAATGACCTAATGAGGCTGGAGAAAGAGCCACAGACTAGACAAAAATTATGCAGGAAGTTAGCTTAGCCCATCAAAACAGAGGGAACTTAAGAAGCATTTCTGTAATGGCGTGTGAGTAGGACCTTGGGAGAAAAGGGGAGGAGATGCTGCCCAGGGAAGGATCAGATAAAATGGCCGGGGGCGGGGGGAGCTCCACATCTGAATAATAGGAAGAGAAAGAAACTTAGAAAGGATCTACCCTAACTTATCATGTGGTAAAAAGAGACAGCATGAGTTTAGTATTTTTAGAGTTGCATAATTATGTTAATGTAGCCTTACAGTAAAGTAGAATTAGCCCATCTTGTTATGTTTCCTGTCTGGTCTTCTTGGGAAGCTGTTGATTCCAAAAGAGACCCGCCCTAGTTTTCTGGAAAGTCAAAGGAAAGGAGGGAAGAAATACTTTCAGACTTGGAAGATTTTCTTACCATAACATTACAGTAAAAATAGCATTAGAATGTGCTTCTTGTCTGAACTACCTTGAAGGGATAACAAGAAGGCTGAGAATAGCAATGCAAGACAGAGTGGAAGCAGGATTGTCACAATTTCCCCAAAGCATCACCCAGTAATAGACTTCTGCAGTGGGCTGTACACGCAAGGGACCTGGGCAGAGGTGGTATTCAGCAGGTTCTAATCAGTTCTGGAGAACTGGTAGCAGAAATTTTGAGTAGTTCAGAAAACCGGCAAATACCACCTCTGACTGACCTCACCCCCATCTATTCTCTGCCTCCTGAGTCCCAGCTGATTGGCTGGGTCTTCTTTTGTTGCCCTGCACAGGAGAACGGAGCTGCAAAGCAGGTTAGTGGGGTGGGGAGGGAATGGGGATTCTGCAGTAACCTTCCCCTGCCACACCCAGCAAGCTACGCCATGCCCACCAAGCCACACCCACAGAACCGGTAGTAAAAAAATTTAAATCCTACCACTGGACCTGGGGCTTTAGTGGGCAGGAAATAAATAGAATAAAACGATAGCTGGATAAGGAGTAAAGTAAGACTATTGCTAAAAATAGAAGCTTCAGGATAAGACAATGTAATGGATTATGTCAAGCTTTGACATAAAAATTAAAGAACTATAGAAAATAAACTGCATCATTAAGAAGTGAAGAGAGGAAAAAAACTTCTGATGAGGACATGACAAACTGAAGATGTCCCTGAAGAAGTGGAGATGATATTACTGCTGAAATCACTGGTTGAATGTGGGATTCAGGCCAGTGAAATCTTCCAGAGAAAAGATAGATTGTAAGATTGCCCACACATACTTCCTTGTGAGTTGATGGCAAGAACCGAGAGTTTTACAATCTGCTTATGAGTTGAATGGCTAGGAGTTGAGGGATTATTTCAAAGTTCATAGATGTAACTGTTCTTTTATCTAAGGATAAAAGGTCAGCCAATCCTCATTTCTTAATCACTTTGGAATTAATATTTTATTGCTCTTTAAATATGGAGGACCTCTGGAATGGCAAGTTTAATGGTACTCACTCTGTGAGTTTCCTTCAAGCCCTTACAAAAGAAGTTTTAAATAAAGTTTCAGGGATTTTTGGGGGGAGGGGAGGAGGGAATTAACAATCAAAACATTTTAAAAAGTTATAAATGGGTTAAGGATCCATATTGTTTTAATAACATCCTGAAATTAAATATAAGAACTCTTTCTGTGAGAAACGCTTCATGGTTTGTTTGTTTTTTGCATTTGAAAAGAAAACATAACAAGATGGGACTTTGGAGGTTGGACACTTGAGGGCATCAGAAAGAAAGATTACATTTAAGGGGAAGAATATTTAAACTCAATCTGATAAAGCAGAATGGAGGGAAATCTTTTAACAGTGCATGCATTTGTGAACAATGGACTTGCAAAATGGTGCAGCACAGCCACACTCCTCTTCATATGCATGATTCACCTGTGGAGGTGGTTAGCAGCATCAAGTTTCTGGGTGTTCAGCTAACAAATAGGCTAGCTTGGTCGCTCAACAGTGACCTGCATTTTTTCTGCATCTCATGAGAAAAGTTCATCTTCCTTCCCCTGTTCTTACCACTTTCTATAGAAGCTATATGCATTACTGTCTGGTTTGGAAGCATCATTGCTTCAGACAGGAAGGTGAGGCAGAGAAGATGATTTGTAGTTCACTTCCTTCTATCCAGGACACAGCATATAAGTGATGCTTGAGCAGAGTCCACAGGATTTTCTGGGATGCTACACATCCTCTTCATGATCTGTTTTCCTTCATATCTTCTGGGAGGAAGCTTCGTGGTATCTGGAAGCAGAACATCTAATTTTGTTCCATATAGCATCAACCTCGTGAACTCTCAAATTTCCTCTTTCCGCTATGTATTCAAAATGGACAGTGGTAATATGTAAACATATGTATGGTGCTGGTATATATTTATGTATGTATATAGCATGTGTATATGTGTGTTATGTATGTGTTTTTTTATTTTTTTTTATTATGGGATTTCTATGCCGTCCTATCTCCCGAAGGACTCAGGGCAGCTCACAACGATAAAGAATACAATACAATGCAAATATTAAAAGACAGTTAAACTGAAATCCCAATAACCAGTTAAAATTAATAAAACTGTCACTAAAACCCATCCCCCCCATCAGTCCAGGTCGGCAAGCTGGAAAAGCCATGTTTTCAGGCCACGACGGAAGGATTGAAGGTCAGGGATTTAGATGGATATACACTTTCTTCTTGAGAGTAGGCAACAGAATTTCATTTTTAATGTGGGTCAGTATGTAAAAAAAATGGAAATAAAAGTTCTCTCTCTTATCTTCTCTTATCTGGAGTTAATAATAAAGATCTCTGCTGTTATTAATAGACTATGTGATGTTATAAAAACATGGGTTTATTAGATCAAATGTATGATAGATATATTATTTCTAGTAACCCTTAATGGACTTTTGCATATCTGGAGAAGAACTAGGCATAGTAGACCACTACATATACCTTGGCCAATGGATCTCAATGGAAGGTGATACAATAAAGGAAATTGAACAGCATGCTAAATGTGGTTGGCAGGCATCCAGCAAGTTGAGCACAATTTTCAAGAACAACCTCCCAGAGGTGGGATTCTATCACTTCGCACCTATTCGCTAGAATCGGTTGTTAACATTCTAAGCAGTTCGGAGAACCAGTTGTTAGAAGAAATTACTGGTCTAATTCTGTAAGGAAGGCAGGAAGGAAACATTCTGGTGTTGCTTACAGAAACTGCCTCTCCGTTAACCTTTATTACATTCTTGGCAGAAATGTTCCTGACTGAGGAACTCCTCTGCGGTTTTTCCCCCCTCCTTTGTTGGTACTTTGCTTGTGTGGAGTGACCATTCAAAGTTACAATGGCAGTGAAAAAAGTGACTTATGACCATTTTTCACACTTACGACTGTTGCAGCATCCCCACAGTCATGACAGGCCAGGCGAGGAGATGCGTGCCTCGATGTGAGTGATATTGAATTGGCCACACCCAGCCAATAACATGACCACCAAGCCATGTCCCACCCAGTCACATGACCACCAAGCCACACCTACCACCTAAGCCATGCCCACAGAACCAGTTGTTAAAAATTTGAATCCCACCTCTGCAACCTCTCCCTATGCCTGAAGAGAAAAGTTTTCGATTAGTGTGTGCTACCTGCTCTAACATATGCCAGTGAAACATGGACACTAACCTCACAATCGATACAAAACCTACTAGTGGCACAAAGAGCCATGGAAACCATACACGCTTGGCATTACAAGACAAGATAGAAAGACCTGAACATGGATTAGAGAACAAATGGAAAGTATACAATATCATCAAGAGAATAAAAGAATTGAAATGGAAATGGCAGGTCACATAGCAAAAAGAACTGATGGCAGATAGACCAAGGTAGCCATACAATGGATCCTACTTAATAAAAAGTGTCCACGAAAGAGACCTAAAGCAAACGGATTGACAAACTCAGCAAGTATTGCGGACCCAATTGGCAAAAGAAAGCTCAAGACCGCACTGATTGGAAACATGCAGAAGAGCCTTCATCCCGCAGTGGATAGATAATGGCTAAGATGGTGATGGTGAAGATTTTTTTAAAGATGTGTTGGTGGAGAAAGGTGAGATATGGAATGAGTACCTTATTTCATGTATTTGGTAATAAGATGTTGGTTCTTTATACTTGCTGGGATGAGTGGGAAAGTTTTTTCCCTACTTTTTGATTTTTTTGTTTGCACTTTTTAATTTTATTCTTTACACTTTGTATTAGTTTTATTGGAATAGTATAATATTTAATAAATGTATTATTTAAAAAGTTAAGTACAATTAAGGATAACAAAATAGACCTGAGCTCTGGAAATTATAAATGCATGAAAACTTGTCTAAGAACAAACAAATCTGGAACCTCAAGTTTAGGTTAACACTTTTGTAGAAAGTTTGTAATAAAAAGCTTGGTTACAAATGTGACCATGCCTTTTTTTCTTTTTTTTTGAGTCTGTTGCGATCCCCCAGCCTAAACTTCACGGACTGCCACTCATAAGATTTTGGGCAGCTGCAAGTTCTCTCTGCTACAAGCCTTTTGAGGAGAGTTATCATTAAGTGGTCAAAATGTAGGTACAGAACTTCTTGACCAGATATTTGGACATCTATATGGCCTGCATAGTGCATGCAGACTGTGTTGATCTTCAAAAACTCCCTGAAATGAAAAGCAAGAGGAAGAATGAAGAGGTGGAGCTGGAATGAAAGGCATATTCCAGAAGTTGGGAAGGAGTAGAATAAGCCAGTAGCCCATCCAGTTTCGACTTGCTGGCATGTCAGCCTGAGGGTGTTTTTCAGTTGTGGCCTCCCCACCTTTCCCCCAGGACATTATTTGTGCCTCACTCTAAGCTAGTGCCAGCAAACTGCATCTTGAAGGAAGCAGAATAAATCTATCTAACTGAGCAACTACTGTACTAAACGCATAACACATCTTCTGTTCACCTTTCTTTCACCTCTCTTCTGTACACTGCAGGGAGAAATGCAAGAAGATAGCATTGTTTAAAAGTTTCAGGTGTTGGAGCCATGAAGATAAAATATGACTCCTGGCACTGAAAAATGTACCTAGTGTTACTATAGGAGAAATCTTAAATTCATCCAGAAGCCCAAGAGAATGAATTCCAGGCATCTTCTGGAATGAAGGATCCTGTTCTCTGAGTTTGCTTGTTTTCTTGCAGATGTTTCATTATCCTTACTAGGTAACCTCATCAGGCCTAGTACGTTTATGCTGTCAGTTTATATTCTGGTGTCTTGCCTGTCTGTGTGGATGGGGGCGGTGGTTGGGCTGATAGCTCTTTGGCAGTTTCTTCATTGGGGTATTGCTTACTTGATTGTTGGTCTGAAGTTAACCTTGTAGTTAATCTATGCTGATTTGAGTGCTCTTTGCTGATGGAGAGGTGCTGGAATCTTTTTGTTCTCTTTTAGGCTGGTTGATTGTCTCTTTTGCATAGTCTATAGATGTTGTTAATGTATATGTGTCTTTTGATGGCTGATTTGTCAGAGTGAAATAGCATTAACTACTTCTGGCTTAACATGGCGTCCTCTATATGTATAGGGACTGCACCATCCAATCTAGCTGGGAGGACATACCACTTTGGTAAACTATTTGAGCTATTGCTATTGCAGAGTCCATTCAGTGTCCCTTTTAGTTTTTGGAGTCATTGAATGGTGATACACTTCAGAACTAGAATTTGCAGGGTTTTCAACTGTATCTTTGAAGACATCATGGAAGTTCCTTTCCACCCCATGATCTTTTTAGCAAAAGATGTATTCTGTTGCAGCAGCAAATACCCAGCAACACTTCAAGCATCGGTGTCTTTTCCTAGGAATGCAAAATTAGATATCTACAATTCAATTCTTAAAAGGCTGCCTCTGAAAGTGTCTAATGTTTATGCAAAGCCATTTGTTTCTAGCAATGAGCTCACCATTCTGCAGCTGTTGGGGAGTCCTGTGCCTGTGAGTCAGTTCATTAGCATAACAAGTTCCATATTTGATGGAAGAGCTGAGTGACAGAAAAATCAGGAAGCCTCTATTAATATCCAGCTATACTTAATCACCCAATATTTAGAACCAGGTTTGTTTGTTGTTATTTGACTGCTCACTAATAGGAATCCATTTATGGTCCTCCCATCGTAATATTTTGAGGTGCGCTGAGTTCTTCTGTAGGGGGAATAAGGCCACTTCCACACGGCACAACTTTTACTCTGTTTCCTTTTCCCAATCCCTCACAAGACAATTTGAAACCTATCTTTAGTCATAAGCTATGAATTTTGTTTTATGATTTTTATGTAGGTTTGTTCTGTCCTTCTGTTTTTATGTATTGCATTGGTTTGCCCTCTTTCTATTGTTTGTATTGTTAGGGAGAAAGAGAGGAAGGAAGGAAGGAAAAGAGAAAGCAAGCAAGCAATGAAGTGTTGGAAGAAATATCCTTCTGGGTTCAGTTCCAAATGGGGAAGAAAGACACTGGAAACATGATGACTGCTTGGAAAGATGGTTTAATGGTGGACAGGACCACATGGCTTGGAGCTCCAAAGTGAAAAGGACAATCCCATGCTTTAAGATGTTGGGTAAAGGAAAAGAAGAAAAGGGAAGAGATGCTGAGAGTCTCTGGGTTTTATGCCCTCTGTTGGGCCCCACCTTAGTGTTTCCTGTTCTTGTGTAAGAAAGGTATCCCACTGGCTGTCAGACTCCCAGGGGAGCTAACTTTGTAGGCTTTGTCTAGACCACATGGCTTCACCTGTGTGCTGGCTGATGCAATCTTCCCAGGCCATGTGGTGAGATGGGTAGAGAGCTTTGTTATGTAGAATACATAACATTAAGGCCCAGGCCTTAATGGCCCATTAACAAAGGTGGGGGTGAGCTTCTACTTCTGAGGTGAGTTTCTGCTTCTGAGTTTCTACTTTTCTTTTAGGAGAAATATTCTGCCTTTTTAGTATATCCTAAAATTTTCCTAGGAGAGGGGTGGGTTTTAACTTCCAACAGGAGGAAGGAAGGAAGGATGGAAGGAAGGAAGGAAAGAAGGAAGGAAGATTCTGTCTCCTGATTCTAAAGCTTCCTACAGGTTTAAGTTGAAAAACCTCTGCTAGCTGGGATGCTGGAGGAATGGGGATGTTTTGGAGCCGGTGCTTTTTACAGCAGTTCTGACCATGGTTGTAGATTGCAACATAGAACCTTGGGATGGGTATGGGAGGAACTGTAATGGCTACACGAGTCCAGAAGCTGGGCAGCAGAATGAGGTAAGAACTGGATAGATGCTGTTTGTGTAAGTAGAGAAAATCAAGGCAGCCTGTCTTTTTTCTTCTTCCTTGAACTATATTGTGAAACCAACTAACTACTGATTAAAAGGATTAAGATCAGATGGCCTGAAATGCCTTATGTTATAATGAAAGCTGAGCAAGGATTTGCTTGTGCCCACAACTTGGGAGGCACGATGATGCAAGAATAAATCCAACAGGAACAAGCCCAATGCTGTGAAATAAAAAATCCAGCTTTGCTTTGGTTTCTGATAAACTGGCTCAGAACCAGAAAAATAACTGACTGAGCCCTTAAGGCAAGTGGTTGCCAGGGGACTGATAGGTGCAAAGCCAGTCTGAGCGGGTTGCACAATGTGTGAATGGAAGGATGATTTAAAAGCGGGGAAAATCAGAGCTAGTTTTCTTTTACTTGTGGCGTTCAGATTAAAAGAAAAAGTCCTCTCTGCAATCCATATGATTCATATTGAAAGTATCATTTTGCTCTTTGTGTATAAGATCAAGAATCGAACAGTTCTGTGATCGATTAACTCAGACTTTTGGCATTCCTCTGATGAATCACTGCTTGCTTTAACTGATCACCCTTACTCTGAATCACACTACATTAGACTAACTTCCTTCTGGAGAAGAAAAATATGAGCTGGAGAGGAACTCTCCCATATCAGAGGCTGCAATAGTGGATCTTAGTTTTCTAATTCAGTATAAACTAGCCTTTTTTTCTCAATCTGGTATTCTTAAGAAAGATTGGAGTTTAATTTCCCATTTCCTAACTATAAACTGGACACTGATGTTTATTCGTCTTGAGGACATCAGGTTGGGGTAGTCCACTTTATTAACCTGGAAACTATATAAGCTGGTGACAGTTTTAAAAAGCCACTGATTTTTGCATGGTTTTGTCTGGTACCCACAAAACATTCTTTAAAGAAGAAGAGATACATTTCACTTCTTGGAAATGTGGTTGCAGGCATTTATTGCCATAGTCACTGAAAAGTGCTGCCTTGGAAGTAGAACCAATACATTTATCATGCTACTTACGCCTGTTAGAACCCTGTACAAGAGTTCAGTTCTGTTCCCTCAAGAGTATGGAGGTAGAGCTCTGGGCATGTAGCCTCAGTTATCTACCTATCTCCTCTGCCAGCTCCCATTTCTGGCTGCTCTACCAGCTGCCTTCCTTCTGCACCTGCTGCTTCCGTCTTGCATACCATTGCTAGATTTGCCTATCTATGCACAGATGCAAATGATGAGGTGGAACTGAAGCAAGAAGCCAGACACGGAGGGATAATTCCAAATGGAATGGAACAACTTCCCACAGCCAACTTGCTGCGGCCAACTTGCCACTGCCAACTCGCGGCAGGACAACTCACCACGGCCAACTTGCTGTGGGACAACTCACCGTGGGACAATTTAACAACTCTATTTAATAATTTAAAATAAATAAAAAAATTATTTTAATTTTTGCCATTCACATTTCATTCTGTCCCTTCTTTTGCATCATTTCTTTAGTGATTCTATTCCACTATTTCTTTGATATTAGTGCAACTCTCGTCTTGCAGCAAGTTGTCTTGTGATGAGTTGGCTGTGATGAGTTGGCCAGTGAGTTGGCCACAGCAAGCTGGCTATGGCAGCTTGGCCCTGGTGAGTTGGCCATAGTGAATTGTCATAGACCCAACTCCAAAGTGATGTGCATGGGAAGAGAAGAGCAAATGCATAAACAGTATGGGGGCAGATTATTTTACAAAACCAAACCTGTCTCAGATGTAGTGCTAAGATGAGTCCTACCATGGCAGGTAGCCCCTGTGAGCAAGGTGTCCTCCACACTACCCTCACATGGGACCCATAAGATTCCTTGACTGAACAATCAAGGGTCTGGGCACAACTAGAACCTGAATACACCTACATGCTTTCCTAAATTGGACAAGTTTGGTGAGCAGAACAGCATTCTTTGTTTGTTTTTTTGTTGCTCTATTAAAATTTCTCCTCAGTTGTCCCAAAGGTGCTTTTTTCAAGAGGCAACTGGATTTTCTGGTTTTTCTTTGAAGATGTTTTGATTCTCTGGAGAAGCTGAAGAAGCTTCTTGGATGAGAAGTGAAACATCTTCAAAGAAAAACAAGGAAGCCCATTTGCCTCTTGAAAAAGTACCTTTGGGACAACCATGACTTGGATGACTGAGAATCTCCATAGATATTCTCCTCAGTTATTTCTATCCATTCTATCTATAGTCTGGCAGGAAGGGCATGCTTGGGTCCCATTGGCTAAGGAGTGTCACCTGATGGGGCCCAGAAGAAGAGTCTTTCTGCCATGGCACCTGCCCTGTGGAACATTATTTCATGAGATTAAGTTGGCCCCAATCGTGCTGGCCTTTTGTAAGGACCTCAAAATTGGTTTTGTGCCTCAACCCCCAGATGTATAATGGAGTCCAATTAGTGGCTTTGGCAATGGCTGTTTTTATAATACTTGGCTGCTGAATATTCAATTTTATATTGTGTATTTTATCTGTTTTATCTATTGTATTGTAAGCCGCTTAGAGTTACATATGTGAGATGGGTGGCTATATAAGTCAAATAAATACATAAATGAAGTGGGATTAGGGTGGAAAGGGACCAACCTGAATGGAAAGAACAAATGAGGGGAGTAAAGCTTTTGGCATTCAACAGCTGTATTTAGAGGTGGAGGCTTATGTTTTTAGCAGAACAACTCACAACTTAAGGATTTTGGATACCAAAATGATCATCCTAAGCAGGTCTGTCAGAAGTCTTCCATTTCATTGTACAGTTATTTTTAATTTCAGACTTGGGGTTTTCCATCATGTCTAGCAATGTCCATTTCTCTCTTTCCATATCCTTCCCACTTCCTCCTTTGTTTAACATCCAGCTTATTACTTCTTAGTAATAGTGTAGCTGGCCCTAATAAAGTGGTGTCATGTTATTTTCCTCACATAGTCCTAGTTCCATGTGTGTATGTGTGTGTGTGCACTTGAGAGTGAGAGATGAAAATGTGTTTGTGCAGGCCAGTACTGGGCAGGAAGAAAGCTAGTGAACTCTCAACCCCTGCCTCACAATTATAAAGAGACAGAACAAATTCCACTCTTTCCCTTCAAGCATGAGCTTGCCTTCCAGTAGAATCCAATAACAGCTTGGCTTGTGGTAGTTCACCTAACAAGGGTTACAGAGACATTTCTATGGATTGGCAGCAAAGGCTGGGGTGAAACTGACAAATATTTGTAAACTTTCAGGCTTAAGTGACAAGAAAAATTGTGAATTTCCCCCCATCCCACCCCATGACCTGGTAAAATTCCCATTGTGAGCAAGCAGCTTCTGCATTCTCTTCACAGATTCATCCAACAAAAGGAAAGAGATTGACACTTGCCTTCCTGACAGGAATGGTAGAAATAAATAATCAGGGGATCCAACAATTGGGGGGGATGCTGTAACTGCTGTCTGAATGGAGCACCTTAGAAGTGTCATTGTGGAAGCCTGAAATTTGGATAGCAGTTTCTTAAGCCAAACATGCATTCCAGGTATCAGCATGAGAGACAAGTGCTTTGGGCTACTGAAAGAATTGCCCTAGGACCATCTCCCTAAATCACTGAAAGAAGCTGCAGACATTCCTGGAATGGGAGGTGGAATGGGAATCAAGTTTCTCTTTTTATATTGCACTGTTCTGTGAAGATATGAAGGACTCTTGCACCAGGTCAAACCATCTAGGGCAATAAAAGACCGTTTATCAGAATTATAGCCATACTGCAGCTTCATGAAAAAAAAACAGTAAAGGAGAATATTTGTAGCTCAGGACTGAAATGAGGGGATCCTTGGTGCTCTCTGAGCTTGCTTGTTTTTTTTGCAAACGTTTCATTATGCTAACTAGGTAACATCATTGATGTTGACATCATTGATGTTACCTAGTTAGGGTAATGAAACGTCTGCAAGAAAACAAGCAAGCTCAGAGAGCACCAAGGACCCCTCAATAAAAAAACAAAACAGAAAAGAGGACAAACAGGAAAAAAAAACTACTAAAGCTGCTACTAAAAATTACAGGGATGTATTAGAAACCAGGAAGACTTTATTGCTTTCTCCCCCCCCAAATTAACTGGAATGGGAATCCATGTTAGAGACAAGCAGTTCCAATGATCAGTTGAGTGTGTGAGTTCTGTCCAGACTTGAAGAACTGACTAAGCACACAGACATCTTCAGCAAAGTGAGATGCCATCAATTTAATCATATACAGTATGCATGGTGACACCACAAGCAAGCTTCATCTTTCCATCTTTGCGTTCCAACATCTGATGTCAGTACAAAAGTCTAGGCGTTGCATCACCTGATGCAAACTAATAGATATGTATGCACGTGCATCAACAGAAAAATGCTTTTCTCAGGACATCTAGAAAACAAAAGTAATATCCTGTTGCAACACCTCCTCTGGGCAAAACGATGCTTCAAGAGACATGGGAAATAGTTGACATAATTAGATGGAGGTTGAGATTGAGGCTAAACAGATGCTGGTCAAAGATGTTGAGGCTTTCTGCTAACGCAAGGCATATATCATGCAGCAGCAATGCTGGACAGAATCTAAACATATTTATCAGGCCATCAAACATCTCTGCTCTTCCATCTATGACCAATTCTAAAATCTTTGGAAAGGTTCTGGTTGCTGACAGCGAAATGAAGCTTGGAATGCTGCTGCCTCCCACCAGCAGGCTTTCTAATTCTTTTTTGCCTTCCTCTGCCATGCCTGAGTAATCAGAGAAGAAAGTATCAAATCACACATCACGCTTGTGATGGCCTGTGAACAATCCAAAATCTTTGCTGAAAACCAGGATTCTTGGCTATTCCATCTTAATCTGAATGCAAGGCTGCCAAATCTGCAGCTCTTTGCTGCCATCTAGTGGTCATCCAGGTTTTTACTACCTAGAGTTGGTGGCTGTAACTTAGATGTATCTGATCACGGTGGCCACATCGGGCCCATGGTTTGCCTTTCATCTTTAATACGTATTTGACATTCAAACCTGGTTATGAATCTTTTTCAAAGACACAATTAAGAAAAAACAATCTAGCCCATCATGTTAAAGTCAGAAATTTAAAAAAAGTAGACGTTCTGATAAAAGGTTCCCTCACCCAGCTTAACCACCTCTTGCTCGTTCTGCTTCCGCCATCCAAGTCAGTTTCTACCATGGAATAACAGTGTGTGTGTGTGTGTGTGTGTGTGTTCCCCTCCATCAAGATGCGCAGTGAATAAATTTCTTCATGTGTATGTCCTAATCATCCACTCCCAACCGTCCTTGCTTCCTGTGACTAAATGGCAACAATCTGTGCTGTGGTTTCTTTTTCTTTTTCCTTTTTCTTTCTTTTTTTAATGGCAGCAAACAGGGAATCAAAGTGAAGCCAGCCAACTCCTTTTTGACCTCAATATCTGCTGTCATAAGGTTTCACCGAGGGCTCATTCTTCTGCTCGCCACAGCAGCTGTCGGTTTCTACTTGGAAAATGCTGACCGCTTCTCTCGCTGCTGCTACCTCTGCTTCCCCTGCATGCTTTCTGCCTGCCAACTTGAAAGGGTTTTTGTGTTTCCAGAGTCCTTACGGAAAAGTACAAACAGATAATGACCTATGTGTTCACTTTTCTTGTTTATCTTCCTCCATCGGGCAAAACAAGACCAAAGGCTTGTTTCTCCATGCATTCCCTCCCCTGTTCCCCCCAACCCCTGCAGTGGAAATCTGCTGACTGCAAATTTGTATTGGCATAATGCAGATCAAGATCTGACCTGAGCGCTTGGCCCAAACCAGCTTCTCGGAAAACCAGTGGTCCAACTGGCTTGTGTGTATCCACTGACAGTTCAGAGTTGGGCCAGGATGGCAGGCATTAAAATAGGCCCTGCTCTGACAGAGGTAGAAATACAATACTCTCTTGCCGCAAGTGAGATATTTTTCATTTAAGTCTTTCTTTGGTCAGACATAAGAACCAGCTTGAACAACATCCATTATGTTGCCCATACTAACAGTAACACTCCTCAAATCCTAGACTCAATTTAAAGGCTAAGGCTAGCATGGGAGCTAATTTATGCAAGCTTAATAAAAAAACCTCCTTGTCAGGAGTTTATATCTTATTTATATATGTTTATTATTATTTTTTCCATATGTGTATCCATCAATAGCTTGTTAAAAGCAAGTCAGGACTTGCTGCAGGGAGACCTTAGCTGAGATTTAGAGGCTTCAAGTTTCTGTTAGTCAGCTTTTGTCCCTTCCCTTCTATATATTGGAATGACAGTCAACTCTTCATTTTCTGAGACATGAGTGCATTCATGAGACAGAGAAGCAGTCTGATTATCTGCCATAATCTTATTTTGAAACCATTAAGTAAACCTGGAGGCTGCACCACTGGTTTTGAATGGTGGCTTCCAGGCTACCTTGAGGGGAGGGGAGAAACCCTACCAAATGGTTATTTGGGCTTGGTTTGACTACGTAATTTGTTTGTGCCCTAAGTCCAAAAGAGATCTGCTGCTGCCAGGCCTTATTTCATAGAAGTCATTTGGATTCAGTAGCTAAGTTTTGGCTATTAATGGGAAATTATTTCTCAATACGACAAGAAGTGAATAATTTCTGTGGCAACTTAGATACTGCAGCTGGAAGCTCTGATTGATGCCAATTCATTAGTTCCTTTCCCTTTAGCTGTTGCCCAGATATAGACTCATTGTGGAGACTCAAAAGCTTGATGTGTGAAGCGCAATATTAAAAGAGAGAGAGAGATTTAAAACAGTTTGATGCACTATTGGAAAAAGACTTTGGGTGGCTTGATTCAATAAGGCATCTTTTGCCTCAGGTTGCAAGAGATTGTATTGACACCAGGAAGAGATGAATCTCACAGGAATGAAAAGGGTATCAGTGCTTTTGTTTTGTTTTGCAAGCAGAGCTTTTAAACATTCTTTTTGCATTTCTTCATACAGGCCTAAGATTCCATTTAGCCTAAGAAAGGCAGGTATGTTTGCATGATAGCTTGCCCTGAAGAAAGAAAAGGAATAGTATGGTAAGCTGCTGATTATCCAGTAGAAGCACCTGAGAGCTGAAGTGTCTTAAAATGATCCTATTTTAAATCAGGAACAGTTTTATCTTTTATCTGGCAAGTTGAATGTTTAATTGATAAATTAATTTTAGGGAGTAAAGCATTGGTCATAGCAGTTGTGTGTTGACATGTCAGCATTCTTGGAATGGGTGGGGTTGGAGGCTTTGTTTTGGAAAATTTGGGGAATTATTCTCAATATTGAAAGGTTGGTTAACTGTTAACACGTACGCCCTTTCCTACTCTGCCTAATGTTGATGGAAAATCACATCTCCAGAATTGAGGGTTGTCCCACCCAACCTTAACCAGAGAATTTGGGAAGGGCAACTTGAAAGAGGCTTTGGTTACATAGTTCCCACTTTGCCTTGAAAGATAGCAAGAAAAAGAGAAATACCTGGGTAACAGACTGGGAAAGTGTGAGTGGGCACTTTGAATCATGTGCTTACCTACCTAAGGTAGGAAGCTACCTGCATAAGAGGTTGAAAACATGGAGGTCCTTCACACAGGTAACTTCACACAGGTAACAAAAGTCTGGGGCTTTTTTGAAAGAAGAGAAGAAAATATTTATCTGGAATGTGATATGTGGAAAATGGAAAACAGGAAAGGCCAGCTGGAAAGACTCTGTATGCAAGAACCTCACAAGGAGAATACAAAAGCCGAAGAGCAGATATGAAGAGAAAGTCACAACAAAAGAGTATTTTGATCTGATCCCCCTGAATAAAGATCCACTTCCAGAAAAGGCATCAAAAGGATTTTGCACATCATGGACTCAACAAAAATTCAAGCAGCAGGAAGGCAAGGTACAGGAATGGCTTGCAAGAAAAAGAAGCCAGCATAATTTAAGCAAACATCCCAAACAATGCTTCCCTCACTCTCAGTGATCAGATGTGTTGGTGAGTGCTTGGAATTGCATACTGGGATTCAACACACAATGAGATAAGCAGAATACTATTTTCAATCCCCTTATCTCCAACTAAGAAAGATTCCCCCCAACAATAGTCCCCCAAAATGCTCTCAAAGAGCTGCATCATGATTTCCCCATTTCCTGTCTTTTCTGCACCTGAAATCAAAATGGCCAGAGAAGACTGACCAACTCCTGGAGAAGAAAAAAACATGCCTCCAATAGCCTTAAGTGGCCAATAGAAAACGTGCAGATTCCAACTCCCTACTGTGTTATCAACTATTGTTGATGGAAGCATGATACATCAGATTCACAGTCAAACCCGAGGAGAAGTGGGAAAATATTTATACTTCAACCCTTAGAGTAGCTAAAGACAAGCTTAAATTGCCTCTGGTGTGGACTGAGGATGTGATAAAGGCAATGATCAAGAGATGTTGTATAAAACTGATTACAAGGATGTATTTGTGTCACAATTAGGAGAATGTGGGTATAAGCCTAGAGTTTGGGTTGGAGTAAAAGAGAGTTCAACTCTATGCAGAATCAATGAGACAATATTGGGCTTTATTAAACAATAAATGAAAGCAAGAAATCATTGTCTGGAAAAACCTAAGACTGAACAAGATATAAATTATTTAAATTAATAAAAAAGAGCAAGTAAAAGTGCCAATCAAGTCCAGAGAGGGCCATTATTACAAACAAAATTTGCAGTGCCATGCATTATTTATGATAGTGCATCTTTGTGGTAATTTTAACACAATCTATGGTATATTCTTTGTATTAGTCACATTTTACTTAAGGCCTTTTGCAACAGAAAAAGGAACAAGGTTTTAAAGTAGTAAAATAACATTGGAAAAGAGAACGTCACTTGCTACCTTATCTTAGTTGTGTGTCAGCATGTGTAGTCAAATGTCATGTTCCATAGTCACATGACTTATGAACTGGGTTTTACACCCCTTAAGTCAACAACTTCTCTGCGATCATAACTCTACAGCCATATATTCAGACATAGCAGGTCACCTAGATCCAGTTATGCACAAACCAGCAGAATGCCCAGAATTACATCCTTTCTGTCTGAAGCTGCAGTACTAAAATGCAATGGAAACATCAGAGTATATGTGTGAAAAATATTTGCTTTATTTACCTCCTTATTATTTATTGGCAAAGATTTAAATATGATAAAAATCCCATTCTGGCTAGAATGTGCATCTGATCAAAATCCTCTATCTGTATTATTACATCAATCACATTTAAAATTTACATGCAGAAGAATGGAATACATTTTTAGCGGAAATGCCACTTGAAATTAGAGCGTGAAGAATACGAGACTCTCTTTCCCTTCTTCCGTTTGCCTAATTAATTTGTTGTTTACACAACTTTACTATTTGCACACTATAATAGTGTGGGTTTTTTGTTAAAGTTACTAATTTTAATGGCGGTACTGTTTATGCTCCTGAAACAGCTGTATGAATTGTTGGATTGTCCATTGAATTAAGTTCTGGCATTTTTGTTACTGTTCTTACATCTGCTAGGGAAGAAAAGCTGGAGTATTAAAATCTTAGATCATTGTTTGATTAAACAATCTTCCTTTATTTACAGTCTTTGAGAAACTAATTCTGCTTTATAATTTATTTATTATTCATTTGATATGGATTTATTCAAACAATCAATATCATGAACATAAGCTTTTCTTAGTAACAGCTGAAAATAATACAAATCTGAGTGTAATTAAAGAAAATAATGAAACCTCTCTGTGGATGATATTGAATCTGCTTCAGATATGTTAGCTTGTTCATTATAGAAAGCATCTCCATATATGAAAATGGAAGAGCCCAATGGTTGTAGACAGCCACACAAGAAAATTTAGCATACAGTTATTGTTATTGTTGTTTGTTGCACAGTCAGCCAGATATTCAGTCTGGATTTGGCATTTTTATCCATCTATTGAGTCCTTCCCAAGGACCTGGGATAGGTAGATGTTGATGTTTGATGGTGTTAGAGGTATCATCACAGAATGTAAGCTGTTCTCAGTAAAGCTGCCTTTTGCAATTGACTGATGGTGATCTTGTCAATGCTGATGCTCCAGTTCTTTTGTGATTACTGGTACTGTTGGCACTGCCTTTGCCTTCTTTTGTCACGGTGGCTCTTTCTATTTGCAGGTCTTTGTATTTTGTTATTACTATTAAATTTATTTGCTGCCCATCTCATGGTTCAAGGAGGAGTCATTTATTTCAACAAGATGACATGGAAGCTACAATCAGTATGTAACAATGGAACCAAACATGCTCCCCCATTTTGCATCAACTCGTTTTCATCCCTTTTTCTACTGTTATTACCACCAATATTAATTAACAGCTTTGCCAAATATTCTTCTGCTTATCCAACTGGATCATTCAGAAAACATCATGCTGAGAATTCCTTCCCCATCTGCTGGGCAGGATGTGTGGGCTAACTGTTTGTCTGTAATAGCCCCCTACATTCTAAACTTCCTGAATAACCATAGGTTAGAACCTAGGTGTCTGTCTTAATATACCCACTGATCTCCTAACAGTCCAGTGAAATTGATTAAACTGAGAGGTGATAATAGCCACTAATCACCCAGGAATCTTCATAGATGGACAGGTTACATTCCACATAGAAAAAGGGGAAAAAGTTGAAGTAGTATCATCTATTGGTGATTCTGTTACCATCAATGCCTTTTACAGGTAGTCTCGACTTATAGCAATAACAATAGCATCTAGACTTATATACCACTTATATACCATTTTACAGCCCCCTCTAAGCAGTTTACAAAGTCAACCTATTGCCCCTAATAATGGGGCAACATCAGTAAAACCACATTTTACCAACCTTGGACAAATGGAATGCTGAGTCAACCTTGAGCTGGAGAGGATTGAAATCAGACGTGGTATTCAGCAGGTTATGACTAGTTCTGGAGAACCGGTAGCAGAAATTTTGAGAAGTTCGGAGAACCGGCAAATACCACCTCTGACAGGAAATTTTACAGTATCCTTCCGCTGCCACGCCCACCAAGCCATGCCCACAGAACCGGTAGTAAAAAAATTTGAATCCCACTACTGATTGAAATCCTGGCAGTCAGCAGAATTAGCCTGCAATACTGCATTCTAACCATTGTACCACCATGGCTGAATTAGGATCATTTGAATTTATGACGGCCTCAAAAAGGATGCTTTATGGCAGTGGTAGCTAACCTTTTTGGGTTCCTATGCTGAAAATTGTGCTCGCATACCAGCACCCAGAAGGCAATGCGCCGGTGGCCCCCAAGCCCCCTGAGCATGCGCACGAGACCACCCTACACACATGCCACACATCTCTGTGCATGTGCGTGAGTCCCCCCATGCATGCCACGCATCTCTGTGCATGTGCACATGTCTCTCGCACTCCCCCGTGCATGCACGCCAGATACCCGACAATCAGCTGGCAGGGGCGGTGCACATGCATTCTCATTGGGGCTCTTCTGGGCAACCTCTCGCATGCCAGCAGAAGTGGCTCTGCATGCCACTTCTGGCACACCTGCCACAGGTTCGCCATCACGGCTTTATGGCTTTAAGGCTCTTCTGGACATCAACATCACACTGCCTCTCATGGTCATATGATCATAATATGGGTGCTTGGCAATCCATTCATACTTATGAACAGTTGCCAAGTGATCATGTGATCACCATCTGCAATGTTCTCTGCCTGCTTCCACCCCAAAAAGCAATGGAGGCCACTACAGGGAAAGTTGCAGGCAGCTGTTGCCTGCTGAGAGGACTCTCTTGTCTTGGCTGAGGGGAGCTGAACTCCAATGGGTGGAAAAACAGAGCTCACATCCTGAAGATTTGAGCTCTATTTCTCCACCCTTCAGAAAAGCTGACATTCTTCAATTGGCAGCTGTTTCAGAGGGGGAGGTGGAATCCAAGCATGATTTTCATCTCCTGAGTGAAGAGGCAGCACAGTAAGGTAAGGAGAGTAGGTTGCCCGATGCAGGTCCTGCAGAAGTGTCTCTTCACTCAGGGTCTGAAAATCATGTTTGGATGTTGGCAGGGAGGATTTTCAGTTCCTGAGCAGAGCCTCCCAGGACCTCCTATCCCCCAGAGGTACCCTTATCTGGATTCTATCTACTTAATGACCTGTGCAATCATTTAATGACCACAACTGGAAGTGTGAGAATTCCAATCACTGAGCAAAGCAGTCACATGGAAAATCATGTGATGCTTCTCCTAACAACTGTTTCACTTAAGGACCAAGTGTTAAGTTTCCATGAAGAGGCAGACACGGAGTGCTTCAGCTCTTAAGTTTATTGTGACTTTCAGCTCAGAATGGACCCGATTTGGCTGGGCTGCAGCTGCTACTTATAGCCAGCAGCCGCAGTTGACAGCCAATCAGAGTGCAGGGTTTTCCCGCACTTTCTAAACCAATCATTTCCTACACTTTACAAGAACAGTTCAAACTAAATCAATGACTTCAAACCTGCATACATTACACCCCTCCCCACTAGGTTCAGTCCATACTCAAACCCCATCTATCTAATGTATTCTTTTAAATAGGTGGGGCTTTATGTGTACGTTGAGACCTACATGGTTCAGATGTTTTAAGGTTCTCACCCAGTGAGAGAGGAAATGTGTCTGCTGACATTTCCATACTTGGACTTCTAGTAATAGTAGAACCTGTTTGGTTACTACAACCTGGTCTCTCTTCCCAATCCATCTCCAACCCAATGTCAGCACCTAAGTCAGGTAGTTATGTACAGTCTTCCACTTGTAAGAATGGATTTTGGCATTGTGACAGGTTTTGGGATGGTTCCTGTCGTGTTGGCTTGTTACACATGGGGTTGATTCTTGCTTGCTGATTATCCTCATGATCCTCCCCTTTCCCCCTAAATGAGGTAGTAGGTATGGGAACCAGAGAGGAGCAATTGCGATGTTCCTGAGGTAATCTGGATCTAAGCTGATCAATGTGCCTGCTCCAAAGGACACCATCCTCTGTACCCTGTAAGACCTAGGGCCTGTGATTTGGGTTATCTCAGCAGGAATCCATAATGGTTCACCCATAAGGTTCTTAGCATAAACAGAATCACCCACAGTGAATGTGCGAATTTTGCTAGTGGAATCTAGTGGTGTGTTGGGTGCGTAAGTGGGATGAAGGCGGTCAAGGGGAGACCTGAGTTTCCTACCCATCAACAACTCTGCTGGGGATAAGTTAGTTGATGGGTTGGGAGTAATATGCTGGACACTGAGTAGTTTTTCAACTTTCTCAGTGATGTCCCCAGGACCCAATTGCTGAAGTTTTCCTTGGTAAATCATACCATGCGTTCAGCCCGGCCGTTAGCCGAAGGGTGCCCAGGGGCTGTCAGGGCATGTCTGATACCCTGCTGTGCTAGATACGATTCAAAGAGGTTGGACGTAAATTGAGGACCATTGTCAGAAACGAGGACATCAGGTAACCCATGAGTTACAAAAAGCTTCTTGAGCTGTTTGATGACAGCTTCAGCTGTGGTGGATGCCATAGGGATAACCTCTAGCCATTTGGAATATGCATCTACTATAATAAGGAAAGTGTGCCCTCTGGTAGGGCCAGCAAAATCAATGTGAATCCTGGACCATGGGCCCCTAGGACATTCCCATTCCTGTGTGGGGGTGAGAGGTGGGGCAGGCCTGACTACCTGACAGTTGGGACAAGATGCAACCCAGTTTTCAACCATTTTGTCAATACCTGGCCACCATACATAACTCCTGGCCAATCCCTTCATTCTGACAATTCCCGGATGACCCTCATGTAACATTTCCAAAACCTCTTTCTGTAGTTTTGTAGGAATAACCACCCTGTTACCCCACAAAATACATCCTCTTAATACAGATAATTCAGTTTGCCTGGATTTAAAAGGTTGGGCAAGTTGAGGTAGGTCTTGAAGTGGCCAACCTTTCTTAATCCAGCCTATAACAGGAGCCAATAAAGTGTCTTTGGCAGTCTCTCTGGCAATTTCAGCAGCATGTACTGGAAGCTTGGCAACAGTTTCTAGAAAAAAGGTGTGTGTCTCAGGAGCAGGGTCCTCAATGTGTGAAGGAAGTGGGCAGCGACTCAAAGCATCTGCGTGCCCAATGTCTTTTCCAGGTCTGTGGATCAATTTGTATGAATAAGCAGCAAGAAATTCAGTCCATCTCAGCATTCTTGGTGACGGGATCGTGGGTGTTGGTTTGTCCCCTGCCACAATGCCTAAAAGAGGTTTGTGATCTGTGACAACAGTAAATGTTCTCCCATATACATACTCATGGAATTTCTTGACAGCTGCAACAATTGCCAAGGCTTTCTTGTCCAGTTGGCTGTAGTTTCTCTCTGCTTTAGTCAAGGTGTGAGAGTAAAATACAATAGGGGCTTCCCTCCCACTGGGAAGCATGTGGCTCAACACCCACCCCCCCAGTCCAAAAGGGGATGCATCACAAGTCAGTACAACAGGCAAATTCTCAGAGAACTGTATCAGTACAGAATCAGAAGTGATTTGTCTCTTAATAGTGTTAAATGCAGCTTGTTCTTTTCTGCCCCAGACCCATGCAGACTTTTTGTCTAGTAATCTGTGTAGTGGTTCTGCAATGGTTGCTTTCTGAGGTAGAAACATGTGATAGAAGTTAATGAGTCCCAGGAAAGCTTGCAAGTCTGTTTTGCATTTTGGCCTGGGGGCTTCTTTGATTGCCTGAACTTTGGTCTCTGTGGGGTGGATACCATGTTTGTCAATCATATAGCCCAAGAACTCTACCTTGTCAGTTCTAAGTGTGCATTTTTCTTCTTTGACTTTTAACCCCGCTTCCTTGAATCTGGTTAGGACTTCTCTGAGTCTCTCGTGTAACTGACTGTCATTTTCAGCAGAGATTAACACATCATCAGAATAAGGCACTACCCCTGGCAGTCCTTGGAGCATTCTTTCCATAAGGCTTTGGAAAATGCCTGGTGCCACACTTACTCCAAATTGCAACCTTTTGCATTTGAAAGCACCTCTATGGGTCACAATGGTTTGGGCTTCTGCAGTGGCATCATCAACTGTTAACTGTTGATATGCCTATGCCAGGTCCAATTCGGCAAAAACTGTGCCCCCTCCAAGAGAATGTAATAAATGATGCACTACTGGAACTGGATATGCACTCTGTTGTAGCGCATGGTTCAATGTCCCCTTATAGTCTCCGCAGATTTTCACAGACCCATCAGTCTTGACTGGTGTGACTATGGGTATCTCCCACTTGGAGTGGTCAGTGGGCTCTAAAACTCCTTGAGCTATTAGCTTATCTAATTGTGCATCAATTTTTTCCTTTAAGGCAAATGGGACCCTTCTGGGCTTTAAACGGATTGGTGGCACCTTGGGATCTAGATTGAAAGTGATAGGGGTCCCCAAGTACTTGCCTAATCCGTCGCTGAAGACCTCTGGAAACTCAGACTTCAAGGCCTCCTCCCATTCAGTGTTGCTCACGTGATTGATGCCAGTCACCTCGATGCCCAGCGGGTTGAACCACTCAAGTCCCAGCAAACTTGGGCGATCCTTGTCCACGATGGTCAGGGGCAGGCGTTTGGTGTGGCCTTTGAACTTCACGTTGAATTCTCTTGTTCCAACTACTGGAATCTTGTTCCCTTGGTAGTCTTTAAGAGTCAGTGCTTGCTTCTTGAAATGCTTCTTCTGAATGTTTGGGAATAGTCTGTGGATAGTGTCCCATGACACCATAGACAGATATGAGCCTGAGTCCTTCCTTCAATAAGTACCTTGACATGCACTTTTCTGTTATTGATAGAAGATGAATGACCAATAGTTACTGTCTGATGAGTTTCATTCTTCCTCTTTGCTTCTGTGCTGCGCCCCATTTTCTCACTGAGATTGTTGGGCTTGAATTCTTTGTCTTTGTTTGCAGGAAATTTCCTTCTCTTGGGTGGAGTTCTGGATGATTTGCAGACTCTTGCTAGGTGTCCTCTTTTTTCACAATGGAGGCAAATGGTGTCTAAAACTTGCATTCAGTCGGGGTGGCTTCCCCACAACCTCTGCAGTAGAAATCTTGCCTCTTTCTTTCCAGGTCTTTCTTTTTCCGCTCCATTCTGAGTCTGTAAATTCCCTCTTCCACCTCACTGCAATCTGATTCAGAATCTAGGTCATCACAATGGTTTGTGGTAGACTTTTCCCCATCAGAATGGTTTGTGGCCCTGTTCATCTTCCTCATGGCTGTTGCTGAGGACTTGGTAGCTTCTGCTGAAGAGGCTTCTTCTATGGCTTCTTTCAGCGTGATCTTAGGTTTCATTAATAACTTGTTCTGTAATACCTTGTCTTTAAGGCCCAGAACAAATCGATTGTGCATGGCCTCTTCTAAACTGTTAAATTCGCATGCACCCCCAATGTCTCTTAAACTTGCCACGAAGTCATTTACGTTTTCGCTTTCCCCCTGATCACGATGGTAAAACTCGTGTCTCTTAATGAGGCACGATACTTGTGGCGCGTAATGGGCTCTTAACAGCTTTTCTAAGTCAGGCCAGTCCATTACCTTCACGTCTGCAGCTCCTGCCAATGCCTTCGCCATCTTGAAAACTGCCGGACCGCAGTATGTAAGAAAGAGCGCCCTCTTCCGCTTCTTGGAAATGTCGGCTAGATCATTTCCTTCCAGATACATTTGGAAACGATCTGCATATGACTCCCAGTCTTCTGCCATCAGATCGAATGGGGCTGGGGGGGGGTGTTCAGTGCAGCCATCTTGCTCTTCTTCTGTTCCGCGTTGCCTTCTCTTCAGGGAAAATCCCACCTTCGTCGCCAGTGTTAAGTTCGCATGAAGAGGCAGACACGGAGTGCTTCAGCTCTTAAGTTTATTGTGACTTTCAGCTCAGAATGGACCCGATTTGGCTGGGCTGCAGCTGCTACTTATAGCCAGCAGCCGCAGTTGACAGCCAATCAGAGTGCAGGGTTTTCCCGCACTTTTTAAACCAATCATTTCTAACACTTTACAAGAACAGTTCAAACTAAACCAATGACTTCAAACCTGCATACATAACACCAAGATTCCAGTCCCAAATATGGTCTTCAGACAAGGATTTACAATGGCTGCATACACATACACACACATCCAGGTCACATGAGTGCATTTTGGGTGATTAGCAACCAGCTCACTAACTGTATTATCACCACAATTTTTAGCCACTCTTCTGTGGCTCTTTCACTTCTTCTGTTTCAAATTTCAGTAACAGTTTTTACATTTCATCATTTGTACACAATTCTATTTCAAATTTAGTCTTATTATGGTTCAAAACCATAAATTCTTTTATCTTTCTAATAATTGTAAATAAGTTTACAATTGACAACTATATCCCTCTTTAAATTTTGTATCTTTAAATATTCATCTATTTTCTCTAGAGAAATATCATGTAATTTATATAAATTGGAATACTATTGATGAAATGCTTTTGTATGGTTGTATTATCCATTAATATAGTATATCTCTCTTGTAATTCCAATATCATGTTGTTTTCTTTTTCTTTTGTAATTTATATGCTAGGCACTTCTCTCCTTCCTTTTCAAACTCATTTTTTTGCTTTATATAATTCATTTTTATTTTATTTCTCTTTGTCTTATTATTAACATTGATAAACGTCATTGTAATTATTGTGTAAAGACTTTTTCACTTATCTTATAATGTTAGAAAAATTCTTTAATTTTTCTTTTCTCCTTATTTCATTCAAAATAGCTTGTACTTTCTCTTGACTCTTCTTTGTAAATTCACTTTAATATTGTATAAAATAAATGTATTAAAAGCTTTAGTTGCATCCCAAACCACTCTTAAATAAGTTTCTTAACTAAACTATTTTTTTAAACCTTTTATTTCTTTCTACAATCCTCCACAATTGCTTCTTTCTGTAGCAACATTTCATTTAGTCTCCATCTAAAAGAATTAGATTTCCTTTTATAAACCAAATTCACAGGATTATGATCCAAAAAAGTCTTTGTTAATATCTCTACTTTAGAAACCTTAGTAGCAATGTTTTTGGAAGTCGAAATCATGTTAGTTTTTGAGAAGGATCTATGTCTTTCTGAAAAGTAGGTATATTCTCTTAAATAGCAATTTTCTGGCTCCATATTTCAACTGTCCCAGAAAAAAATTAAATTACAATTTGTGGTTTTGATAGACAAAATTATAGAAAGAAGAGATTTATGTTATAACTATAGAGTAAGAGGTTAACTTATAATTATACTATTAACTGCTGAAAAGAATATTGAATGCTTTTTTCCTTTTTTCTTCTCTGTTTGTTTTCCCTTTTTACATTTAGTTTTCTATGAGTTCTTTCTTTTCTTTTCATTTTCTTACTTTCTATTAGTTTGTATTGGTTTTTAAGCTTCCTTTTTAAAAAAAATCCTTAATACATTTTTTTTACAGAAGACTTCCATTGCATCCCAGGCAAGTTGGCCTTAATAACCTTTTCCAATTTGGCACTTTCATGTTTTATTTTCTGTTTTTATATGTTGGCTTTGTATCTATTGTTCTTAGGTGTCACCTTAGGTGAGCTGGGGAGGTATATGAACTTGAGTAATAACTAAATAAATAAACTTGCTGAATGAGTCTCACAAGCTTATCAGTCCAGATTTACATTAGGAACCTGGTTCTAGTACAATATTCCCCAGGTTAGAGTCCTCTAGGTTCTGGGTTATAGGAATAGCAGTTTACAGATTCAGCACATTGCCCCCAACAATCTGGGTCCTCATTTTACCAACCTTGGAAGGATGGAAGGCTGAGTCAACTTTGAGCTGGTGAGAATCGAACTGCTGACAATTGGCAGAGTTAGCATGCAATACTCCATTCTAACCACTGCTCCACTAGAGCTCCTGTCTACCTTTCCTCTTTCCCAGTAGGCAGCAAATTGCAATTCCAAGGTATCTGATGGATATTGTTTTGGGGAAATTCTTACACTGTCACAGACTTTCCAAAGATGCTGAGGGTGAGGGTGAGTGAACCAGTTTCTCGGGGAGTGAACCAGTTTCTCACATAGCAGCAGAATGGCTTTTCCTAATGTATAGATTCAATGGATACAAACTAATGCAGCTCATTTTTCAAAAAAAGAAATCAGCTGAGTATTTTTTAAAATTCTGCACAAATATATCTTAGATTAAGTACATAGGAATATTCTGAATTTATTATTGAGTTTATGCATTTGCAAGTGGTTAAATTTGGTTAGAGCCATGGTTTCCCTTGTAATCTAAGCACAGGTGGTCTTCACTTAGCGAAAGTTTGGTGTTACCGCAACGATGAAAAAGAAACTTTAGGGCCACTTTTTGCTTTTATGGCCTTTGCAGATCTATAATGCAAAGGAAAGCTGAAATAAGATCATAAGCACAGAGACAGTTTCATTTAGCAACTGCTTCATTTAACAACCAAGTGGCCAGTTTCAACTGTGGTCGCTTAATGAGGACTACTGTAATAGATAATTAAGGATCAGGGGGTCTTTTATTTCTCAGGGGAGAGAAATAAAAGTTTCTTGTGGGAAAATAGATTATGATTTCCAAGTAAGCCTCCCCTGTCACAGAGCAGCCTTCATATGGAGCTCTTAATCTTTTATCTTCTTCTTCTTCTTTTTTATATTTGAAACGTGCTTGCCTTAGAAACTTGCACATGTCTAGCCACCAATAAACATCTGAATGCATGATAAAGAACAATCCAGTATCTAAGACAAGACAATAGAGAACTATCCTGGAATAAATGCAGGTTAATTCTCTGAGTGTGAAAAATTCCTTGCTAGTCTCTTTTCTGCTATTACAACTCAGCCAGTATTTCACAGCTAGCAGTTATGGCTCTAACATGCACTCTAACTGTACTTCCTTTTGAAAGGCAATACAGTATCTCTTTCCTTTTTCTTTCTTTCCTTTCCTTTTTTCTTTTAGAAAGAAAGCATTACATTCTTATGGTTTGACTTCCTGCATGGGATAATTTGCCCTGCTGCTGCAGGATGGCATCCTATTACATAAGATGACAGAACAAGCTGGTGGATTCTGCTGATACTTCAGGAAATGCTTGTCTTCTCTTACACTATCAGTTCCATTTGATCTCCAATGATCTCACTGTAGTCAGTTTATAATTCATCAAACCAAACTGAGCCATGGATATCCTCTTTAGGGTAAAGAGACCAGTCTGGGCCTGAAAAAACAAAGGATGCTATTGTGTTTGATTTGGACTTAAAATAGTCCAAATTGATCATATGTCTTTGAAAGCACCTACTGCAGATGGGAAAAGCTACCCTTGACTCCTTTCCTCTCCCTTCTTGGTCTCTCATCTCTATTTTCTCTAAATGTATGAAATCATTCCCTCCACCCCATCCCAAACTGAACAGCAAAGGCCAAAAGTAAAAGGAAATCAGAATTGGAGATATCTACAGTTAAGATTAAAAATATGACCAACCTAGAAGCAAATCAGACAGAACTAGCTGGTTAGAAAATAAAGGAAATTAGGAAATAAATATTACCACTGCTATTTGGGATCAGTATTTTGGAATATTTGTTTTACATATCATGTCGCTGTTGTTTCTTTTCTTTTCTTTTGCTTTTAATCTTCTGGACACCATCTAAAGTCAGTATTGTGACATCAGCAGTTGCATATATTGTTCAAATAAATAAATCAATATTAAATGTATTTATTATTATTTGTTGATGAGACAAATTTATATAGCTGGTCATATCCCCAGATGATTTCAGTGGTGAGCTAAGAAAATAAGAAGCCACTTGAGATCTGTGGACTATGAGATGGTTCTCCAAGCATAGAACACGCCTGTAACTATTTTGGATAGACTGTGATATTTGTTACTAATTTTTGGTAGCAATATTTTAGGGGTCTCCAGGAGTGGCAAAACAAACCTGAGACCTACATACAGTTACTTGTGTGTAGCCAAGATGACTTCCCTGTTTCACATACCTTCTATAACGGCGGCTGACACTTTTTTTCCTGATAGGTGAATTTCTTTTCTCACTGATGATAGAGAAAGAACATTCTGTCCCAGTCATGATGTACTTGTCAGAACAAAGGGACTGTAAAGGTCTCTGTATCCCCCACACTTGGGAAATTCTGACACCACCACCCCTCCCTCCTATATCTATCAAGTTTCCTCCCTCATGGTTTTTAGAAAATCTTTCAGGAGAGTTTTATTTCACCAGGCTGTCAGTTCTAAGATTTTTGGGCATCCGAGGTAAAAAAAGAGATTGATTTAATACTGTTGATTTTTATTATTGTTGTTTTGATCATTTTGAATACTCTTGTAGTATTAATCAAGGGCCATGGTGGCACAGGGGTTAGAACGCAGTACTGTAGGTTAATTCTGCTGACTGCTGACTCCCGGCAGTTCAGATCTCACCAGGCTCAAGATTGACTCAGCCTTCCATCCTTCCAAGGTCGGTAAAATGAGGACCCAGATTGTTGAGGGCAATATGTTGACTCTGTAAACTGCTTAGATAGGGCTGTAAAGCAGTGTGAAGCAGTATATAAATCTAAGTGCTATTGCTATTGTTGGCCCAAATTGTTCTATTTGCAGGAGATGCCTTTTCCGCTTGAGGAAGGGGAGGGGAGACAGCAGTTCAATATTGGCTTGTTTTCTGCAGAGCGCTCATCACATTTTGCAGTCAGATGCCATAAATCCTCCAAAACAAGCCAATTGCTACTGAGCCTTTGAAAATTCCTAGAACTTCAGAATACACAAAGCCAGGACAAAAGCAGGCATGTTGAGTTGTTGAAAGAACTCCCAAGCACTGCCATTTGGGGCTTGATTACAGTAACCAAGAGTGAGTCCCAAATTGGAAACTAAGTGAAACAACAAGAAAACTAGCTCACTTCCTTAATTCCAGAATCCTCTTTTTTGGCCAGCTTGTAGGGAAGATAAACTTTCCTTGGAACATTTGATAGAAAAATGGTTTTTTTACACAAGAGAAGGTAATAATACTTAGCAGCTTTAATAATACCTCTTCAAAGCCGATGCTGCAGAAATAATATAAGGGAAGCTTTACTTGAAGATGCCTAGAGTGAATTCTTCACTCTCACCAGGGAAAAGATAGACACCTCATCAACTATGTCATCTAAAAGGGACTGGACAAAGCCCCAGAATAATATCCTGTAGTAAACAACCTTTCCTTGTCTCCCAGGAGATTGACAACTTGACAGCCTTAGTTGCTGTTTTAATTCCAGATCCTAAAAATAGGAGGAGAAAAAAGCCTGTAAATTTTAAGCCACACACCAACTTTAAGAACAATTGAAGAACTGAGGAAAGCCAGCCAAAGAAAAGGCGTTGGATGAAAACAGTTTTTTCTTACTAAGCCAAGGAATCATGGAAATAGAAAAGTTAACCAGGAATTAATTATTAGTCACTCTGACTATAATAAGGACTCTAAAATTGTTTTCTTGTTTTTCTTTTAATCTAAATTCCACAATAGTAAGCAGAGAAAAAGAGCAAATCCCTGCCCACGTTGTGCTACAGACAAATGCATATTTATATGTAGAACTATTTTTTGTTGAATGCATACTAAACTGCTGGAATTCACCAAACATGATGCAATGATGGCTGCCAACTTTTATTTATTTACAAAAATGTATCTACACTCCCCCCATTCTCTAATAACCCTGTATGTCTTGCTGTAATGTAACAAAAACCATCAGGAGGCCATCATTGAAAATTAGAAATATTAAAACCCTAAAACCTAATACACTTGTAACATGGAGCCAATAAAGGCAAAATGCCTGCGTGAAAATATAGGTTTTTAGGCCTTTCTAAGGTGTAAAAAGAGGCCAGAATCAATTCTAAACAGCAGCATCACCTTGTTCACCAAGTTGGCATAACATGAAATATTCTATATCAGCGGACAGATCCTGTTAAGTTTGCATGAAGAGTCAGACGCGAGGAGTTCCAGCAAAGAGTTTATTAAGTGACTACAGCTCGAATGGACCCGAGTTGGCTGGGCTACGGCTGCCTCTTATAGCCTGCAGCCGTAGTTGCCAGCCAATGGGAATGCAGGGTTTCTTCCCGCACTATTTAAACCAATACCATTTGACATTTTACAAGAACAGTTCAAATAAACCAATAACATTCAAACCTACATACATAACAGATCCAAAGATGGCGGTTAAGTGAGGTCCTCACCAACATGTTCTATTGTGGAATTTAGAAAAACTTGCCAGCAGCAAAGAAACAATAGTCTGGGTGATTATTAATAAAATAGAATCCTTTGAAACTGTCATAACTGAAACTGGGAAGGGATCCAGAATACACGAGGTAAGACAAAGAGGTTCAAGAACCTTATCTATCTCTCCATGAGACAAACTATGAAACAAATTAAGGTTATTAGACAGTTTGGTGGGTACTGTTGGATACTATCACTCAAAATGACAAAAACTATCCATAACCTTGCTGGTAATGGATTGCCCAAATTGTTCAAAGCAATTCTCACATGGAACCTTGATGCCAACCAGAACCACTATAAACTGGGCCATCTGCCGAACAACCGGTGTTCCTCTTTGGATGCAGTCAGAAATAAGACTGTGGCTTCTGATTTTAAAAGGGAATGAGACAAATTAATCAATAGTAAGTCAATCAATAATTGGTAGCTATAGTATTATAATTTTATTTCAAAAAAACATACAGGAGGGCTCTTGAGATCAGCTGCTGGGACATTTGCTGGAGATGGTGCTCTTGCTCAGATCTTGCTTCTTGACTTCTCAGAAGCCTTTGGATGGCCAGATTGATGATGCAATATTTTTACACGTTTCTTTATGTTGGAATTTTGCCTTCAGTGGGAAGTACTGATGGCTCCCAAGGTCCATCACCCTCTCCCCTAAGTTCAGAAACCAGCAGTTGGCACAACTTTTGATTGGATTTAAGTAGTGTGCCAATTATGGTTTTTCTGGAGTAAGATGATAGTTACTCCTGCCCTTATTACCACACATGTAGATTTCTATTACTATGGTCTATATGAGTTTGCTTTTGAAGGCCACTGAAAACTGCAGTTAGTGCAAAATCCAATTGCTCTTTTGCTGTCTGGTTGCTCACAATCACATTACACATATCTTATGGCTTCATATTAAATTTCTAGGTGCAATTCAAAATGTGTGGTTTGATTATTGTCATGGCTTAAAACCAAGATACTTGCAAGACTGCTTACTCCAAACAGTGCCAACTCCAACCTACCCTCCCAGGAGAAATGGTAGTGGTGCCCATTTTTATCGGTGAGGGAGGCTAAGCTACAAAATGTTTTTCAACCATGAAGTCTATACTTTAGCAAGTTTCCCTGTATATCTTAAATGGTTCCCTTGGTAACAGCCTTCCTGGAAGCTAACAAAAGCTGAACTATTCTGGAGGATTTGGGGATGTGATTGTTCATCATGATTATTATGTTTTATTATGATTTATTTTAACTGTTACTATTATTGTAGCATTTTGCTTTATGAGCTGCCTTAGAGTTTTGGCGTTATAGGGATTGTGGGCTAAATTCATTTACGTACATTTGTGTGTGTGTGTGTATTTATAACACTATTGTGGATGCTTTATTGTATTATATATGGTTGGAAGCTGCCACAAGTCACAATGATTCAGTGGCATACTAATGTAGTAATAAGCAAATAAATAAATAAAATATCTCTAAACTACTGACTTGAAGAGGTTTAGAAATATAGAAAACACATGAAAACAATAAAATAAGCTGCACAACAGAATACCACAGGCATGATATCTGTGTATTATAGACAACATCATCCATATGGATTTGACCACCTCCAAGGATATGGAAAGGGAGAGAGGTATTCAGATATCTGGAGGCAAAATATTTCATAACACAAAAACCCATCACTCCCTAGCACCTTACCTCTGATTTTGTTTGGTTCTGAGAGACATTCTGCACTGCCTATGCTGGACAGATTGTTTCTTTCTGGCATAGATGCCAGAAAATATGGTTTCTTTCTGGCATAGGTGCCATATTTTTTGTTTATTTTATTGGACTTTTATTGTTTGTTTGTATGCTGTCTTTATTATTTTTACAAATAACTCAAGGTGGTCAACACACCTTTCTCCTTCTATTTTCCCCACAATAGAAACCTTAGGAGATGAATTAGACTCAGAGACTGACTTTTATGACTAAGGTGGGATTTGAACTCATGATGTCCCGCTTTCAAGGCTGGTGCCTTAACCACTAATATGTAGGGTATTTTAAATTGTCCTTGGAAGCCTATTGGAAACCAATGCAGTGCTCTCCCCCCTTCACCCCCCCTTGTATAACACTGCTGGCTTTCAGCACCCAGTAAACAGGCTGCTACACTCATAATGAATTGCAGCTTTCAAGTAGTCTTCAAAGGCAGCCCCAGGTAAAACATGCTGAAGTAGTTGATCTGTGGAATTCTTATGTTTTTAGTGCTGGAAAAACAGTATACAGCACACAGATGGCGTACCACATTAATACAGCTGCCATGTGGAGCAATTTGAATGGCAAAACTGACATTTTGATGGATAGGTGTGTTCATTTCTTGTTGGAATTGCAATGGAAGGAAGTAACATTAAGGAATAATGGAAGGATTATGTTTTGCAGGACATCTTAAAATAATAGGCTAGCAAAGGTTGATCCAGGTTGATTCAAGCTGCAATCCTAATCAGGAACTGAGTTTTCATCTTTCCTAGCTACAAGTAGTAGTGAAGCTTCTTCAAGTATAATATGTATAAGTTGGCTTTGAGTGGTCCTTGATGCTCTCTGAGCTTTCTTTCTTTCTTTCTTTCTTTCTTTCTTTCTTTCTTTCTTTCTTTCTTTCTTTCTTCTTCCTTCCTTCCTTCCTTCCTTCCTTCCTTCCTTTCTTTCTTTCTGACCTTTCATTACCCAAACTAGGTACATTACCTAATTTGAGTAATAAAATGTCTGCAAGAATACAAGCAAGCTCAGAGAACACCAAGGACCACTCATTTCAGTCCTGAGCTACAAATATTTTCCTTTATAAATTGGTTTTGTTCAAGATCAACATTTATCTGTTGTGGAGTCCAAAGATTTTATATAAAAACAGTTCCCAGTATTTTGCATTGAATGAGTCTGAGTCTTGTATTGTTATATATTGGGCTTATTTTTATGTAAAAACTTACCTTGTAGCCCTGTAACAGTTCTTTCTCTATTTGGTTGCTTTGACACTTAAGTAGAACAGCATGCTATCAGAAGTAACATGCTGTTCGTTACCTTGCTAAGCTAAAAAGAATGGTTCAAATTCATAACTTGGAGACTAAATGTCAGATTTGCTTTTCTCTCATATAATGTCTAAAACAACATGACATGTAGCAGGCACAGTAAAGGCTCCAGATCACTCCTTAGTGAGTGCCCTATAGTTGTGGAAGATTGGAAGTGCAGTATATAATTATTATACTTTAATAAATCTGGTGCTTTTGAAACAACAGCAATCCTTCTCATTGTCACAAAGGAAATGTCTTTTGAAAATTGAGCAGAGTCATAACCAGATAGTAGTCTGTCAGGTTGCTGTGCCTTTCAATATGCAAGTCTGCTAAATGTTGCTAGCGAGCATATCTAAAGTTCTTTGTTGGGTTCTCTAGATAAAATTGAGATTGCAAACACGATGGGAAATAAAAACCAAGATTTACAATCAGAGTTTTTTTTGAGAGATTTCATATTCTTAGCCCATCTGCTATTTGCCAGGCCTTTTTAAAAATGCATCTGCAATAGCTCCATTCACTCTGGGGGAAAATAATCTGGAAAAAGCAGAAGGCTAATGAGAAGCCATCACAAGGTTCCAAGGCTTTGTTATAAATAATAAGAGCCAGGTAGCTTCTCAGCAGAGAAGAGAATGATCATCTGTACAAGCTTCAGGTTGGTCCCACCCCACCATCTGAAAGAATAACATCTTTGCTTGCAGGCTATGGGATTTCATTAAACTGAGCAAGCGCTGAACAACCTAGTGAAAGAAACTATTTTTCTGGATTGTGCAAACACAGTAAGAACCACAGAAATGCTTTAACTTACATCTAAAAGATGTCTGCCTGCCCTTGGTTGTGGGTTATACAAAGAAATTGAAAACATATCTGCGCGAGTCTCCTGCATGTTTTGAACAACACATAGTATGACTTTCTGAATGTCCACAAATCACTAGCAGTTACTTGTGGAGGGCAGGAAAGTTCCAAATTGAGATAATCTATTATCATGCTTCTTGGTTTTATTTGTGCTTAATGATATGCCAGTGTTTTAAAATCGTGGGTTTGCTGAACAGACTTGGTGACACTAAGCCTAAACCAAAGGAATGATATTGTGGCTTAGTCTTAAACAGGAACCAGAATTTTTTGTTAAGAGAACTTCATCAAATCAAACTGCAGCACTGACTTTTCTGATGGCTGACAGAAATTTTCAGTATTAGCTCCATCAGCTGCTTTAACTTGCTCATACACTGGAATGAGATTTGTCCTGCTTTGTATTTCCCCCCAAAATGTAGCAAATTTCACTCTCAGAAGCAACAGAGATTTGCTTTGTACTGGTACCTTCTCCTGAAATACATAAGCCAATGTTGTTGTTACTAAGCATATGTTACAATTCTCTTATCTATTTTGAATATGATTGGGGAGATACATGATAAAGAAGTAGCATGATGACATGATGATGATGATCAATAAGAAGAAAGATGAGGGGATGTGAAAACAGCTGCCTAATGTCATCCAGGTTTTACCTTCTACTTGACATGTCATTTGTTCTGCAAACTCTGGGGATTTAAGGCAGAATATTGTTGGGGATTAAAGTTTCAAAGTGAAAATTCCACTTTTTCTTTGAAGAGTTCAAAGTGGCATATATAGGGTCAGCCCTCATTTTATACGAAACAGGTAGGCTGGTATGAGGGAAAGATATTATCTGAATCTCATCTGGGAAGCTTCATGGCCAAATGGGGACTTGAATATTGCAACCATTACAGAACAATAGTTCCTATATATGGACTTCATGACTCATAGGTTCTCTCTCTTCCCTCCCCCAATTTTATATCTGAGTGGACACTTGGAATTGGATAAAATGTAACCTGAGGCTTTTACTATAATGAGATTTACCAGCTTCTTCAGGATAACAATTTTACACAGCCCATGCAATGGGGAAGAGTTTCAATAATTATCCTGAGGAGCCAAAGGAAATCAAAAGTCTTCCACTAATTCTTGACAATGGATGCTGTTGAGCCAACAGACTACTTTGTTCTCCAGCTAAGCCCTATAATAACTTATTTCTTGGAAATAATAAAATTATTCCAGATTTTCAGGTACTGCTGGATTCTTCAGTGATAGCCTTTTCTTAATGACTCTCCAAGTCTTCTTGGCTTTTCATCTGAGATTGAAAGTTTACCAAATATTTTTTTTCATTTGTTTATGATCATAATAGTGGAATACACATTATTTGGAGTTGTCTTTGAAAACAATTTGGAAATTCCAGCTGGTACAAAGCAAGCAGCATGAAGCTGGAAAGGCACTGAGGAAACAGTCTTCCAATAATTGCTGGGTTATCTTTAAGATGAAAATAAAGGAATTTAGAGGCAATGACATCCCTTTTGCATTTTCACAACAATTTGGATGGGGTGGATAAATTCCTGTAAACAAACTAATGCATTCTAAAAAAAAGAGTCTTTCTTTCTTTCTTTCTTTCTTTCTTTCTTTCTTTTCTTTCTATCATCTATCATCTATCTATCTATCTATCTATCTATCTATCTATCTATCTATCTAAGTTATCTATCTAATCTATCTAATAAAGGCTCTGTTCTAACACTAGTTTATCAGTGTTCTGAAGTTCAGCAACATTTCAGTGCTTGCATCCTATTCTTAAGACATGGTTAACATCATGTGGAAAATAATATCAGGTAGAGAAAACCATGGCTGCTCAGAGAATATGGGAAAAGCTCAGCATCTTTCTCTTCATCAACATTTTTAAAACCCTGTCAGTGTTTTACTAACAGGAGTGTCTTGCTGGAGGAATTCCATTACTTGAAATCTCAGCATGAAATATACTTTGTATATGATCCTTAATATGCTGGTTTTGGATCCCCGAAGTGTTAACCCTTATGACCAAATTGTTATGTATTTGACTATATGAAATATTCATGATAGGCACAATCTGGCCAAAGCGAACAGGTTGAGTTTTGCTGATTTGAGCTGAAGAAATTTATGCAAGTATTTAATTCTTAAGAGAATTAAATTAAAAAGTCCACATCTCTCTGTATAAATTATCTGTGTTCCTTGGATTTTCTTGTTTTTCAAACCCCATAGAAAATAAATAGTTACAAAATGAAGAAAATATTAGCTTATATAAAAATTGACTTTCTGAATTAGGGTCATATTTCAATTAAGGATGACAATTTATCCTATATTTTATCTAATCCCTTTCCTACTGCCATCTTTGAGAAACTGAAAAGAAAAAAGAAAAAGGAGAGACTCGTTATACCTCGTGTTTTTAGATTCTGGATGTGCAGTTTTCTTTATACACCAATAATCTTATTTTGCTTTTTGCAAATATACATTTTTTTCATAGTAAACAGTTGTAAGGGTAATGTAATAAATCAGAACTATGGAAACACTTGCACTTCAACATAAGACTTCATAATATTTCTGTGTCAGGACATTTGTTTGCTTGTAGAAGTGCTCTTGTCTATGTGCCTATCCCCTGGCAATTTACCATGTGAATTAGGTGTGGAATTATCTTAACATTTTGATAACCTGGTATAGCATCAACAAGGAGAAGCATGAATTATTATACAGACGTGGCCACATACTGCAGTAATGCTGTTTCTGGAACAAAACACTGCACTTGAATGAGTCATCCACAATTCCACCCTAACCCACTGTGCTCACCCACTCATGCAGTTTTGTGTTGAATGGCAAAATGAGATTGCTTGGAAGCTAACTTCTGATATTTTCCCTGTTATACAGCACTAGTAATATTTCTGAAGGTCCAATATGTGGGTTTTGGGTTTAAAAAATAAACAGAATTTGTCAATTTGTCAATCCCACAAAGAGTTACAGAAAAAAAATGCAGTCTGAATGAATTTCTTTCCTATGAATATTGTACGAACTATGTGTTAAATTGTGAAAACTTCACAATCATAAACATTACAATGCTAAAATAATTTGGTTTCAGCAGGAAATGCCCTCTATTAAATGCATGATGCTGAATTGGTTATCTACTGCTGCAAATTCTAGTTATCAATGATTTACTTCCATGCTTGAGGGCCACTAATAATGCACAAGGTGCCCTTGTGCAATTCAATTTAGCTATTCCCAAACATTTTTAATGTTCAAAAATTATTAAATATAATTCTAATTATGTGAAGCCTTGCTGTGTCGTGATACAACAGCGAAGTGTTCATGCATAAAGTTGGAGAGCCTGTAGTTTTGATATTGTATCTCCTCTCTTTTTTTATTTGCAACTGAAGTCCCATTCAGATGGCGCAGTTGTGTGGTGACAACTTGCAAACTAGATTGTGGTGGCTTGCCGTGGTTGATTGCTAAATGCTTAGATTTCTTTTGTTTTGGATGAGAATATTAAATATTCATTACATGCTTGTAGTATTTCAAATGGATAGCAGATCACACTGGGGGTAAATAAAGACCTAATATTTGACAGCACAAAAGTGATTCTTGCTTCAGATTCTTAGAGAATCGTTCTTTTCCCTCCTTCACTTTTGCTTTTAAATGTGCAGTCTTCAACTTCCAGAATTCCCCAACCTGCCAGTTTCCAGGTTACAGGAAGATTGTTCAATGTTATACTACTTGGGTCAGGTCCTACCTCCACTTCTAAGCAGCAAACTGTGAACGTATTTGGAAATATGTGCACAAGGATGATCAAGGTCTGGATATGTGTAGCCCAAATATGATTTTAGGGGAAAGGTGCAAATGTGATAATAATCTTCAAATTGGTGTTACAGAGAAGAAAGTCAAGACCTGTTCCCCCTCATTCCAGAGAACTACAGTAGATGTAGAATAAAAGATATAAATGACAGGAAGACCATATGCCCTTGAGTAGGAACAAAAATGTATCCAAATCAGAATTAATTATCCAGAGAGGTAGTCTTCAATGGAAGTGTTCCAAGGGAGGCTGGGATAGTTTAATTGTGATTTCTGCTCTGAGCAGCAGGCTGGCTTTAATAGCCTAGAAGGAGCCTTGCAACTCCAGGATTCTATTGGTCTTGCCAGATTGAAGAGCAAACAAGTTAGAATGGGAATATCTGGATAAGGTATGGAACGGGGAGGGGGGGATAATAAACAAGGTATATATGAAAAAAATATTTGGTGAGAGATCTTTTCTATGATATTAGTGGACTACTTACTAGCAATAAACTTAAACTCAGCAGAGATTACTTAGGTGGACTTAGATGGAAGTGACAACCCCTTCCGCCATGACAGAGTTCTACTATTTGGAGATGGCTTTGCCATCACAGTCAAAGCTCCATTTACATAAGTGTATTCCTGGCAAATTTTTCAAATGGTGATAATCAAGAAGCAGAATAGAGATACTACTGAATCCAAAGCCATCCATTTCACATATTCAGGGTGTATACCTAAAATAACAAAAACCAAACAATTAAAAATAAAACTGTTAAAATACAACTAAAATGGTTAAAAACTGTAAACAAAACAAAACAAAAACCTTGCAAGCAATATAACCACTTCACACTCTCTATACTTCCTAGGGTCCAGGCCAAAGGCAAAACCAACTTTAAAGCCCTTGCTTCCACTATGGAGTGATTGTTAAAGTATTAGGCAAGAACAAGTTCAAATCCGCCCCAATTGTGGAAACCCACAGGGCTATTTTGAGCCACCCAATACATCTCAGACCAACTTACCTCACAGTTACAGATGTGAGGAAAAAATTGGCATTTTATTGACATTATCATGAGCTCCAGGAGGAAAAGCTGGATAGCAATCTAATAAATCAATAAATCAATAAACAAACTAACAAATAAATATAGAATCATAAAATATATCTCTCTCTCATCTATCCATACAAACACAGACACACAAGTGCAGTCATTTGCTTTTACAAAATGCCCACATCCTCATATTCATGAATGAACCTGGATTTCTGAACAAATTCTGTAACATTTGCCTGGGAGAGAGTCTTTACTCAGAAAAGTGTCAAATGGAGGAAGAGGGTGGACGGGGAGCCTAGCACCATTACTCTTTGATTTCCTCTGTATGCCAAAACTCTGCAATGGGTCCACCTTTATTGCAGAAGAGATTTCTAAAATACCCAGTCAATGGATCTAGGATCAATCCCCCATGTGACAAGATGTACACAGGCATTGCATGAGCACCTCCTGCTCTGTGTAAGCTTCTTGTCTGTGCTATATAGACACTGTTTAAGCTCACTGTTCATTTTCTCAGTTGAGCTTTAATCTTAACCACTGCCTGAATTTGCCTTATCTCTAGTGCTTTGCCGCTTTGGGACCCAACATTGACTCATTACTACATGCCAGTTTTTGACTTATAGCCAAGTCTCAGTGGTCCTGGAATTTGTCCTTTCTAAGGCCAAAGAAAGAAAGAGACTTAGAAATAGAGACTTATTTGCTCTCCCTGTACACGACTGGGGGCAGTGGGTATAGCCATTGCATGAAGTATAGACAATTGGTAGATTTTAAATCCTCACATATATCCAATTAAATAGGAAGTTGACAGACATTGGTGATATCCAAATCAAAATACAATTTACCCCACTTCCATATCAAATGGATTTGAATTGCAACTAGAGCTACAATGAGACGATTCCAAAGCCAAGACATGAACGTTGCTAGGTTTCATGTTTTCAGTCTCTTAGGTTAGATTTAGATTGTGCTTTCAGTGATTGAAGTTGCCTTTATTTAATTTCATTTTACATTTTTGCATAATATGCATATTTTTATATTGGAAAATAGTAGTTTGAGAATGGCATATTTCATTATTTTTCTAACCTTTTATTCAAGAGTTTTCTGGCAGACAACATGGCACCTTAAAACACAGGGAGTAGATAATATAAAGAAGGTTCTTGCAGACAGACTGACTTAACCTGGACATTTGCCACATGTTTTGGCTTCAACTCCTAAAGTTTCCAACAACAGCAAAGCTTACAGAGAAATTCTGGGAACTGAAATCTCCACTTTTAGTGGATATCCACACTGGGGAAAGATAGACTGGAATATTTGGAGCCTGTTTGAAAACATGGCTGCTGCTCCGTAGAAGTCTTCACCATGCTTCCATCACAAGAAGACACAAAAAAGCAGAGTTGTTTAAGCAGCCCAACTGAAGAGCAACTAACACCCACGTCTAGCAAGTGTCTGGAGAAAAGTTTAGAAGGCTTTGGTGTTGCTATTTTGACCTCTTGAAATTATGATTCTCTTCAGATATGGCTCCTACAGCTTAAAAGATTGTTTGATAGCCAACAGTTCAACAAGTACACCTTTTTTGGTGTAGCTATGTTACTGGAGCAGCTCCTCCTCAACATTTTAAATGATGCTTGAGACAAATAATCTCCTGAGGACAGATCTCTTGGCATTGCAAGTTAATATAGCAAGAAGTCTTTGGGGGGTCATTGTAAAGTCAGCATTGAGCAGAATATGTGAAGGAAAGAGAAGGAAAGGAGTACAGGGCTTTTGATGTAAGTATCTGTTGCACTTCTCTGTAGTTGCATACACATAACCAGAGAATTAATTTGATGAATTGTCTGTTGTGCGTTCTTTAATATATTCATTTTTCTTAGTATATGCTTGCTACATTCTGTTTTCGCTTTGGTTTGTGGCTTTATTTTTTGAAGGGGTGGGGTTTTGTGGGGAGTGTCCTCATATGTAGGTATATCCCAAAAATGCTTTTTCAAGTTTTTTTTCTTTTTCAAAGAAAAACCAGAAAGTCCAGTTGCCTCTTGAAAAAGTGCCTTTGGGACAACCATAACCTGGATGACTGAGAATCTCCATAGGCATATGTATGTATACTTTTTTCTCCAATATTTTAGCAAGTTCTTTTTCATAACAAATTCCTTTTTCTACACAATTTGTTAGCCAGGTATATATTTCTAAGTGTGGTGGTGTGGAAAAAAGCAGTTTCAGTGATGAATGAATTGTTCCATTCCATCTTTGTCCATGAAATGCTCAAAGAATATAATAGAGATTCATATGCTGTGCACTCCAATAGCGCAGCCAGTTTAGGAGTGCTGTAGTTATTTAAGAGGAACTGGAAACCTTCCATTGATGTTAAGGCAAGTAGAGACTAAAGACCTGTATTTGTCACTATTAATACCTGTTTGGGGAAATTCGTTAGCATGTATCCTCCATGATCCCATCTTCTGGCCACTGTCACTGCCATTTGCTTTATGTTTCTGCCCTGCTCTGTTTGGTTTAGTGTTGAGGAGATACAAGGTATTAAGCAGAAGCTACTGTTCAGTGGTGGGATTCAAAAATTTTTACTACCGGTTCTGAGGGCAAGGCTTGGTGGGGGTGGTGTGGCTTGGTGGGCTTAGCAGGGGAAGGATACTGCAAAATTCCCTTTCCCTCCCCAACCCACTAACCTGCTTTCCAGCTTTGTTCTCCTGTACAGGGCAACAAAAGAAGACCCAGCCTATCAGCTGGGATTCCAGAGGCAGATAATAGTTTGGGGCAGGGCCAGTCAGAGATGGTATTTGCTGGTTCTCCAACTACTCAAAATTTCTGCTACCGGTTCTCCAGAACTAGTCAGAACCTGCTGAATACCACCTCTGCTACTGATCCTTTTCTTCACTGTTCCTGTTTATATGCACACATATAGATGAGATGACCAGCCAATAAAGGCAGAAAGAGGTATCAGAGTTACCAGACTATAGGGGTCCACATGCTTGTCTTGTCCTGGATAATACTGACTTCTGACAGCCGCTTCCTCTGTTCCATCTGTTATCAATCAGAGAAAAGCAAGAGAGATTCAGTAGAGTTTTTTTTTAATTCATATTTATATGCAGCCCTTCTCCGGAGGCTCAGGGCAGCTTACAATTTTTGGAGCACAACCCAATGCGCTCAGCAGTAGCCTTCATTCCATTGTATATGCCTGCTTATTACTAGGGCTTTTTGCCCCCAAGCGGCATTTTTACAAAGTCAGCTTATTGCCCCCAACAATCTTGGGTCCTCAATTTACCTACCCCGAGAGGATGGAAGGCTGAGTCAACCTTGAGCCTGATGAGATTTGAGCCTACACTAATTGCAGGCAGCTGGAACTAAGTGCTGGGCATTTAACAGCCTGCACCACCAAGGCTCTGTACAGTAGCAAAGTTTTGGTCATGAGTGTTTACTGTGGGCTTATTATAGGTAACAAGGTGGCCTGGTGAATGTTGCAATGTATATAAGCACACGAGACACAAACACAATGTTATCAAAGTGCAATGTAGAAAACACTTTTTGATGTGGTGAGGAAAAGAGACATTTCTAAAACTCTGTTAGAAATTGCAGAGATAAGAGGCTGTATTTGCTATTGTGAAAGACTGTTTCAATATAACCCAGACTTGTAAAAATCTCAGAATTGCTTTTGCACCCCAAAATCCATAATCAGCTGAATGAAGAATGTGCAGCAGGAGAACAGTAGACAACAGAGAGGGACTTCAGAAGAGCTCAATTGTCTGCTGAGTTCACATATCAAAGGCAGGAAAATCACTAAAATCAATTGGAAAAGCCATTTACCAGGAGAGAAAAGTAGAATTTATTTAGGGAGAGAGCTTATGTCATTTCTTATATTCAGGCAGAACACTTCCACTCAGCATGAGGTAGTTGTACAACCTTAGGGGATCTGCCTAAGATCAGTGCAACAGACGTTTGAGTTGAAATGTCACATATTTTCAAAACCTGTGCTGTAGTTTTAACACTGCTTGCATTGGATGGTTGCCATGAAATGAGGCGTTGCCTCTTGGTACTAGCCAATTAAACTATCCTGGATAAGAACATGTAGTTTGTTTCCGTTTATTGCCTAACCAATCTCTCAAATACCTTCCTTGACAATGGGGAAGGGTTCTGTAAATGATTTCAGAGTGTACTACATGTGTAGTTGGTAATTATAGTGTTTTAAGTACACATTCTAATAATATTATGTAACTAGTACCAAGGATGGCATGGACTCTTCCAAATGGATCCTGGATTAGACACAAAAATGTTTGCCTTTCAGGGAAAACAAGAAGGGAGGGTGGGCAGGTATGCAGACAGGCAGAGAAGAAGCATATACAACATGGCATACACCAGTCATATCTTACCTGTGGTCTCCTAAATGTACAGCGCTAAATAAGATTTAGCCAACTACAAGAGTTTGGGATAAATTGGTCGGGGATTTTGGAAACAGTAATCGGAATACATCTGGAAAGGACCAAGTTGTGGATTAATGTCATAAAGTGGGATGAACTGGAATAAATGCTGTATAATAACGAGGAGGAGGAGGGAGGAGGAGGAGGAGGAGGAAGAAGAAGAAGAAGAAGGAAGAGGAGGAAGAGGAAGAGGAGGAAGGGGAAGGGGAGGGGGGAGGGGGGAGGGGGAGGGAGAGGGGAGGAGGAGGAGGAGAATGCTGTGACAAGAAAATTCTCAGGTCAAGTTTCCCTTTAGGCAAGGTAATTCTGCAAAATCCTATACATAGCAAAAGGTCTCCATGAATTGGGATTCACTTCTAAGTTAATGTGTATAGGATTGTCCTGAAAACTCTTTCTGCTTTATGGATGATACTTCATTTTACAGTGACCTACAAATGCTAGCAAATATTAAGACAATAGTATAAAGTTTGAAAATGCCCTTTCTCTTAGCAGGATTGTCATAGGTCTTCTTGAGGTGATGTATAATGCAAACCTACTCAAAGAGCAATAAATAAATTATTGTCCATTACCTACAAATATTATTTATTAATATGTATTTATATGTGCATATATTATTACTGAGAGCCAGTTTGGTGTAGTGGTTAAGGCACTGGGCTAAATACTGAGAGAACATGAGTTCTGGTCCCGCCTTAGGCACAAAGCCAGCTGGATGACCTTGACCTCTCTCTCTCTCAGCACTAGGAAGGAGGCAAACTACTTCTGAAAAAGCTTGCCAAGGAAACTGCAAAGACTTGTCCAGGCAGCCTGCAAGAATTTGACGTGATTGAATAGAAGGGGGAAAAAATATCCCTATTATTAATCCATAGGACCAGTAGCAGAGTTTTGCTTGTGCAGTTGAACTTTTTTGCATTCTTTCTCCCCCAGCATGGCAAGGAACTAAGAATACTCTTTTGTTTCAACCAGTACGTATTACCATTAGCACTATGATTATTATTCTTTTGAACTTTTATTTAGTGTTACACTGCGGCAGGTGTTATTTATTTATTAGAATAAAGGTTTCTCTCTTTTCAGCTAAAAAGAGAGTCCCGAGATAATTTAAAAGATCAAAGATAAGATATAACCCCCAAAGCTTGTAAGGAAGAGGATAAAAGCAAATGCAGGCACTAGTTCTTAGTTACAAAGATTTTACAATGACGCATTTGGAATGAAACAGTTCAAGGAAAGGAGCCAAAAGTTGATGACTTTCTCTCTGCTCAGCTAACGGAGTAGTTCTCCCTTCTTTTTATTATCCTAACCTAAAAGGCTCTTCCCAATGTGTTTGATGGCTGTTTCTGCTTCATGGAAGGGGTAGGACAAAGTGCCCAGATGTCATTTGTCATTACATAGGATGGACATCCAGCTTGGATTCCCTAGATTTGTTTTTCCATTCCTTTTCCTACCTGCTAGTTGATCCTGTACATTTGAGGAAGTAATTGCAATTGCAATGGAGATGCTGTTATGTTTCTTCTGCGTTAGGACCATAATGTGTCTTCCCGTCAAGCCCCAATTTAATTTATCTAATAGGATGATGCTCGGGATGTACTGGAGAAAGGAGGAGGCAACCTAGATTTTGTTTTGTTTTTTTTGTAATGTAGACTTAGCACTTCAGTCCTAGCTGTATCCATCTACAGTAAAACTGAAAAGCTTAGTGAAGAAAGCCTCATAAAACTCCCAGGCTAGAGTGGGCCAAATTTCAAGCATGTGAAGGCTGGATTCTTCCATTTAATAGAGGAATAAGAAAAAAGTTCATTCATCCATCATTCCATCGTAAACTCAGCATTCTGATTCCAGATCTACTCTGTGGGGCTTTGGATAGAGGAAAGACAATGTGGGTCAGCAATATTTCTTTCCAAGTTCTGATGGAACGTTTACCTAGATCTACTCAAGGGATGTGTTACCCAAGATGAAAAGGTTTCCTGGGGGTTCTTGTATAGAAGAGTATCCATTTCAGCACTTTTAAAGCAACCCTCTGTGCAGCTATGGGCATTGTTATTTTGGGAGGTGGGTAAGGAGGGCTTTGTGAAACCACAGCCTAGAATCACAGCCTAGACTCTGATGACTTGCCCTGACCACTGAAGGCACAGCATACTTTCCCCCAATCCCCTAGAAAATTGATTCTAAAATCGATTCTAAGACATCTGATGTGCCACCATATCTGATGATGTCTATTACATGCAAAAGAGAAAGGTGCAAGCAAAAGAGAGAAATCTGCTGTTTGTTTTGCTTTTGCTTTTTTGTGGCAGTAGCCTTTATTATATTGGGTCCTGACCAGCTGGGTGTGGTTGCCAGATCTCTCTTCTAGTGTTATTGAAGAATCCATTGGAAAAGGAAAAGAAGGCAAGAAAACAAGAAGAGCCAGTGCTATCATATGTGTTCAAGTTTAGGGAGGGAGCATTATCATTGTGAACCTTTGGCAAGGAATGGAGATGGGGAAAATGGCAAGATTCTCTGTGGTGGTGGGAAATTCATATAATAAGTAGCAAAAACAGTGATCAGTTGTTTTCATGAACTTGTTCATGCTACCACTGAGCAATGGAGAAAATTGATCTGACATAATAAATGTAGAATAGAAACATTGGTTAAGGGGGAAAAAGCAGTCTGTCAGCTCTGGTTGAACTCTTTCCTTTGTGGGGAACACTCTTATCAAGAGTTACAAAGAATGGCTTGCTCTCCAGAATTATAAATATAAGCTGCTGGTAGCAATATTATAGTTACTGTCAACAACAAAAACTGACATCTTTAGAGGGAACCAAACAAAGGTAGCAAAAAAAAGTTAATCTTTATTGTTTAGAAGCTAGGAGTATATGCATCTGAGGTATTCTTCAAAACATAACAGCAACCGCACAAAATAGTAGATGACACAAATGTGCATATATATCAAGGCAAGTCAGTTCATACATTGTATGTTATATGATAGAGATAAATAGATCATCACAATCAAACCTAATTTGTGTAGAGGGAAAGAGAGATAAAAAGCACAATTGCAAAGTATATGCCTTTGTTTTATAATAATTCCCACCTGCTGTCTACAAAAGTCGTCTTCAAGCCCTCGACTGAATCTCTGCTTTGAGTTGATTCCATAGTTTGGTAGAAGAAACATCATGAGGCTATGTCTGCATTGCTTCAAGATCTTCTGAGGACAGTATAATGATTGCCCCCGTAGATCCTATGTAGCTGCTTACAGCAAGGACACAATGTTAGGCTGTTTATGGATACTCAAGATGGGGTATTTTTTTCATTTTTCTTTAGTATTCAACTGAGATATGGCCACATTTCAAGGGAGTTTCTCCTCCTTGGTCCAATATCAATTATACTAAAGCTCTTCTTGAACCTTGCTTCTTTTCATATCTTCAGAGGAACAAGGATTTTAAATTCTGGAGAACTTACTCTGGTCTATCATCCAACAGTGGAGAACTGAATAGTGGGAGCCCACTGAGACTAATACTCATAAATAGATGTTCTGATTGGACCATAACTTTAGTAACACCTTCATCTACTGATGCACTCAGCAGTACACTCATTACCCCACAACTAATCATGTCATCACAAAGATAGCCTCGGCAGTGTCGCTTCAACCTCAATCCCATCCATTGGCAGAGAACAGGCTCTACATATCTTAATGCTACAGCAAATTGACCTCATTTTATCTATAGGGAAATCTAGGTTTTATGAACAAATGTGCATGAATTCTGCTGTACAAGAGCTCAGACAGCCCACACTGAAAGCCCCAGATTCATCTAATTAAAACCAGCATTTTGTGCTCTACTGACAAATTTGACATTTGGTTCCCTATGATCCAGTTCTGTCCCTTTATTTTAATCAGAGTACACTTCAACTGCTTTTATAATTACAGTACTTCAGTGTCCTTGGGCTTTTTATGGCATTGTTATATCACTAACAATAAGGTGTCAATTCAATTCTCTCCCCACCCTGTCAATTTCTTCTGCAGTAAAGAACAATTGAATGGGGTGGGGGAGACAAGTATTTATTATCTATTCAACATATTTATATGGCCACCCAACTCACACAGAGTGACTCAAAGTAGTGTACAGCAGTGAAAAGCCACAATTTAAAACTCCCAAATTTCCCCACCTGCTCTCCATTGAAGCAGCAACAAACACAATCCAAAAAACCACTTGATTGGTTGGATCCCCAAGACAAATGTCAGAACCATGTCTTCAGAGTTGCAAGGCCCTTTATGAAAAGTAACAAGCTGGAGGCCAATGCTATTCCAGGGGACTGATGTTCCATGGGGAGGGAGCCATTACAGAGAAGACCCTTTTCCTTGGTCTCACCAATGTATTTCCTCATTGGTGGGACCTGTAACATGCCCTCCCTTCCCATTAGTAGGTGGGTAAAAGAAACTGGGGAGAGGTGGTTCTTCAAATAATGCGGCCCCAAAATGCAGCTTCTACAATAGAAGTGATACATGTGCATATTGGGGCCTGCACAAAACTATGTGGGCTGCTGTGTTTTGAACCCACGAAACTTCCAGATACTCTTCAAGGCAGGCCCACTTGACAATACATTACTTTTATAGAGTACATTACAATAGTCTAAATAAAAGTTGACCAAGACATGGGTAATAGTCAGTCCAGAAATGGGCATAACTGGCACATAGTACACAGTTGTTCATTGGCCCTCCTAGCCATAACTGCTACCTGCTCCTTCAGAGTCCAGAAGAATCCCCTGATTGTACACTGGTCTGTCTGGGACAATGCAACCCCATCCACAAGCAAAGTAGAAGCTGAACTAAGAAGCCATGATTAGGCATTAGGCGTTCCATTATGCTTGCTGAAGAAGACAAATGTGGTACAGGAAAGGAAGGTTGTGGGGGCAATGTTCTTTGGTCCACAGACTAGAAAATTTATCACACTGGACCAGTTGCGATCTTCCTTCCTTTGTCATCGATCTGGATTTGTGCAGGTCTGCACACACACACCCCGTCGCAATTTTTAAATTGTATAAATGCACCATTAATTCATTAATCCTGCACTCTACCCATCCCGATTCCTTATAATCCCTTACAACGTTCGTGAAGCAGATTATATATAGGGTTCAACTTGAAAAGTGGAAAGTTGGATAGAGAAGAAACTTGGCCCTGCATGAGAGAATAAACACTAGAAGAGAAGATGGCCAACACCAAGGGGAAGAAGTTTTGACCACGCCTCAGAATGCACCCATAGGTGGCAACAGCTAGCAAAACCTATTTAATATTTCTGCACCAAACTGAGACAGCCTTCTTTTCACACTGTCTTGCCGTGGAGAGACTGTCAGTTTAAGCAGGAATATGAAGTGGTCACACAAAAGACTGCTTTAATTCTGAGCTAGCAATTTAATAAGGCCAGTGTTGTGTAATCAAGGAGGGATATCAGAGCTTGCCAGGGCACACTGGTGCTGATTTGAACTGCAAGTGTAGAAAAGGCCTTTAAATCTGTATGTCCAAGGTAGCCCTTTTGTCATTGCTCCTTATGGCCAGCCATGGCATTCAAATGACATTCCTGCAGCTGTGCCTGGAAACTGCAGCAACTGCTGTTGCTAAGAGGCACTTTAAGCAGGAAACCAATTATCCAAGCACGATGTATTCATTTTAAATAAATGAGAAGGAATTCGTGGGAATGCATGATAGATTGCAAAGGGTTTCATAGACAGAGCTGCTGGATAGGCCAGTTTTTGCTGGTCACCCAGAGGGCAGGCATTCTCATACTCAGAGAAGAGAAACTAGCTATGGACATCAATGCGAAAGTGCCACTTTTGTCTCTTGGCAGCAAATACCTATGGAGGGTGATGAGCTATAGTTATTTGATTGTCAGCATACACAGTGTTTCATATATCACTGTAAGCCTAATTCAGACCTTATCTCTCCAAACTGAAGATTCAATTTTTTATGAAGCCCTTACAGTTTAATACAACACCTTTTGAGAGCCGCTCCCACTGACCAATTTGAATGAGATAAAAAGCAAGTGCCTAGTAGTAATACATTATCAGCTTCAAGGTAAAATAAAACTTAGTTCAGCTCTGTTCATAATGCCACTGAATTATTTTTATTTATTTATTTATTTCTCACATTCCTATACTGCCTAAATATAGGAATGTGAGAAATAAGATTGACTCTCTTCTCAGCAAAGATGTATATAAGCTAATATTTGCCAACAAAACACTCACAGTTTTTATTGAAACGACCAAACCATCTTGTTTCTTCTGATATGATGGAAGCCAAATTAAAATGAGTTAATTAGCCAGGTTGATTCAATTTCTATTCGAAAATAATAGTGTTGATTTGTTACCTATTGAAGGGAACAATAAAGATGGTTTACAATAAAAACTTGTCAAGAAAAGATAAAAGCATAAATAAAAGCAAAATTTAAAACAGAATTAAAAGATAGGGTCACAGTATTAAAATTTCAAAAAGTAGAGCAAACACTCTCATGACACCAACCATCCCCAGGGATGCCTACCAATCTTCAACTTCTGTGCCAATTGGGCAAGCCGGCTCTTGACACTCTTTCTGAAGGCCAGAACACTGGAAGGCTCATTTCACCTCCGGGGCCAAGTATGAAACAATATAATTGGGACAAGGCAGTTCTTTAGGTAACTTGGTTCCACTTGAACTAAATCCAGTTCAGGTCCTGCAAAACAGGAAACAGGGAGATTAGGTTCATACTAATAGCTACAGATAAGTGACTCAAGCAGAGAAATATAAAAGTGCATCCTAGTTTGAAATTGTATTTGTTGCACAGGACTAAGATCTGTTCCTACATGAAATTCTCCATTGCTGAACTGAGAGAATCAATAAATGCCTCTTCTACTGATGGAAAACTGAGGGAAAGAATTAGAGAATGCATGGCACAGAAGGTATTATCCAGATATGTTCGGCCAAAGCAGGTATTTGAACCAAAATTGAAAACAATGTCCACATCTTAGACCAGTGTTTCTCAATGTTAGCCATTTTAAGATGTGAAGACTTCAACTCCCAGGATACCTTACCCAGCCAGTGGTATTCTAGGAATTGAAGTCCACACTTCTTAAAATGGCTAAGGTTGACAAACACTACCATAACCAAGTCCTGCAGAAATCTTTAAAAAAGCAAATTTTCTTTGAACCTTTCATTAAAATAGGAGCTTTTTTGTAATAGGAGCTCATTTATTTATTCATTCATTCATTATTTATTTTATTTTATTTGTTTGTCAAACATGTACAAGATAAAATTTGTTCATAAACATGAACAAAGGAAATAAATACAGATAAATGGGGACAGTAAGACAAGGACAGTATGCACACTGGTGCTCTTATGCATGTCCCCTTTAAGGACCTCTTAAGAATGGGGTGAGGTCAACAGTAGACAGTTTGAGATTGAAGCTGTGGGGGTTTGAGGCTGTAACAATGGAGTTGGGTAGAGCATTCCAGGCATTGACCATTCTGTTGCTGAAGTCATGTTTTCTACAATCCAGTTTGAAGCAGTTTACCTTGAGTTTGTATCGATTGTTTGCTCATGTATTATTGTGGTTGAAGGTAAAGAAGCCGTTGACAGGCAAGATGTTGTAGCAGACAATTTTGTGTACTATGCTTAGATCGGACCGCAGGCAGCACAGTTCCAGATTGTCCAAGCCCAAAATTTCAAGCCTGGAGGCATAGGGAATTCTATTGTGAGTAGAGGAGTGGAGTACTCTTCTTGAGAAATACCTCTGAACCTGCTCAATCGTGTTAATGTGCAATCTACAGTGTGGGTTCCAGGCGGATGAGCTGTATCTCCAACTGAAAACTATTTTAACTGAATGACAAAATGTTCAATAAGACTAATAACATGGCCATGGTGCTTTAGTGCTATTAATGTTAATTATATAGTTCTCCAAATGAATTGTGGAACAATCAAAATATTAATCATGCAATACCTCTAATTAGGATTAACCTATGTTCACAATGTGCTAAGGAAACATACCTAATGATGTATCGCATTGCTGATTTAGATATGCATACACATACAGAAAGAAAGGAGGAACAAAAGATATAAGGAAACAACTTGCAAGTTAAAACACTTCATAAGTTTTTCAGGGTGATTATATGGACATATGTATTAAATATTTTGCCATCTGATTAAACATGCATGGTATTCCTGTAACAAAAGACAAAACAGTGAAGTTAGGGCTTATAATATGCCTGAATAATAGCTTTTTTGTGTTCCTGGCTGGATGATGTATGGCTGCTAGGCTGCTATATCTGTACTGCAAAACTCCAGAAAAACAATAGATGCCAGTAAATGATACAGAAAAATCTGAATCCCTTGATGTCATCTAATGGTTGTGGGGATGTTTGCATCTGAGATCTGCATTTATGTAGCTATTTCTGGAAAAAATGGCATTGGACACTTTAATGTTCTTAAAGCTGGAAATTTACCTCCATGGTGTCTACTAATCCTGCATTGTTCCCTGTGAATTATACAGAGTACAGTAAACAAAGTCAGTGAAAGAAAGTTATCCATATGAACATGCCCCTTGAGATACTGTGATATTAAGAATGCTATAGGAGATTGTAATAGGAATAGTGGCCTCTCTACACCCAAGCAACAAATAGTACTGTTCTTTCAGTCTCACATGGCTCCCTGTACAAATATATCTAGCCTGAGCATTTTCCATTCTAATGAAGATTTTGACACAGAAATGGCAGAAAGAATCCACTGTTCTAGTAGATGTTATACTATAGTGAGTATACAAGAAACTAGATTTCTTTCTCCCATGAGAATTGCATGGATCATATCAATGATTTAATGGCCTGTATGTTATTAATTTTTTTAAATGTGGCCCAATTCCAGAAAGATTCTGGATGGCTTACAATATGTGCAGTATAGTAGGAGAAGGAGTGGCAGAACCTGGAGCTAGAGTCAAAAGGGGAATCAGCATTGAGTCAAAAGTTGGACTTAGCCACACAAAGACTAAGTCCAACTTTTCTTGGATTCCATTGGCTCTTATCTAGCACCAAAATAGTGTTAACTGTTAGTTGAGTAGATTCCTGCGCATGAGTAGTAATAAATCAGTATAATTGGAACTTCATGTGTAGCCCTAGTCCTTCACACACCTGACAAATATATAACTTAAACTTGACTAAAACCACATGACCATTGAGAATCCCTGCAGTTTTTGTGATAACCTCCATTTTGGAATCAAATCAAAGGCTGATTTGAAGTCCACAAAGACTGCAAAAAGGAAGATTTTGGGTGAACAAGTGTATTTTTCAGTTAAAGGGTGCAGGGCCAGACAGTGGTCAATGGTTGACTGATCCTTTCTAAATCCTCCCTAAAAATATCCTCTAAAAGGATATTTTCACTTTGGACCCAACTCAATAGTTTTAAATAAACATATTTTTATATAGCTTGCTTATTGTTTTAAGCAAGTTAATAGGCCTGTAATTGTAAGGGTTAAGTTTGTTCTTATGGAGAGGGATGACTATGGCCTCATTCTACCCACATGAAAAATATGCTGTGCTCTTAATATAGGAAAATAGGGCAGCATTGGAGCCCACCAATTTTTATTTTCTCTTAGCAATTCTGGAAGGATGAAATCACCTCCAGGAATTTTACTAGGTTTTAATTGTGCAATGAGATCTTAAACCTTGGCTGTAGGCCAGAGGTGGTATTCAGCAGGTTCTGACCAGTTCTGGAGAACTGGTAGTAGAAATTTTGAGTAGTTCAGAGAACTGGCAAATACCACCTCTGACTGGAGATTTTACAGTATCCTTCCCCAGCCACACCCATCAAGCCACGCCCACAGAACCGGTAGTAAAAAATTTTTGAATCCCACCACTGCTGTAGGCACAGGCATTAGGAGGTACATTAGAATGGGGGACCATCACTGACTGCTTTTTAATAATTCTGAGCTGAACATGGATGGAAAGCAATTCTCCTAAATATCTGCTTCAAATCTGATGAAGTGGATAGTGTCCTCTTTGGAATGAATTTGGCACTTGTAAATTAGTTTCTTGTGTCTCTTGGCTAACACAAGTGGATAGAGAGGGAAGGACAATCTGATTGCAGGAGGCATGTTGTGGGAGTAATCCTGCCAGTCTTGAAGGTAGTAGTAGTTTGCTGTCTCCTCAAGAAGCCATCACATGACCTAGTTATTTTAATAAATTATCAATTTGGTTTCAACTTACCTATTTTTAAGGAGGGTGGTTGGGCAGTGTGTTCAAGGAAACTAATTATTTGGATTCCTTCCTGTCTGGACTCATGCTTTTGTGACTACCTTGCAATGGGATCACATGAAAGAGACAGATTTTTCAGCAGTATTCAGTAGTATCAACTGCAAATGTTGGCAATTGACGTAACTGCTCTACAATAGATCTTATCATTCCTGACTGGGAAATTCCATCAATACTAACTGAAAAGAGTGTTAGTCCTTGAACAATTCAATGCAAGGTGAGCCTGATATTGGCTATCTCACTTGTATTTTTCAAAATCTACATGAAAACATAAACAGATTTCTTCATTAAATGTTCAGTACCATTGCATGGCTCCAATAAAATAAAATCATCAGCAAAAGCCCTTAGTTTGAAAGTTTCTTTTTAAAATTTTCAGGCCCAGAGGACATCCTTGTCTTGTTCCCTTCTGCATCTCACATAGTTTATTTAAATTTCCATTGACAATAATATGTGCCTTCTGGAACATATACATTGGTTTGATTCATTGAATAAAATTGTTCCCAAACTATATATTTTCCAAAACTTCAAACATAAAATATCAATTCATGTGATCAAAAGCTTTCTCATTGTCTAATAAATAAATAAATAAAACCCGGTAAAATCTTCTTTTATCTATCAGCCAATATTGTGATACATATTTAATGATTTCATTCAACAATGAAATTGGTATGCAATTCTTAATTGAAATTAAATTTTGCCCTTCCTTTGGTAATAAAGTAACATTAAGCTCTTTCTAAGATTATGACATAGCGAATCCTTGCAAAATAGCATTCATCGTGCTTTTAGGTGGTTATAAATTTTGGTCTTCCAAATGCTTACAATATGAACTTGGTAGGACATCAAGACCAGTTGTTTCCTATTTTAATTTTTTATGGCCTCTGATATTTCAAGAGTTGCTAAGGGTTATTCATAGTTTGTTTCTGAGATTATGAAAGCTCATTATCTTTTCCAGGGGAGCCTCCTGTCTCTTATATAAATACATTTGAGTAAAAGTCATGGAAGGATTCTGAATACTTGCATTATCTGTTAAAACAGTATTGTCTTCCTCAGTCTTAATTATCATTTCCCCCTTTTCCCCTTTCTCAGTTTATACAACAACCATTTCCTGGTTTAATTGCAAATTTGAAGTTTTTCTGCTTTACTTATTTTAATTTAGTCTATTTCTCTCACAGTTGACATAATTGTTGGTGTAAACATTTAATTTGAGATAAAATAGTAGAATGTATTGCTACTTTCTGTAAATTTTCCTCTTTTATTTTGTTTCTCTAATATAGTCTGCATTTTATACTGAGTTTTCTTTTTCATTTTTTTGTCAAAATTTAATAAAGTTTGAGAAAAAAAACACAGAGATTACCCATTCACCCATATCATCAATTGCATCTCTGTTCTAGGTCAAACAGGAGATGCAATAGAAGTCTGAAAGAGCCTTGGTGGTGCAAGCTGTTAAATGCCTAGCACTTAAGTTCCAGCTGCCTGCAATTACTGCAGGCTCAAATCCCACCAGGCTCAAGGTTGACTCAGCCTTCCATCCTCTCGGGGTAGGTAAATTGAGGACCCAAGATTGTTGGGGGCAATAAGCTGACTTTGTAAAAATGCCGCTTAGTAATAAGCAGGCATATACAATGGAATGAAGGCTATTGCTGAGCGCATTGGGTTGTATCCCAAAAATTGTAAGCTGCCCTGAGTCTTCGGAGAAGGGCGGCATATAAATCTAATTAAAAAAAAAGTCTTGACAGCTTAGAGCTTGTGAGTGATTGAACATTCTAGAGCAGTCTTGGACAAAATCACATAAGCTTACACATAATCAATAAGAACACAATACGTTATTAGAAATTATAGGAAATGTAAAGAAATAGTGATGATGAGATTCATTTTGCTGGCAAGCAGCTGCTTTAATCACTTCCAGGAGGAACTAAGTCCCTGACTGCAAAGGAGTAGCAAATGGAGTAAGTGCTTATGGCCATTTATGTAATTTGCTACTTGTTCCTCATCTTTGCCATTAAGGAAAATGAATGATGTCGTACAACATAGACTGATGATGTTTGGGTTTGACACATCCCAATCAGAAAAAAATAGATTAAACAAGATGTATTAACAGATGGCAGCACCTGGTCCACTTTGAGCTTGAAGTTTAAGCTAGACTGGTCCTGGTTAAAATGTGGAGAGGAAATAATACCTAAAGGTAAATATCTATGGAGATTCTCAGTCATCTAGGTCATGTGCTTTTTCAAGAGGGAACTGGACTTTCTGGTTTTTCTTTGAAGACATTTTGCTTCTTAGCCAAGAAACTGGAAGAAGCTTCTTGGATGAGAAGCGAAACATCTTCAAAGAAAAACCAGAAAGTCCAGTTGTCTCTTGAAAAAGCACCTTTGGGACCCAAAGTTAAACTTGACTGAGAAGTGAAAAAAACCCAAAGCAAACCACTTACTCATTCCTATCAAGAAAGCCAGATAAATGTGTTCATAAAGTCACCAAGAGTTGAATTTAGCTTGAAAGAAACTGTAGTTTATTTCACTCATTTTAAATCATATTCTCAGGTGATAATCCAAAGCAACAAATCTAATTTGTTCTATTCAAAGAGCGAGGGGAAACCCAAATAATTTCTCTGCAGGACCCAAGGCACTATTGTTGAGCATGACTAAAAGTTGTTTTCTTACACTTAACGTGTCCTACAAATAGATATATGCATGACCCATCCCCTGCTGTGGCCACCTGCACTGAGAATGCAAAGCTAAACATGTGCTGAGAAGGAATAGCGATGATATTTTTATTACTCTGATTAGTTAATGTTTATAAAGTATTCAGTGGGGATCTTGATACAGAACAATTAATATATAAGTCATGAAGCCAAGACCCTGGCATGGAAACATACAATTTTGAAGTCTGATAGTGTTGAATATTTTGGAGTTGTGTTGACTTTGGAATTCATTGACTGTTTGGGGGCCTCATGTGATCAACTTCAACAGCCTACAGAGTATTCACAATAGAAAATTACTGAAAAAATTGTCTCATTAGTAGCCTTGTGCAGGGAGCAGAGCTGGAGCATTGCAATTTGAATTTAGATTTCTGGATTTGTAAGTTCAAAGATGTAAGATGTAAGTTCAAAGATGTGGAGAATGATGGCTCATTGTCCCATGGACAAAGATATAAAGTGAGAAAACAAGTGCCCCTTGCCCCATTTATGAATCACCAGAATTGTTTCGTAAAGTGTGTGTGTGTGTGTGTGTGTGTGCGTGCACACACACACACACGTGTGAACATGCTAGATGACATTAAGACATTCCACTGATCATCTCCAATTAGAAGCAAACTCTAAAAGCTTAAAGCACAGATTTCTTCACATCTCTTCATATGAAGGGTGTATGTATATGTGTATGTATGGTATGTATGTATGTATGTATGTATGTATGTATGTATGTATGTATTCAGTATAGAGAATGTAAACTCCAGATGGGAAGAATGCATAAATTAAATATGAAAGACTCAGTATTTCTCTCTCAAACATTGCAATCTATGTTGCACTAATCTTGAAGATCTTCAGTAAATTGAAACTAGCCTATAGCAATTAGGGTTTTCACTCCAAATTGTTCTAATTACATGCAAACAAAAATTACTTTGTACAGCATAAGCAAAATCTCCCAAAACAGATCAGTTTGCTCCAGTTACTTACCTAAAACACTGCACAACTGTCTCATCAGTGAGTTTACTGAAACCAGGAAGGCAATCTGATGGGAAAGTAGACACAGAACATCACCCAGCCAAATGAAATAAGAACACACAGGTTTTAGTCTCAATTGAATTCCCACTCTAGAGTATAAAGTTGCTTTCTGGTATGATCCATGTAATGACAGTAGGGGGGTCATACTTTAGAATAAACAATCTGTTCAAGCATCTGTCCCAGACAAGGATCAAAAGTATGTCTCTCTGTAGATCTCATTTTTGTTCAGACTTCATGACCCCTTCTTCCCAACTATACCACCTTTCCTTCTGAAATTCCTTTTGAAAAATTGCTTTATGAAATCCTTTCTCTAAGTTGGCTTCATATGATGTAATTCAGTTTGCTGTAGCCACAAATGGTACACCTCTGGATTCAATCATAAAAGATTATGGTGCATTATATGGCTAGGTTCACAGAATACATTAACTCCAATCCAAACACAACACATTATGGTTTATAGAGTGGATGAACGCTACCTAAAATATGTCCTTTGAAATCTCAATGGACTAATATGAATCTGGGAAAACAATATTGTATGAGATGTATCAATCACCTGCCTTAGGACTTGTTGGCTTCAAACATTCATGGCCTAGTTTTTCATTAATCAAGGTTGATCGGTCTGATCAAGTATTGATCTTGAAATTTAAGGATAATATAGATACTTGTGGGACCATTGACATGACTAGTTCTTTCTTCATGCCAAAGCTTTTGCACTGGAATCATACACCATATATTAAAGCAAAGCAAACTCTGTGGCAGAGTCAAATGTACACCTACTTTAAAAGAACAAAATTTGCAAAAATAGCATGTACACAGTGCCAGAAGAGAATTGTATTAGCCATTAAGAGCAGATGGCTAAGTAAACTGATTGCCTAAGAAGCCAAGGGACCAGGGTTAGGAGAGGAAAAGATACGGTAGCAGCATCAAATATTGCATGGCAGCACATTTAACACTGTAGCACAATGACATCAATACAGTATGACAAGCAACGTAAGCTGAGTGTAATAGCCTGCAGTGGTAACGTGCAGCAGAATAATCAAAGTTCATTTGAAGGTTGAGAGACCGACTGACTGAACGTTTGGGTAAGATACTCTGGGATGTGGCTATGCTTGGTCACTTAAAAGTAAATAGCTTTCCAGCCCTATCTACCCAGATCTCCTTCAAGTCACTTTAGAGGAGGATTAGGGGAGAGATAGAAAGGAAAAATGAAAAGGATTGGTGCTTTCAGAGTGAGACAAGGACACAACAGATTCTTCAGACGAAGCCACAAGTCTCCCCCTAATTAGAAGTAACATAAACCTCCTGATTGCATCTGAGATAAGGGAAACTACAAAGCATGGAGTCAAATACATTTATAACCCTAAGACATTGTACACAGCAAAACAAGAGGAATCTATCTATACTAACAAATCATGGGGGATGGGGTGCGGGGGAGAGTATTTGATTCCTCTCATTTCGGGACTAAAGTTACAAGAAAGTAGCTATGGACCCACTCATGTTTGTCTTGTGCTGCAATTAGTAATTCTTTCTTCTATCCTTCTATTAACTCTTCTGAAAAATAAAATGACACAAATATGCTTGTGTTATTTATCTTGGATTTGGCTGTGAATGAACACTTTTCCAAAAATGTAAAAAACTCAAAGACCAGTGTCAACCCTTTATGATTGCCCATAGGGAAGTGGATTCCCATCACCGTCTTCTACATTTATGCATAGGATTAATAGAGAAAGCCCAAGGCCCTTTGGTATTATGTGCAATGGTCTGGGTTATTTTTTCATAATAATTAAAAATTATTCCTCATTAAAGCTAACAAAAGGCGAACCAAGGAATTTGGAGAGTATCAATAACTAAAGACTTCTTAGCATGGACCATAGGAGGCATAAAGTTGGATCTCCATTTGGCTGTGGAAAAGAAGAAAGAAAAATCACCAAAATTATGCCCAAGAAATTATAAGGTGGGAAAGCAGTTTCACAGTCAGGCAACTGCTAGGAATGGCTCCATTTCGGTGTTATAGTAAAAATTCATTCACAGCTGAGCTTTGTTGAGCTTCCAGGAAGCTTCAATCAAGTTTTAGCCTGCCAAGGAGAACCTGGCAATTACTTCTCAATCTAGCCTACAGTCCTAGAATTCCCTGGCAGGCTACTATTCAAGTACTAAGCGCCTGACCATGAGCTGTTTCCAAGGGCAGGCAAGGTTGTGTCTAAATATATGAAACCCTTTCAGCTTGAAGTTTTGACTGAATGGTTTTTCTGGAACTTCCTGATGGCTCTGAAATGACCATATCTACTTTAAGAGGACCCAACACAAAGAGTTTTCAGATAGGCCTCTCTTTGTGATCCAAGTAGAACCTATGAATACATATTGATACTTCCTCTTAAATTTCAAGTATGTCAACCAGTTTGAACTGAATTGCTATTACAATTGAAGTTCTAATGCTGTGGTTATTGCACATATGGCACTTATAGGCACATCTCAGAGTTAATGGACAGCTTTACTGGAAAATGTTTTAATTATGAATCTCTTTGTTTAATTGTAGCTATTTATTTCCTTAATTTCACAGGTAAGTCATAAAACTACAGATTTTGTCCCTCACTTCCATTTGATTCAAGTTGTTATGTATGCAGGTTTGAATGTCATTGGTTAAGTTTGAACTGTTCTTGTAAAATGTCAGAAATGATTGGTTTAAAAAGTGCGGGAAAACCCTGCACTCTGATTGGCTGGCAACTGCGGCTGCTGGCTATAAGTAGCAGCCGCAGCCCAGCCAAATTGGGTCTGTTATGAGCTGTAGTCACTAATAAACTCTTCACTGAAGCACTTTGCATCTGACTCTTCATGCAAATCTAACACTGGCGACGAAGGTGGGATCCTTCCCGAAGAGAAGACAACGCGGAGAACAAGCTGAGAGAGATGGCTATGCTGAACACCCCCCCAGCCCCATTCGATCCAATGGCAGAAGACTGGGACTTGTATGCAGATCGTTTCCAAACGTATTTGGAGGGAAACGATCTCGCCGACATTTCCGAGAAGCGGAAGAGGGCGGTCTTTCTCACCCACTGCGGTCCGGCCGTTTTCAAGATGGCAAAGGCATTGGCGGGAGCTGCAGACATGAAGGTAATGGACTGGCCCGACTTAGAAAAGTTATTAAGAGCCCATTACATGCCACAAGTATCATGCCTCATTAAGAGACACAAATTTTACCATCGGGATCAAGGGGAAAGCGAAAACGTTAATGACTTCGTGGCAAGTTTAAGGGACATTGGGGGTGCTTGTGAGTTTATCAACTTTGAAGAGGCCATGCACGATCCATTTGTTCTAGGCCTAAAAGACAAGGTTTTGCAGAGCAAATTATTAATGAAACCTAAGATCACGCTTAAAGAGGCCATAGAAGAAGCTTCTTCAGTGGAAGCTACCAAGTCCTCAGCAGCAGCCATGAAGAAAATTAACAAGGCCACAAGCCATCCTGATGTGGAAAAATCCACAGCAACCTAGTGCGAGCAAATAGATTCTGATTCAGACTGTAGTAAGGTGGAGGAAGGAATTTATAGACTCAGAATGGAGAAGAAAAGGAAAGACCTTGGAAGAAAAAGGCAAGACTTTTATTGCAGAGGTTGTGGGGGGGGGGCACCCCTGCACTGAATGCAAGTTTTTTGATACCATCTGCCTCCGTTGTGAAAAAAGAGGTCACCTAGCAAGAGTCTGCAAATCATCCAGAACTCCACCAAGCAAAAAGAAGTTTCCTGATAAAGAATTCAAGCATAACAACTTCAGTGAGAAAATGGGCACAACACAGAAGCAAATGGAAAGAATGAAACTCATCAAACAGTCACTATTGGTCATTCTTCACCCTTAAGAAGCAGAAAAGTACATGTGAAGGTACTTATTGAAGGAAGGCCTTGCAAATGGAAGTGGACTCAGGCTCCTATTTATCTATGGTGTCATGTGACACTATTCACAGGCTACTTCCCAACATTCAGAAGAAGCATTTCCAGAAGCAAGCACTGACTCTTAAAGACTACCAAGGGAACAAGATTCCAGTAGTTGGAACAAGAGAATTCAATGTGAAGTTCAAAGGCCACACCAAACATTTGCCCCTGACCATCGTGGACAAAGACCACCCAAGCTTGCTGGGACTTGAGTGGTTCAATCCACTAGGCATTGAGGTGACTGGCATCAATCATGTGAGCAACACTGAATGGGAGGAGGCCTTGAAGTCTGAGTTTCCAGAGGTCTTCAGCAACGGATTGGGCAAGTATATGGGGACCCCTATCACTTTCAACCTAGATCCCAAGGTGCCCCCAATTCGTTTAAAACCCAGAAGGGTCCCATTTGCCTTAAAGGAAAAAATTGATGCACAATTAGATAAGCTAATAGCTCAAGGAGTTTTAGAGCCCACTGACCACTCCAGATGGGAGACACCCATAGTCACACCAGTCAAGACTGATGGGTCAGTAAGAATCTGTGGAAACTATAAGGGGACATTGAACCATGCGCTTCAGAAGAGCACATATCCAGTTCCAGTGGTGCATCATTTATTACATTCACTTGGCAGGGGTACAGTCTTTGCCAAATTGGATCTGGCAATTTTTTTAAAAAATTACATTTATATGCCGCCCTTCTCCAAAGACTCAGAGCGGCTTACAATTTTTGGAGCACAACCCAGTGCGCTCAGCAATAGCCTTCATTCCATTGTATATGCCTGCTTATTACTAAGCAGCATTTTTACAAGGTCAGCTAATTGCCCCCAACAATCCTGGGTCCTCAATTTACCTACCCCGAGAGGATGGAAGGCTGAGTCAACCTTGAGCCTGGTGGGATTCGAGCCTACAGTAATTGTAGACAGCTGACAATTGATGATGCCACTGCAGAGGCCCAAACCATTGTGACTCATAGAGGTGCCTTCAAATGTAAAAGGTTACAGTTTGGAGTAAGCGTGGCACCAGGCATTTTCCAAAGCCTTATGGAAAGGATGCTCCAAGGACTGCCAGGAGTAGTGCCTTACTTTGATGATGTGTTAATCTCTGCTGAAAATGACACTCAATTACAAGAGAGACTCAGAGAGGTCCTTACCAGATTCAAGAAAGTGGGGTTAAAAGTCAAGGAACAAAAATGCACTCTAAGAACTGACAATGTTGAGTTCTTGGGCTACATGATTGACAAGCATGGCATCCATCCTACAGAAGCCAAGGTTCAAGCAATCAAAGAAGCCCCTAGACGAAAATGCAAAACAGATTTGCAAGCTTTCCTGGGACTCATTAACTTTTATCACATGTTCCTACCTCAGAAGGCAACCATTGCAGAACCATTACACAGATTACTTGACAAAAAGTCTGTTTGGGTCTGGGGCAGGAAGGAACAATCAGCATTTAACAGTATTAACAGACTAATCACGTCTGATGCTGTACTCATACAGTTCTCTGAGAATTTACCTGTTGTACTGACTTGTGATGCATCCCCTTTGGAGTGTGGGGGTTTGAGCCACAGGTTTCCCAGTGGAGAGAAGCCCCTATTGCATTTTACTCTCGCACTTTGACCAAAGCAGAGAGGAATTACAGCCAATTGGACAAGGAGGCATTGGCAATTGTTGCAGCTGTTAAGAAATTTCATGAATATCTGTATGGCAGAACATTTACCATTGTTACAGATCACAAACCTTTGTTAGGCATTGTGGCAGGAGACAAGCCTACACTTACTATCCTGTCACCAAGAATGCTGAGGTGGACTGAATTTCTTGCAGCTTATTCATACAAACTTATCCAGAAGCCTGGCAAGGACATTGGACATGCTGATGCACTTAGTCGTTGCCCACTTCCTTGCCACAAGGAGGACTTTGAACCTGAAACACACACCTTTTTCCTAGAAACTGTTGCCAAGCTTCCAGTGCACGCTGCTGAAATTGCCAGAGAGACTGCCAAAGACACTGTGTTGGCTCCTGTTATAGGCTGGATTAAGAAAGGTTGGCCTCTTCAAGATCTACCTCACCTTGCCCAACTTAAGTCCAGGCAAACTGAATTATCTGTATTAAGAGGATGTATTTTGTGGGGTAACAGGTGGTTATTCCTGCAAAACTGCAAAGAGAGGTTTTGGAAATGTTACATGAGGGTCATCCTGGTATTGTAAGGATGAAGGGATTGGCCAGGAGTTATGTATGGTGGCCAGGTATTGACAAAATGGTTGAAAACTGGGTTGCATCTTGTCCCAACTGTCAGGTAGTCAGGCCTGCCCCACCTCTCACCCCCAAACAGGAATGGGAATGCCCTAGGGGCCCCTGGTCTAGGATTCACATTGATTTCGCTGGCCCTACCAGAGGACACACCTTCCTTATTATAGTAGATGCATATTCCAAATGGCTAGAGGTAATCCCTGTGGCATCCACCACAACTGATGCTGTCATCAAGCAGCTCAAAAGCTTTTGTAACCCACGGGTTACCTGATGTTCTTGTCTCTGACAATGGCCCTCAATTTACATCTAACCTTTTTGAATCCTATTTAGCACAACAGGGTATCAGACATGCCCTGACTGCCCCTGGGCACCCTTCGGCTAACGGCCGGGCTGAACGCATGGTACATTTTACCAAGGAAAAGCTTCAGCAATTGGGTCCTGGGGACATCACTGAGAAAGTTGAAAAACTTCTTAGTGTTCAGCACATCACTCCTAACCCATCAACTAACTTATCCCCAGCAGAGTTGTTGATGGGTAGGAAACTTAGGTCTCCCCTTGACCGCCTTCATCCCTCTTACGCACCCAACGCACCACTAGATTCCACTAGCAAAGTTCGCACCTTCAGTGTGGGTGATTCTGTTTATGCTAAGAACCTTATGGGTAAACCTTCATGGATTCCTGCTGAAATAACCCAAACAACTGGCCCTCGTTCTTACAGGGTACAAACAGAGGATGGTGTCCTCTGGAGCAGGCACATTGATCAGTTAAGATCCAGATTACCTCAGGAACATCACAATTGTTCCTCTCTAGTTCCCATACCTAATGCCTTTTCTAGGGGGGAAGGGGAGGAGCATGAGGATAATCAGCAAGCAAGAATCAACCTCATGTGTAATGAGCCATTACGACAGGAACCATCCCAAAACCTGTCACAATGCCAAAATCCATCCTTACAAGTGGAAGATTGTACATCACTACCTGACTTGGGTGCTGACATTGGGCTGGAGATGGGTTGGGAGGAGAGACCAGATTCTAACAATCAAACAGGGTCTTCTTTCACAGGAAGTCCAACTAGGGAAATGTCAACAGACACATTTCCTCTCTCACTGGGTGAGAACGTTAAAACTTCTGAACCACGAAGGTCTCAACATACACATAAGAGCCCCACCTATTTAAAAGAATACATTAGATAGGTTGGGGTTTGAGTATGGAGTGAACCTAGTGGGGAGGGGTGTTATGTATGCAGGTTTGAATGTCATTGGTTAAGTTTGAACTGTTCTTGTAAAATGTCAGAAATGATTGGTTTAAAAAGTGCGGTAAAACCCTGCACTCTGATTGGCTGGCAACTGCGGCTGCTGGCTATAAGTAGCAGTGCAGTCCAGCCAAATTGGGTCTGTTATGAGCTGTAGTTACTAATAAACTCTTCACTGAAGCACTCTGCATCTGACTCTTCATGCAAATCTAACACAAGTGGTTTGAATCAAATGCCCTGAATGACTTTTTCTTAGGAATTCTACTAAACATGCTGAACATTCAATCTGGACACTCATGGGCATTCTCATTTCCTGCACTCACTCCAATTCAAAAATTTTGAATGTGCTGCTATGACTTCTGGGTTTTTTTCCCCCTGACTTTCCATTTGCAATTTCCATTCAGCAGCTGAACAAAACATTCAGACCCTGAGTAACAGCAAAATTCTTATAGTAAAGTAATCTTAATTTGATATATTTCTAATTTTAAGATGTGGCTGCTGCCTTCCCTGTATTGAAGGGAAGGTTCGTATTGGAGGCACTATCATCTACAAAATCAGTTATCCTGGCTCCACAACATGTGCAATATAATTGCTCAGTTGACAGATTTCCATCATGTTATTATTATATTCTAATAAACTCAGTTACATGCTGTTTAACATCCATGGAATAATATAAAGAATGAATAAGTATCCAGCGGTGGCTAATCTTTTCCCCAAAGGAAAGTAGGGCAGGAGTGTAATTAGTACTTGCCAGCAAACTTGAGATAAATAAAATTTAGACCAGAGGAAATGTTTATTAATGAGGTTTTTCAGCTACGTGAAGAAGAATTTGCTTTTGTTTGTTTTGTTTTACCAAAATCAGAGTATATCAAATCTTGAGCAAAATGACAATGAATTAAAATTCAGATTATGATGGACATTTAAAGTACGGATGTTATAATTTTGAAGAGGCCACTAAACATTTCTGCCTTTCATCACATGTCATCTGTTATTACAACATCAACTTCACAAGTATCAGTGATGTCTGAAATCTGAAGCCAAAGCTGTAGAGTTTACATAGCATTTGGGGGTGTCTCCTGCTAAAGTGGTTTTCATTGGTTCCTTTTTCTGTGTTGTACATTCAGGCTTTGGTAGGCTAAGGGTAGAGATAAACTCTACGGATTTCTCCTGACCAGTGGCCTAGTGACATGAGGTGTTCTCTGAACTTTATTATTTTGAAAGGATGCTGGCAGACTTTCCCTATTACATTTCAAATTACTAACTTTATACCCAGTCTCCCTGAGCCTAGATCACATCACAACAGCTGGCTATAAAGCTCTTGAAAATTGCTCTGGTTATAATCCATGAGTCACAACCATATAAAATTATAGCCAAGCAAAACGATCAGAACGTTTTCTGTAACACCCAAAAGACCAGGCAATACCAGACTCGGGATGTCTTATGGTTTTCCCAGGATTATGGTGCTGTAGTCATTCATCATAAGAAAGATCACTGGGCTCAGAAATATGTGAGATCTGTGTCAAAGGTATTCATAGTTAAAAATTCATTATCCTTTTATTTTCAGATATGCCTGGAAGCAGCTTGGCTTTTTCACAAAGGCAGGAGATAAACATCTTTACAGCATTTTCCTTCTTTAATTTTTTAAACTGGCACTGTCGCCTCAAGTCAAGTGCAGAACTTTCCCTCGATATTGCAATTATTCCCTACTATTATTTTGATAGGTAGTTAATTTAAAATGGAAGGCCATAAAAATTCTCTATCTTAGAAAGTCCCTAAAGTCAATCTGAACATTTTTGTGAGCTATAAAAAGACGAATGTAAGAATAATCTCATGGTACTTTTGTTGCTCACATTTCAATGAGATGTGGCAAGCAGCTAATTAAAAAGTTCATTGTACAATTCTACATGCAGTAATCACTACTGTTTCTGTATCTCTTCACTGACATCTCTATTCTAACTTCCACCCGCTAAGAACACTTAGATAGATGAACTCAAATTAGGGTGAAAACTTTGCATTTTCTAGAAAAAGTGATTCACTATAGAGCAAGATGATAAAAAAGAAAGGGAATCCTTTGGTGCGGGTGCTACTTCCATCTTTGCTCTTGGAAGTAACATGAACTTTGAGTGGTGAGTAATGAAAGGGTTAACTTTCTCCCCAATTTCCTCCATTTTACTCATCTAGATTCTTTTAAATAATAATAATAAAAAAAAACATTTCATGCAATACAGGTAGTCCTCGAATTATGACCACAATTGAGCCCAAAATTTCTGTTGCTACATGAGACAGTTGTTAGGGGAGTTTTGTCCCATTTTATGACCTTTCTTCCCACAGTCATTCAGTGAATCACTGCAGTTAAGTTAGTAATACAATTGTTAAGTGAAGCTGTTTTCTCCATTGACTTTGCTTGCCAGAAGTTTGTAAAAGGAGATCACATGACCCTGCGATTCCACAACCATCATAAATATGCACCTGCCAAGCATCTGGATTTTGATCATGTCATCATGGGGAGGTCACAAGTGTGAAAGTGTGAAAAATGGTCATAAGCCACTTTATTTAGTGCCATGGCCATTTTGAACGGTCACTAAAGAATTGTTGCATGTCAAGGACTATTGTATACAGTTTGGCCTTTTATTTTGTTCTACATATTACATCTGCCCATCCTACCAGATCCAGAGGCAGGACATGCTACAGGTCCTATCTTCACTTGCTGAGTCCTAGCTGGTGGGTCTTTTCTGTGGTGACCCATGCTTTATGGAACATTCTTACCTCCAGCAGTGAGGTTGGCTTCATCTCTTTTAACTTTCTGAAAGTCCCTGAAGACCTGGTTGTGGCATGAGGACTGGGACCTGTTCTTCGGCTAATACTTTTTTTTTAGTCTTGTGCCTTTTATAATTTATTTTTTAAAATAATAACTTTAATACTTTGTATATGTATTTTATACATGTTTTTAGTTTTTCAGATAACAGATAACTGTTTTGAACTCTGTATGAGTACCTGCTCCAGAAGGGTAGAGTCTAGTTAGAAAGTAGGTCTGTTAGTGAATTCATTTTGCACTTGGCATTTAAAAAAATGCCATCAGAAATCTCAGCAGTCAGTTTTGCAAGTACTGTTGTCAGAAGACATTTACACCCATTTAAGTTGCTTGGTGCCTCAAATGATTTTCTTCTTGTGATTTGCCTATCTGCTGTTTTACTGTTGCAGGATGGCAAGTGACAAGAGGGGTGAGGCAGATAATAAACAGAAGAGAAATGGGTGAGGGGACAATGTAGTAACCCTTGGCTCTTGAGGCACGGATGATTTAAAGTTATAGTATAGGTTTTTCATATACTGTCTTACCACTGTTCTTATAGCATTGGCTGTTCTTACTTCTAAGGAATTTATTTCTCATCTATGATATCTGTGCCAACTCTGTGGAAGGATTCATACATCTCCCAAAACACCAATAAATTACAAATGTCATTTATTTTACCAGATTACTGGGAAATACCCCCCATTTTTATCTGTTGAAAAACTATACACATGCCAACAATCACACTTTTTCACAACATTTCCACATGCTTACTTTAATGTAAAAGTTGAACTGATAAAACTCAATAATTGGGGACATTTCCTTTGGGAGCATTTCCTAACCTTTACAAGGTTTCCTCAACTATTTAAACATGTTGCAAAAAGTAATTGATGTTTGCAATCTGGATTTGGTCCATACAACTGACTCTATTATCTCTGAATTAGAAAATGTGATTAAAGTTTTCTAATATTTTTTTTTAAACTCATCATTCTGCATCTATGGCCTACTCATCAAAGTGAGTATAGAGATGAGATTTATTAATCCTACAGATTATTCCTTCCTATTTTAAGGAAAAGTTATATTTATATTTATTGATAAATATAAGACATTGGAACCTAGAAATTAATTGGAAGCCAGTAAAACTGATCATATTCTGATATATGGTGATATAACATCCGGACTTCAAAAGTTGTTTTTGTTGTCAAGTTTGAGTTCTTACCCCCAAGGCACATCAACAGGATTTGACAATGGAAACGAAATGTATCTGTGATTTCAGTGTCCAGCAAGTTATGCTAAAGAGCCTTTTTTTGTGCCCTTGACCCATTCTTCATGCAGTTTTTTGGCAAGATTTGGAGGCTGAGAGAGAATGACTGGTCCAAAATCATGCAGATGGCTCTGGGTCTAAGATAGAAGTAGAACTCACAGTCTCTCAGTTTCTAGCCTGGTGCTTTTAACCACTACATCAGCCTGGCTCAAAAAGAGTTTACCTCCCTAATATAATTGACCGATATACATAATTGCATTAAGGAAGTAGGGTCTACTGTAGCTGAAATTCAGGGGAATCAAGATGGATTTTTGAATACATTCACATTTGTTATAATTTCAAAATATATAAGCCAGTGAGAAACTGCTTCTAGTTATTATCTCATCAACACCATCAACAAACTCTGAGGTTATACGCAACCAGATTGTTTTATTTGGTGGGTTACAACTCTTTACAACTAATATACATTAATTATGTTGGTGAATTTATGGTCCCTTTTCCTCTGTTCAGAGTATCAAAGGTCCATTTCTAATCAGCAGCTGTCTTTTATTCATTGCTGGAACTGAAACTGAAACTTGTTGAATGCTTTCTCTAGAACTTTCAATATAATTAAATACATGTATTGTTTCCATTCTGACTTTCTGCCTATGGCAGAAAGACAACATTTAGGTCACAGAAAGATACACTATATCAAAACCTTGTCAAAATAAAATTGTGCAATGTTCATGTTGTTATATTTTTTAGTAACTTGAATAATGGGTCACTGGGTAGGGGCTTGACACATCTTCATAATGTGATAATATTTATAGGATGACTGTTTTAGCAAGGGTTTTTTGTGTGTTGAAGTTTCCAGATGGAGGGCTTAAACACAGAAGGAGCCTTCTAGAATTTTATATTTTCTTCCTCAATGGATTTTTTTCTTCTTAAGAAAAAAAAGGAAGAAACCAAAACAGCAACTTACAAATGGAAAGCAGGAGGGACATAGATTAGATAAACTGGATTTGTTTAATGATGGCTTAACATATTGCATGAATCCAACCAATTGCAACTTAATAATGTCAAGGTTAAATTATGATGTAATGCAAGGTATGAACCCAGCAAGGAACCATTGCAAGAATACAGCATGGTGATTGCACAGTAAAGACTTCTTCTAAAAGTCCAAAAAGATCAGGAGATGCTGCTGCTGTTGATTCACTTTAAAATATTTAACACATTCCCTTAATCCATCCAGACTGGGCAGTACCTAGCAAAACAATAAATAAATCCCTAATTGTTTGTCAAAACTCCATTAAAGCAATAACTAGGTGATCTCCCAGACCAACTCATTATGGGCCAAATTAACTAAATTTCTTCCTTGTGGAATTATATTAGGTTCAGCGCTTTGCCCATTCAACAAGTAATATATGATGAAGAACAATTTGAAGAGGTATCATAGGTACTTTAGAAAGTGTCTAGCTCTTTTTCCAGTAATCTAATAATTTACTGAGAACTATTTTAGTCTCACTAAAGAATTGGAAGCTGAAGTTGACTATAGCTTATTGGAAGATTGAAGTGATAATACAGGTGAAACTCGAAAAATTAGAATATCGTGCAAAAGTTCATTTATTTCCGTAATGCAACTTAAAAGGTGAAAATAATATATATGAGATAGACTCATTACATGCAAAACCAGATAGATCAAGCCGTGATTTGTCATAATTGTGATGATTATGGCTTACAGCTCATGAAAACCCCAAATCCACAATCTCAGAAAATTAGAATATTACATGCAATCAATAAAACAAGGATTGTACATAGAACAATATTGGACCTCTGAAAAGTATAAGCATGCATATGTACTCAGTACTTGGTTTGGGCCCCTTTTGCAGCAATTACTGCCTCAATGTGGCGTGGCATGGAAGCTATCAGCCCGTGGCACTGCTGAGGTGTTATGGAAGACCAGGATGCTTCAATAGCTGCCTTCAGCTCTTCTGCATTGTTTGGTCTCATGTCTCTCATCTTTCTCTTGGCAATGCCCCATAGATTCTCTATGGGGTTCAGGTCAGGCAAGTTTGCTGGCCAATCAAGCACAGTAATCCCACGGTCATCGAACCAGATTTTGGTGCTTTTGGCAGTGTGGGCAGGTGCCAAGTCCTGCTGGAAAATGAAGTCAGCATCCCCATAAAGCTCGTCTGTGGAAGAAAGCATGAAGTGCTCCAAAATCTCCTGGTAGACGGCTGCGTTGACCCTGGACTTAATGAAGCACAGTGGACCAACACCAGCAGATGACATGGCTCCCCAAATCAACACAGACTATGGAAACTTCACACTGGACTTCAAGCATCTTGCAGTGTGTGCCTCTCCATTCATCCTCCAGACTCTGGGTCCTTGGTTTCCAAATGAGATGCAAAAGTTGCTCTCATCAGAAAAGAGGACTTTGGACCACTGAGCAACAGACCAGGTCTGTTTTTCTTTAGCCTGGGTAAGACGCTTCTGACGACATTTGAAGCCCATGTCCAGGATCCGTCTGTGTGTGGTGGCTCTTGATGCACTGACTCCAGCCTCAGTCCACTCCTTGTGAAAGTCCCCAACACTTTTGAATGGCCTTTTCCTGACAAGCCTCTCCAGGCTGCGGTCATCCCTGCTGCTTGTGCACCTTTTTCTTCCACATTTTTCCCTTCCACATAACTTTCTATTAATGTGCTTTGATACAGCACTTTGGAAACATCCAACTTCTTTTGCAATTACCTTTTGAGGCTTTCCCTCCTTATGGAGGGTGTCAATGATGGTTTTCTGCACAACTGTCAGGTCAGCAGTCTTTCCCATGATTGTGATTCCTATTGAACCAGACTGAGGGACCATTTAAAGGCTCAGGAACCCTTTGCAGGTGTTCTGGCTTAATTAGCTGATTAGAGTGGGACACTTTGAGCCTAGAATATTGCACCTTTTCACAATATTCTAATTTTCTGAGATTGTGGATTTGGGGTTTTCATGAGCTGTAAGCCATAATCATCACAATTATGACAAATCACAGCTTGACCTATCTTGTTTTGCATGTAATATCTCATATATTAGTTTCACCTCTTAAGTTGCATTAGAGAAATAAATGAACTTTTGCACGATATTCTAATTTTTCGAGTTTCACCTGTAGCTGGTATGTCTTGCAATAGCAGAAAGAAGAGAAACTATGATGGCGCTAACCTTCGTTTAGTAAAGTTAGTCGGCTTAAAAAAACTGGTTCCATGGTTATGTCCAGAATTGAAGATTATCTGAAATTCTATTACCTTTCCTAAATTCATCAAGTAAAAAGGGACATAAACAGATGGGCATATTGTTTATTGTGAAACTTTTTTTAAATAAAATTCTGAGTTGTTTTACTATGCTTGTTTTAAAATCTGGGTATCTATCTTCACACACTTTTTTTCTGTGTTCATAGCATGAATGATATGGGTTAGGCCTACAGCCTTAATACAAGATGTGTTCATCATGGAATACAGAAGTGGAATTACAGAACCCTTAAAGTCCTATGACTACTGTGTTACTTTATAGGCACCAAATGTCAGTTAAAATACTGCTAAATAAAACTTCAAAGGAACAACCATAGACAGTCTTAAAATGGCTGGTGACAAAGAATACTATTGTACTAGGGACTATAAAACATTTCAGTAAAGAACTTCAAGCACAGTACAGAGAAGTATATCTTTTTAAATAATATAATCCTTTACGTACATCAGTATCATATTGTCTGATAAGCATCTTGGGGGGAAGGTAATCTAGCTTCAGTTGCTTACATCAGCTATTGTTCAGGACAGTTGTATATTGACAAATTAAATTATTAAGGGGCCTATATTGTCAATGCTGACTTAATTTTATTTGCTTGGGATAAGCAAATGAATACGAATTAAGGGTGGTTTCATTCCTACAAATTAAAGATGATTTCATTCCAGTCATTAATTCCTTTAGGGAAAAAAACCTTACTATTTTACATGGATTAAAACACGAGAACTGAGTCTGAAAGATGAAAGGATTGTCTAGCCTACAGACAGACAGCTACTAGTCAGTGAAAGCCTTGTTCTTGGCTGCTTCAGTTTAACTCTACATACCCTCTATTCAGCTTTACATAATATTCAACAGCCATTTTTCCTGCAGTTATTGGCACAGCACTCCACACATATAAGAAAGTATGATTACAGTGTGCTTTTATATGCTAACAAGCAACAAGCTTTGAGCTGCTGGCTGTATCCCAACAGCTAGAAAATTTGATCTCTTCAGAAGGACCAGCTCTGTCTATGTTTATAGATCTACATTTTATTTATAGTTCTCTTCAATGAGGAGAAACACAGAAATCAAAGAGATGTCGTGGTAAACTTTAAAGAACAATCAATAGGAAAATGTGCAATCATCTGTCCCTTAGAGCTAATACATGCATAGTGAAGTGTTCCTTGTGGGAGTTTGTGGGAGGGAGAGAGGGTGCAAAATTAATCCAGAAGTCAAAATTCTGATTGTGCCCTAACAGCACTAAATATCTTATGAAAGCACTGTATAATTTGCTTCCAAGCAATGGTAGAAGTAAATATGAAAAACCAAATAAGCAGAGTAGCAAAGCACAAAAGGGGAGAGGGGAGGCTATAACTAAATATAATATTTGAAATGAATGTAAGTATTTTAACAAATGAATTATTTTATATAAGGCAGCAATGTACATTTTTATTGTAATAATACATGCACATGATTTAAAAAAATGTAAGACAAGGTTTGAAGAGCATTCTTGAACTACTATATCTAAATGCTTGGCCCAGAAGCAAGGTTGTACATTTCTAAAAAGAGAACAGTTGATCAAACCTGATTAGTTGGGAACAAAGGATGGGGAAACTGTGCTATGAGTGGATGTCTGAGCAGTAGACAGTACAGGAAATATAGTGCCATTACTCAACTTAAAACAGTTCCCTTTCTAGAACCAGTCTTCACTTTGACTAAGGGCTAGTTCTTCCATTATATGAAATGTGGAGATTGTGTCAGATGTCAGGTGGTAGATTCTGCATACTGTGGTCCCCTTTACTGAAAGAAAGAAAAAAGAAAGTGTTTATGCCACCTGATCTTTAGCTTGCTGATCCAAATGCTGCAAAGAGGCAATGTTTAGTTCAGCAGTCACCTCCATGTGGAATACAGAGGAGATGCCATCTTGTTTTTTGCTCAAAATGAATACAATAACAATAATTAAGCTACATAACATGCAGAAAAAAAAATACTTAGCAATTGTTGATAAGAAAGATAAAAAAGTCTGGATAGTAAACGTGGCAGTACTAAAAGACAGCAAAATGTAAGAGAAAGAACTGGGAAATTTAACAAAATACAAAGACCTACAAATAGAAACACTGTGGCAAAAGCAAGCCAAGATAGTACCAATAGTAATAGGCAGCTTAAGCACGATCCCGAAACAATTGGAGCACCACTCGAACACTAATGGCATTGACAAATTTGTCAGTTAACTGTAAAGGGCAACTTTATTCAGAACAGCTTACATCTTGGGCAAGAAAGCGAGAATAAAACTTAAATTGTTACAAGACGCAAGAATAAGAGGAGGGTTCGCTCTGCCCAACTGGCAATTATATTATCAGGCGGCAAATCTGATGTGGGTAAAAGAATGGATAACATTAAGGAACAGTAGACTATTGACCCTAGAAGGACATGACCTGCTGTTGAGGTGGCATGCATTTCTTTGGTATAAGGGAACTAAAATACAAGGGTAACGTTAGAAGACACCATATTCGAGAGGCTTTGTTTTTAAATTGGGAAAAGACTAAAAACAATACTATCTAAAAATTCCGCAATAGATATCTACAATTGAAGCCTTTTCATATCCAATAATATACAAAAAGGAACAAACAGTTAGATATGGTGAGATACTGAATGAAAAGGGTGAACTTAAATCTGTGCAAGTGTTGGAAGAACAAGGCACAAAAATGAACTGGTTTTCATATTCACAAATACAATCTAGATTTGATGAAGATATTAAATTAGAAGGTATTTATGATAAGTTGACTGAATTAGATAAAATTTTGATAGGTACTGATGAAAAGGTAATTAAAAAACTTTATGGACATTTATTAGAATTTAAATTGGAGAAGGAGCAAGTTAAAGAAACGATGATTGCTTGGGGGAAAAATTTTGGATATGAGATTTAGAAAAATGGCAAAAATTATGGTCTCAAAATTATAAAATGACAATGTCAACTGCTTATAAAGAAAATCTGTATAAGATGTTTTACAGGTGGCACGTACCCCCAACGATAATTGCTAGAATGTTTAAGAATAAATTGGATAAATGTTGGAAATGTCATCAGACACCTGGCTCGTATTACCATATGTGGTGGACGTGTTTGGACGCAAAAAGATATTGGACTAAAATCCACACGTAGTTAGAAAAAATGATAAAACAACATATAGACTTTAAACCGGAAATATTTTTATTGGGAATCATACCAGAAATTTACAATAAAGAGTTGAAATATTTATATTTATTTATTTATATTGGGATTTATATTGTAAATATAAATTATATTGATTGTAAATGTTTTAACAGCAGCTAGAATTGTATTTGCTAAGAATTGGAAAAATGATAAAATACCTTTGCAGGAGGAAGTCATTAAGAAAATTATGGACTGTGCTGAAATGAGTAAGTTGATATTTGAAATTAGAGAGCAAGAAGATAAACAATTTTATATGATATGGGATTTGTTTTATCAATGGTTGGACAAAAAGAATAAGTAATGTAATAGAGTAGATAATTTTGTAATAGAAGTTTAATAGATTGACATAAAATACAATATAGACATATATAACCATTGGTTGAAAGGATAATATAAAGATTTGTAACCAACTGACACACTGTATGTATATAATATGGAAGATGGTTTTATGTTTTATGTTTTGTTTGTATGTTTGTCTTAAAAATAAAAACTTTTTTGCAAAAAAAGAGAACAGCTTACATCTTGTGACAATACCTCTAACACAGGGGTCGCCAACCTTTTAGACCTCAGGGACCACCAAACTCATAACTTTAAATCCCAGGGACCACTAACTGGTTCTGTGGGCATGGCCTAATTTGTGCGTGTGGCTTGGTGGTCATGTGACTGGCTGGGCATGGCTTGTATGTAAATATTATAAATATTTATATAAATATTGATTTTTTTATAAAAAAAGAGCAACTTTTACCCAAAATCAGGCAAAGCAGGCAGGCAGATTCAGTTGCTCACAGAATGCATCTGGCTCATGGGCCGCCAGTTTGAGACCCTTGTTCTAACACCATAAAACTTCAACAACTGCCTATCCCAGGTACTTGCAAGGACTCGATAGGTAGAGAAAAATGCTAAAACCAATCTGGACCTCTGGTTGACTGTGCAATGAAGCATAATACAGTGGAAACTCAGGTCGCAAACGCTTCTGTTTGGGACCAAATTGGGTGGTGAATGAAAAATCCACCCAATTTTTGAATCGGGTCACGATTCAAAAATCGGGTAGTGAACAAAATTGGTGCAAAAGATTCCCTTTCTGCGCTGGTTTTGCCTTTGGTGCCATTTTTTTGGGACTGTGTGCATGCACAGTTAGTCGTGCTTCCAGACATGACCAAATTGGGTTGCAACTGGAGTCCGGGAATGGATTACAGTCATGACGCGAGGCTCCACTGTAATAAAAAGACTGGCTCTGCTCTGAACTGCAGGCAATTTTGCACATGGTATGACATGGAACATGTCTACTGGACATTTCAAAGTCCTATACATCATTATACAGGGTGGTTGGGATTGGCAGGAGACGTCGAGGCATAGGGCCATATCATGCGCTGGGAGCGTACCCATCTCTGCGGTGGCACGCTACGACCCTATGGCCTCCTCCCTAGGGGGCATGGGAACCGGGATCCCTGGGCTTAGGCTGGTGTATTTTAATGCCAGGTCCGTGGCTAATAAGTCTTCCCTCCTCCGCGAGATCATTGAGGAGGCTGCGGACCTGGCTTGTATCACCGAAACCTGGTTGGGCCGGAGGAGGTGTCCCTCTGGTTGATCTGTGCCCTCCAGGTTTCCGGGTTCTGCACCGCCACGGGCCCAGGGAAGGGGTGGTTGGGTGGCCGTGGTTATTCGGGAGACCCTGTTTCCAAGGGAGGTCGCGGTTCCAGAGATAGGCAGGAGTGAGACCCTCCTCTTGAGGTGGGGCCTAATGGTCGGGTGGGCTTGCTGCTTGCATACCTTTCCCCAGCTGTGTGGCAGCGGCCCTGCCTGGGCTTCGATCTCCTCTGGGGGTGGCGGTGGAGTTCCGGGCCTTATAGTCCTGGGGACTTCAATCTGCCCTCCCTGGGGGCTTGGGTTTGGCCCAGGAATTCATGGCTTCTATGGAAGCCATGGGCCTACCCAATTGATTCAAGGCCCGACTCACGAGGGGGAACACTCTTGACCTAGTTTTGTCTCTGAACAGTGGCGTAGTGACAGAGGGCAAGCCACTTTTACGGCGCTGCCCGTTCCATGGTCTGATCACTATCTCCTACAGCTGGTCTTCCAACAGGCCGCCCCCCACTGCTGGGATGAGGAGCCACTTAGATGGTTCCGCCCCAGACGCCTGATGGACCCTGAGAGGTTCCAGGCGGAACTGGGGTCTTTTCCCTCTTCCCTTGCCCACAGCTCTGCCGAGGATCTGGTGGCCGCTTGGCAATAGGCTGCGCTGGATGCCCTCGACAGGGTTGTCCCCATGTGTCCCCTCACACACCGTGGATCCCGGATGGCTCCTTGGTATACCGAGGAGCTCCGGGAGATGAAGCGTCGTCGGAGGGGTTTAGAGAGCAGGTGGAGGTCCACCCGCTCCCAATCCGATCGAGCCCAGCCAGGAGCCCATATTAGGACTTACCTGGTAGCTATGAGAGCGGCGAGAAAGTCTTATCTCTCCGCCCTCATAGCCTCCACAGATAACCGCCCAGCCGCCCTGTTTTGGGCTACCCGCTCTCTCCTTCGTACAGAGGGAGGGGCGGACCCATTGCGGGGAAGGGCTGAGGAGTTTGGTCAATATCTGTCGGATAAGATCGCCCGGATTCGAAGCGGGTTGTCCTCTGATTTGCAGTGGTCTGAGGAACGGGATACAAGCAGTCTGGCCAGTGTGATCTGGGATGAGTTCGATCCTGTTTCCGAGGATGAGGTGGACAGGACTATGCGGCGGCTGAGTTCCACCACATGTTTGCTGGACCCGTGTCCCTCCTGGTTGGCTTATGCCACCAGGGCGGCCACCTGCGGTTGGCTCTGGGCAGTTGTCAATGCTTTGTTAAGAGAAGGTGTTTTTCCCTCCGCCTTGAAGGAGGCGGTGGTGAGACCTCTCCTGAAGAAGCCTGCCCTGGACCCGACCGTGTTAGACAACTTTCGTCAGTCTCCAGTCCCAACCTTTGCTTTTGCGAAGGTTGTTGAGAGTGTGGTGGCCCAGCAGTTTCCACTTTTCCTGGATGAAGCGGACTACCTGGATCCGTATCAATCGGGCTTCCAACCCGGTTACAGCACGGAGACAGCATTGGTCGCGCTGATGTATGATCTCTGGAGGGCTCGGAACAGGGGTTTTTCCTCTGTCCTGGTCCTATTAGATCTCTCAGCGGCTTTCGATACCATCGACCATGGTATCCTTTTGCGGCGCCTCGGGGGGTTGGGAGTGGGGGCACTGTTCTATAGTGGTTCACCTCCTACCTCTCGGGGCGGTCGCAATCGGTGTTGGCGGGGGGCTGAGGTCAACCCCGAGGGTGCTCTCTTGTGGGGTCCCTCAGGGGTCGGTCCTCTCCCCTCTTCTATTTAACATCTACATGAAGTCGCTGGGTGAGATCATCCATGGTTTCGGGGTGAGATTCCATCAGTACGCAGATGACACCCAGCTGTACATCTCCACCCCAAACCAGATCAGTGATGCCCTCTCCCTGATGACCAGGTGTTTGGATGCAGTACGGATTTGATGAGCGGGAACATGCCGACTCAACCCGCCAAGACTGAGTGGCTGTGCATACCGCATCTCGGCCCAGTCAGAATATCCATCTTTGGCCATAGGGGAGAGGTGTTACCCCTGTGGATAGGGCGTGGAATCTGGGGTCCTCCTGGATGCACGGCTCCGGTTGGAGGAGCAGGTGGGGGCTGTTGCCAGGGGGGCCTTTGCCCAGCTCCACCTTCTTGTCAGCTTCGCCCATTTCTGGACCGAGATGCCCTGCACAGTCACTCACGCCCTTGTTACCTCTAGACTCGACTACTGCAACGCTCTCTATTTAGGACTGCCCTTGCATACCATCCGGAGATTGCAGCTGGTGCAAAATGCGGCAACGCGGGTGGTAATGGGAGTTTCCCGATTCTCCCATGTTACCCCCCTCCTGCGCTGCCTGCATTGGTTGCCGGTTGCACTCCGGGTGAGATTCAAGGTTTTGGTTTTAACATACAAAGTCCTTCACGACATGGGTCCTCAATATTTAAGGGAGCGTCTTCTTCCGATATCGAGTGCCAGCCGCCCTGTGCGAGCACATAGGCAAGGACTCCTCGGGGTCCCGTCGGCAAGCCAATGTCGGCTGGCAGTCCCCCAGCGACGAGCCTATTCTGTCACGGCCCCTGACCTCTGGAACCAACTGCCCTTGGGGCTCCGCCTGGCCCAACCTCCGCACCTTCCGCCATGATTTGAAGACCTGGTTGTTTGACCAATCCGGGCTGTGACCCCTCCTTGGGGGGGGGATGGGTTTCTTAATTATTTTAACTATTGTAAATTTTAGTTTTTGTAATTTTTGGGCTTGTAAATTTGGTTTAATCTCTTTTTAAGTATTTATTGTTACTGTTTTTAGTTGTGAGCCGCCCCGAGTCTTCGGAGATGGGGCGGCATACAAGTTCAAAAAATAAAAATAAATAAATACTATGAGTTCTAGACCATTCCTAGGCAGGGAAGCCATTTGGATTGCTCACCCACTCTTAGCCCAAGGGCCTTCACTGGTTGTGAGGAAAATAAGAGAACATTTTGTAGGCTGCCTTGAGTCAAACAAAATAATGATATAAACAAACAAACAAATACTCTTACACTACTCTAGATACACTCCTATTAATTGAACCAGGAATTTCATGAGCACAGCATCCCAAATACTGCTTCATACTTGCTTTTACATATCATATAAAGTCCTGCATGGCTTGGGTCTGGGGTACTTGCGGGAACGCCTCCTGCCAGCATCAACATCCCTTCGCCCTGTACGCTCCCACAGACAGGGCCTCCTTGGGGTGCCGTCGGCCAGGCAGTGTCGGCTGGTGACCCCCAGGGGTAGGGCTTTCTCTGTGGTAGCACCCATCTTGTGGAACCAGCTCCCTTTGGGGCTCTGATTAGCCCTGGACCTCTGTTCCTTCCGCCACGACCTGAAGACCTGTTTTTTTCAGCAATCTGGCCTGGACTGAAGTGGAGTGGGGATGGGTTTTTTAACTGTTTTTAGATTAGTTTGTGGGTTTTAAAATTTATTGGGCTTAATGTTTAATAGCATTTTATTTAACTTATTTGTATTCGTATTTTAATGTTGTGAGCCGCCCTGAGTCCTCAGGGAGAAGGGCAGCATATAAGTCCAATAAAATCAAATCAAATTTGAGGCTTATGTGGCTGGCCCTTCCTTCCTTCCTTTTCCTTCCTTTCCTTCCCTCCCTTCCAAAGCAGCATGCACAAATGGATTTTTCTTTTTTAATGCTGTCTCCCTTTTCCTTGTTCTCATCTAATATATTGATTGAGAAGAGAGTTGCTGATCACATTCCATGCCTAAGACCCACAATGTCAACTCAGCAGGGCTCTGAAATTCAGTTACTGGGGGAAAGGCATTGTATTAAGGTAGCAGGAGAGTGCATACTGTACAGAAACATTACCTGCAGACTTCACTTTCCCATCATCTGTGTGAACAATATTTACAACAGGTTCACTTTCTATTTGTGAGGGACATGAAGAGCAGCATCTGTTAACTGACTTAATTATGACACTTGATGCTTTTGACTTTCTCAGCATAACAGATGTTTATTTTGTGACTGAGGAAAAATGGGAGCACTCTGAATAGACTTAACTCCAACGTCTAAGAGTGACGAGTGATTATTGGCTCACTTTGACAGTAACCAGGGATAAGAATTGAGAAAGTCAGGTGAAAGTTTGAAAACGTTACAAAGAACCGCGCCAGACGCAATTACTTAAGAGAACAGTGAGAGAGTTAGGTAATTTCAAGTCTCGGAACTTCATGATCTTATTGAGGCAATCTCTTCCAATGAAATCTTATCTCTTTGCTTGCTTCAATCCTAATGCGTATTCTGCTAGGGCTGTGACCCAGGGTAATTCTCAGAAAGAAAAATAGCTGAGTTGCTAAAGCCTCAGGAAGGACCACCGTGTGAAAAACTAATATTACTTCTTCTTCTCCTTCTCTTGAGGCACGACGCCAGGGAAGTCCCCAGGAGTGGAAGAGGGTTGTTGCTCTTCCCGAGTATTCTCCCCACCCCCTACAAACTTGTTCAGCGATAAGAGCTGAATTCGGACGGCCGCAAGGGCCGCCCAGGACTTCGAGGCATGTGTGCATTTGCTTTCTCCTCCCATTTTAGTAGATAACTACCGATAAGCGCCGGGTCAGGAAGTGGAATTGCCCCATTGGTTTACTTGCCCCGGCTCCTCTTCCCCTTTGAAGAGGCGGGGAGGGGAATCTCTGCTACCCCTCAAGGAACCGAGAGGCCTTCCCGCGCTCCCCCGAGATATCCAAGGCCCCAAAGCACTTTTGGCAACCTCGGGGCCACGCGCGCGTTCTTCCTTCCTCTTCGAAACCCGCGCGGACACGGCCCTGGGAAACGGAAGGCCGCAAGTCCTCTTCCCAGGGCCGGAGCTCCAGCCGCTCAAAGCGCACGAAAGAAACAGCTCTGCCGCCGCCGCTCTGCCTTGCCGGTCCCGCGAAGCCCAGCCCAGACGAGCCTCCTGCTTGCGGGCTCCTCCTCCTCCTCTGACATCGACACCGCCCATTTCCAACCGGCGGGCTCCAGGCTCCGCCTCGCCCCGCCGGCTGCCCGGTTTGGCTGGTTTCTGACTGTGCTTGCTGTTGCCGTTGCCGCATGCTGTTTCGTGCCGTTGCCGGAGGAGCAGGAAGATGGCGGAACCGGAGCCGGACTGCAGCGCGCTTTTGGATGAAGAGCTTTCCTCCTTCGTCTTCAACTATCTCTCCGACAGCCAGGTAGGGCTTCGGAGAGCCGGCTTAGTCTCGGGGGGACCCTTACCCCTCCTTGCCCCGGCCGGCACGTTCGGAACAGTCGCTGGGATTCTAAATGGACCGTGGAGTCGCCAGGAGGGGAGAGCCTGGAGCGACGGGGTGCTAAGCTTGTGGGGTTCAGAGTATTCCGACCCCCCGTGCACCGACCGGTACATCTCGGCTACAGGGACTTCAGAACCCATGAGTCATTCGGGACCCCAGCTCTGCGATCTGTCAAGAACGGGCGGGGGTTAAAAAATTCCGTGCACCGTGAAATTTGGGGCTGGGGGATTCCGATCTGTCACGCTTCGCTGGGATGTTTTACGCAGCGGGTGCTTGATCTGACATGCAGTCGAGTTTCGGGCATAAAGACGCCGCATGCCCGCATTTACTCTGCAGAGAATTCGGGGCGCCGGTAATGAGGGGTGTGTGGTTGCATTCAGACGCAACTTAGAAGTCTGGTGCAGAAGATCCCGAGAACAGCCATGCCTTTTCTTTTCTTTTTTTAAGTGCTAAAGGTGCAGACTTAGATCTGCGAGGCAGGAGTGATCCCTTTAGAGAGCGCGAAATGTGCGTTGTGTGTATATGTGTCTGCGTGCGTAAGCGTAAGGACTTTTGATTTTTCCGTAGCGGATCTTTTCCCCTCTTGGGCATGGGGAGAGGAAAATGGAGAGCTCGCTAGCTGCCCGGCGGTCTGACACATTCCAATGCATCCAGGGCTGGAGAGCCAGGAACGCGGCCCTTTCGGGTGCCCGGATTCCTTCAAACGGCAGGCAGAATGGACGAAAGTAGGGAGGGTGGTTGTATGTTGCCAACCCCCCCGCGGAAGGTTGCTGGTCCTCTGCTCGCTGCAGATTACATAGAATCCGGCGGAAAAGAAGAAGAAAGAGCGTTTTCTTGGAGAGACTTTAAGTTGAGGATGGCTCTGCGCACCCCTCTTCCTATCCATATTACTCTGGAAACCCATCCAAACACTTTTCAGCACCACTCACACGTGGACGAGTGGATCAGCCTGCTGGTGTCCCAGATAACGAGCCTTGGCTTTTGCAGTGCTGCAGAGCTGTTCCCTTTAACCTTACCTTCCCCCCAAACCTGAACGCCGTTCGGTCCCCCGCCCCCGAATTATAAACTATGGAAAGAGGAATGGGAGAGGCTGAGGGTGCTATCCATGGGAAATGAAAAGAGCAGGGTACAATGTTTATTTACTCCCCCCTCCCTTCCTTTGGGCTTGCTGTTGCTTTTTCTTTTATGTGGGGAGGCAAGATTGGCAGCAATTCAGTTTGACTGTGAGAAAACAAGGATAAATGGATGCTGACCCCCTTCCTCTTCCCTTTTCTCTTAGGGATTTTGCTGGTGGGAGCACTTAATGTCTTAGGGTTGTATGTGTGAGTCATTGCTGATTATATACCCGCAGCTTTAGGGTGAGGGGGGTGGTGATCATCTTAGTTGCTTCAAATAAGCAATTTTGCAGATTGCTGCCCCTTTTGGAGTGAGTTGCATGTCAAAATCAGATTAAGGCTTTTTTGGCAGCCCTTCCTGATCACGAGCAGGTTCCTGCTGGAAGGGCAGCAGGCTGCATTCCTTTCCATGAGGAGAAGCAGAGGAGCTCTAGAGCGAATGCTTCAAGACCATCATACATAGCTCAAGTCCTGAGCTGTTGCAGAGTTTTCAATGGTTACAGTTCCATGCCTCCCTTGTCTTCCAGGTTTCCCCATAAGTAGAAATGGCCTTAATTTGGGGAGTGGCATGTAATAGTATTCCTTCTTTCCTCCTGCCATCTCTCAGGTTTCTTCATTTAACTAATTAGAAGGAAGCTGGGGAAAATTTACTCTGGTTTGGTCCTAGACAAGCAGGAAGGGCTTTGGCTCAGTCACACCAATTCATCCAAAACATATTTGTGTTCATCTGGGAGACAGAACCAGGCTGGACCAGCTGCAAGCTGGTAGTCTGTAGTCTGAACACTTCTGTTCCAGGGCCAGTACTGGAGCTTTCCAGTGTGTCATGCAACAGTGTTGACTGGGGGTGGGGGTGGGGGGTGGGGAGGGCGTGGATGAACTTTTCACAGAATTAGATACAAAATGGTGACATCTGGATTAGAAAAAAAGGAATGGAATATTTGGTAAGTAGGGATTTTTACCTTGCAAGGGGTTATTTAGGTGATAAAAACTAGAAAACTCTCATAGATCAATATAAAGATGCATTTGCTTTCAGAAAATACCAGCAACAAAACCCTCAGGCAGAAAAGTTAAGGGATTTGTACAAAACCCACTGGTTGTGTTCTTACAGATGAAAGATCTGACATTCTGCAGCTAGTAATATAGTCAGTACACTTACAAGTGGAACTTTTTGTATAGTGATAAAAAAACCTGAGATGTCTGGCCTTGTATATTCTGTATTTTTTGCATGTTGGATATGAAAAAAACCAAATGAGTGAGCATTTCCTGAAAATCTGAACCATGTACAAAGACTATTTTCACAAGCTCTGATGTAATAAACAGCTATTTGTACCTAGGTAGCATCAGTACAAATATGTAATTTAGAAGGTACATCCCCAAAATGCTTCTGGTAGGTTAATGCGTGCTTTTGGTGCATTATTAGAAGGTGTTGTTAATCTCTGGATTACTTTTTCTCTTCCCTTGTGTGTGCACAAGGCTAAAGTCTGAAATCGAAGTGGCATGTGATTGCTTTGGAAATGATTGAAGTTGTAACAGTGGTTTGCACTTGTACTTTAACCTCTGACGAAACTGCAGTGAAGGCTCCAGCCTTGAATGCTGTCACATGCTTTGCTTGTAACGAGAAGAGGGAGGTGGTTCCTAGGCTTGCCTCTTGACGTCATTCTCCATTACTACAATACTGTACTGAACTTGCCTCTGCTTACAGATGGGCTGCTGAGTTCTCAATGAAGTCGGAAAGCTACACAAGATCAGATTATTTCACGAGGCTAAAGTGTCAGGCAGCTAGTAGAGAATGAATGTCATTCCTCTTTCTGAATTATTTCAGTTCGTTTCTGTTACTTACCATGAATACCTTCTTCCCTTTTTTCCTTCTGCAGTAAACATTGCAGAAGGAAATGCATCTCAAAGTCTTGTGAATGTTGATTATCATACAGGAAACTGGAAACTCATCAGTTTGAAAGTATTTAATTTTACTTATCTAAATACCTTTTATGTCTTGGTGGAGAGGATATTTCCCAAAATGACTGCATTGCAACACTAAGATAATAGAGCCTGCAGGCTGGTTTCTCATTGGACTGGGCCTGCTGAGCATTGGACTGATACAGTTTATGCATTAACCACCAGGTTGCATTCTGTGCTGCAAGTTTTGAGTTTGTGTCTGTTGCTGATACATTAAGTATTGCAAGATTCCTGGAATTCTGTCTTAGAAGAATAAGAAAGGGGGTTTCCTTTTCTATATATTAATATTTAAAAGAAAAATCACAACACAGGCTGCCCTGGAAAGTATTTGTTTATTCTGCAACATCTTCTTTAATGGATAGTTGGAAATGTAAACTATGTTTGATAAAAATAAACTGCTTTAGCTTCTGTCAGATAATGTCCAATGAATTCATAGATTTTTTATAATGCATCTTTTGATTGCACAAGCCATTGCAATTGGAATGACTGTCTTCATTAGCTGAAGGAATAAAAAGTGTAGGATTTTTTTTGACAAATGCTATAAAGGTTTTTTTAGGAGAACAATGGGATTTAAATTTTTTTTTCATTCATTGGGGTGGGGAATAACTTAAGAGGAAGATGAGGGATATCAGGTTCTTCACCTGTTTTACATATTTCAGCTCTGAACAAAAATGTGGGGAAGCCACATTCTGGATTTTTATAGTTACTATTAGTGAAGCGTTCTATTTTTTCTTTTCTTTCTCTCTTTTTTTGGGTGCCCTAGATCTTTATCTGCATTCTAGGGAGTGACAAAGTTGTTTTTTATTATTGTTCTTATCAGTATTTCATTTTTTAAAAATATATATACTATGGATTTAAACTATATTTTCTTTTTCCATTGTATCATAACAGTTTTTGCTACTGTATCCCTCTCATCTCCCATCCTGAATAACAATTTTGTTTTGTTATTCCAAAATAAAGCATAAATTAGCAAATAAAGGAAGTAGGAGTAATCAAACACAAATATATCTTTTGTAATTAATATTTTCTTTCTGACTTAAAACTGAAAAATCACTCTATAGCAGGGCTATCAAACTCACAGCTCATGGGCTGGTTGCGTCCCACGCTGGCCTTGCCCATGCCCGATTTAGTGAAGGAGGAAAAAGTCACAATACGTCATGTGATGTCGCCGTGATGATACAAGTTTGACACCCCTGCTCTATAGTATGTATCCAACCTCATGTAGTCCAAAGAACATCCAACATATATACATTTCCATAAAACTTTCTGGATTCTCTCTAACTCATACAGCCTTCCTCATCTTGAGTAGTTATTCTAAATGTTTATTGAACCATTTTATATATAATAAATTAGGACTCACATTTCTTGTGATTTTGAAATGGTTGGAATTATTTTATTCTAGAATATACTTTATATTCCAGACAGGAAAGCAAGCAGCATTATATTCTTAACACTACTAGCTTTCCTGTCTTTAGCAAATGTCTCATACAAATTGAAACTAACAGAGGAACAGCATATTCAGAAAACTTCATAGAAAGAAAACTCTTTTGGAGCTACATCACTTCAGTTCCAAAGTTAAATCCTGTTGAAACTAGTGGGATTTATTTCCAGTTAAAAGTGTATACGCTTTGAATATAAAGCTGAAATGATGTGATTATGGAAGGCAAGAGGCAGAATGTTTAAGCTGTGGAAATAATGCCTTTGTGTGGCATTATATTTTTAAGTGAAAGTTAATCTAAATTGCTTTTCAACATAGATTCCACTCAGAGAGGTGTAAATTTAGTGCCAGACAGCTGTATAGATTGGATCCATTTGTTTATTTTGAGAGTCTATAAAGTGTGGGCAGTAGTCAGCAGGCATCTTTCTCCACAGCAAAGTTATGCCAAGTTTTGTTGAAGCAGAAATCTCAGCAGAATAATTCTGTGAATTTAATCTTGGCACATTTGGTTTCTGGACTTCTTTTTATCAGAATACTTAACAAATGATCCTAATATATGCACCAGATTGCTATTGGCTAGGAACTGATCACAACGGATGACATTTATGATAATGATCTGACAGTTTACCAAACCATGGATCTAGAAATACATTGTATTTAACAGTACAAAATTTGGACAATGGTATATTCAAATGCCTGTATCCTTCAGTTGGGTAACCAACAACCAGAAAAATCTCCACAAAGCGCATCAGGTTATAATAAATACACATAGCATCATCAGATAAGCTAAGCATAAGCATCATAGCATGCATGTTTCATGGCCAATCATTTGCAAGGGGAAAAAAAATCTTTTAAAATACCTAGCCATTTCACTGGTTCTGGAGTTAATTTCTGGCACTCAACATCAGTATCTTCTATAGCAGGTGTTCATAACTCTTCATTTGGGGTTTTGATGGAATATGCGATGCGCCTCAAGGGACAGTTGGTGGGTCTGGAGCCACAACCCTTGAGAAGAAACCATTCACCATAGGTGTCTCAAAGGTCAGTGGTGAGATTCAATATTTTTTTTACTACTGGTTCTGTGGGCATGGCTTGGTGGGTGTGGCAGGGGAAGGATACTGTAAAATCTCCAGTCAGAGGTAGTATTGGCCGGTTCTCCGAACTACTCAAGATTTCCGCTACTGGTTCTCCATAACTGGTCAGAACCTGCTAAATACCACCTCTGTCAAAGGTGGTTTTTTTTCCTTTTAAAGGTAATTGGTCTGGTTTTTCCCTTGAGAAAGAAGAAAGAAGTTTCGCTTCTCATCCAAGAAGCTTCATCAGTTGTGATGATGGGGAGAATGGAAGGATCACCACCACAACTAATGAAGCTACTTGGATGAGAAGCAAAACTTCTTTCTTCTTCCTCAAGGAAAAAAACAGTCCAGTTACCTTTTGAAGAAAAAAAAAGCACATTTGAGACAACTATGACTTGGATGACTGAGAATCTCCACAGACATTCACCATAGAACTTTACAAGCAAGTTGATTGTGAGGATTCAGAATTTTCACCATTTAATTATCAGAAGGCATTTTTTACCTCTAAGACTAGAGATTGACTGCACTGGAATGACTCCAATTTAATTGTTTTGTACTTGCAATGATTGTTGACAGGCATTTTATGAACATGTCCATGAGGAACAGCAGTGTCTGAATGAATGAGAAGAAATGAAAAAGAGTGATTAATATTGGTCTAAAAATGTAGCCTTATAGGATGTAGAGAATAATATGGCACTTTCACATCATGAAGAGAGTGTGGCCAGCTGGGTTAACTGATGCTTTATGTTCATAGTTTTCATTCACTGAAGATACTGCCGGTTTATATGGCTTTAAAAGTAAGAGGGCAGTTTTACAAAGAATGGATGTAGAACATTTCTGTTAACCAAGACATTTTAAACTGTCTAGTTTAGAAACAACGTAGTACCATATATTGTATATTCATAACCTATATTAACTGCAAAGAATTGCTGGAGTTGTGTGGTATATTGGCATGTATACATGAATGTGAAATCATACATGGCACTTCTTTAGTTCATTGGCTTCTATTTTGTTTCAATCTAATAAGAATTATTTATTTAGTGTTTTAGTCTGTGCATGTATCTTACATTCTTCTTTCTTGTTTCCATAAGTAGTATTCATATATTTAGTAATGGACCCTGACCTTCCCGACTAAAAATTTAGATGGGATGTAGAAATAATGCTAATCTTGTTAAAGCCTATCACCCTGCCATAGACTCAGTCAGAATGTGGAAAAAGGTACTGGTATCTGTCAGAAACAAATCTGGATATGTGTACTCTCACTCTTTTTCTGGCTTATCTGTACTTGTTACCAACCTCAAAATGGAAAGCGAGAAGGAAGAAGTGAGGACAATGGGTACATATTGATTGGCTTAGGTATTCAGATTTATGGATTGCAGATTTCGAAAGAATTATAAACAAAAAAGTTACAGATGTATTGATTTAGTTTCTTGCTCCTTTTTCTTTGTTTTGTATATGACCCATTTCTTTTGTATCTACGTGACTGTTCACATTATGGTGCTGGGCCTATTTTCTAACAACAGCAGAGAAACCTTTTCAGAAGGCAGTAGGGCTCCCAAAGCCCCACCTACATATTCCTCACATTTGGACAGCCTTGTTCCTATATTAATTGGTGCAAATTTAAGGAGCTTCAAAAGCCAAATATATTGATTAAAATGTTGGGCTAAAAGAAGGAGGATCCAGCATCAAATCAATCATGGAAATTCACTAGGTGATTTTGGCTCAGTCATTCGTTCTCATGGGGTTGTTTGGTAAAATGGGAAATGGGAGCGCTGCAAACCACTATGAATTCCTGTATAAAAGATGGGATATAAATGTAACACATTTTATATATAAATTCCTAGGTGTTCCCTTAGAGATCATGATTGCAGAGCTTTAAAAGTAAAAAAGAACATTTTCTGGTAAATTACAGTAAAACAGTGTATTAGAGGCAAACAACTGAGAAATGGTATTGATAGCCTGGAATAATATCATTCACATATACACATATATAATGGACAGAAGGCAAAATGAAAACAAGATAAACAGAATAGTCACAAGCAAGGAGAAAAGAAAACCCAGCACAAGCAGTAGTAACTTTCTTGCATGCTTGATTTATTTGTTTCTATGTACCTCTCAGAGGCAGCTTGTAGCCATGGTTTGAAATAGTTTGCAACCTAACATAAAGATGTAGCCAAACATATTTATTTATTTATTTATAATTGGGACTTGTATGCCGCCCCCTCTCCGCAAGGACTCGGGATGGCTCACAATTAAAACACAATCCAAACACAGTTCAACAATAAATATTTAAAAAAAGATTAAATCTGACAAGCCCAATCACTAAGAACCGTTCAAATAATTTAAAAATTATATTGGTACCCACCTACTTTTCCCCAAAGAATCTCAATTTGTAGTGAAATAAATTAGGGTTATTCTGTATTCCATAGGCCATCAAACAAACACTTTGCTTTTGATGTATGACTTACCATATTCTTGTAACTGCCTGGCCGATCTGATTTCGGAGGATTGGCAGGGTCAAAATTCTTTCAGTTAAACAATGCCAAAATATTTTGGAAATGTACCTTTTCTGTGGAATGAGGTTTATCCTGGCATTTGAACGACTCTCAGTCTATAGGTCTTTCAAAGTCTTTGAAGAACTGGATTTTCACCCAGGCCTTTGGTGATATGATTAAAAACCACTTTAATTCTTTTTCTTTATTCCCATCTGGGGGAAATTTCTTTTTTCTACCAGTTTTGTTTCTTTTCTTTTGTGTTGCTTTCTTGCTTTTTTCTTGTTTGTAAATATTTTTAATAATTTGTAAACTGCCCTGAATCTCTGGGAATTGGGTAGTTTACATGTTTAACAATTTATTATTATTTGAATTATATCAATCAAATAAATAAATAACACAACAAGGATGACAATAGGCTTCATATTGCTTCAACAAAAGTTGGGCAAGATGCTATAACTTGCAAACATAGAAATTTATTTATTTATTTATTTTATTGGACTTATATGCTGCCCCATCACCGAAGACTCGGGGCGGCTTACAGCTAAAACATACATATGACCCTGTTTGTTCATATATGCCTTTCCCTAATGATAACCTGTTTTTCATATGTTGCTGTTCATATTCTCTTACCAGGATTGCCTCACCAGAAATTAATGGACATGATAAGTAAAAAGTTGAAAGTGGTGAAAGAAAATGATAAAAAGGTTCAAGTGAGATGCACTGTTAACCTGGCGATCTCTAAAATTATGCAGTTTAGATAGGATGATGAGAAGCCTCATTTGGAAAGATAAAATCTGGAATGTAGTGTTATGCATCCTTATGCTTATTGATGAGCCACTTATATACACCATGAAAAACCAACATCTGTAACTGCACCAGCTTTGTTGAGGAATGCTGAAATCAATTGTTTGGGTAGTAAATATGTGTAGGTATTTGGACTATAAAGCCCACAACGAAGCCCCTATATATAGAGGAGCAAGAAGGAAAACACTAATCATTATATTGTTCTATCTCAATGAAACATAGGGAAGGCTCGTAATCTGCTTTCTAAGAATAACATATCCCCTACAGCCTACTGAAATTTCTACACCTATGGTAATCACTAGGTAAAAACTAAGTCCAATCATTCCCATAATTATATCAGATATAACTCCACTAGACTTACTGCAATTCAAAGAGAACATTGGGAATATTCTTTTTGCTGTTGTGAACAGAGAAAAATTGAACAAATTATAGTTGTAGCTCTTCCAAAGACACTTCTGTGATTTTTCTGCCTTGATACGAGGACAATATACATCGTTGTCTAACTCTCTTTCTATTCTGAATGAATCTGTTTTTCTAAATTCACTTCTTGCTGCAGTCCTTTTTCACTTCAAAGGTTTTGCAGAAAAATAATCAAGCATTCTGACATATCCATGAGTCCTAATACATTCCTTCTTCTGGCAAGATCTGCATAATCAAAGATTGCTGTACTATAGTCAATAAATGGTGGATATCTTTTTGATACTCACTTGGTGTTTTCACTATCCATTTTCTGTTAGCTAACTGGTCTTGTATTCCTTTCACTATTCTGAAATTGCCTGCTTGCTTGACATTTCTCATTTCATTTCTCTTAGTTTCTCTTTGTAAGAGGTTAAGCAAAATGTTAAGCAAACTGAACTGATCAGGTATGCCAAAGTGGTTACTGAATGCTTATGTACCTGAAATCAAATCAAATCAGAAAACTTCAATTGCAGTTGAATTTGAACAGCTAAAATATCTTTTTGTCCCCTCTTTCAGAGGACAGAAATGAGTATTCACTGATGTACTTCAGCATCCATTCATTATTTGCATTTTCTGAACACATGATGGTCTAGAACTCAGCACAATGCCAGGAATATCATGTGATGCTAAAAGCTAGGAATGTAATCCATTCTCAAATTTGGGTTTGTCTTGTGATTAGAGATTAAAGCTGTCCCATTGCATATGGAAGTTTTATGAAACTGGAAATACATTACTACCCAAGAATCTTCCCTACTTCAGAGAGTAATTCCATGCACTTTATCTGACATGAAGCCTTCTGACTTTGTATACAAAACAAAGTAGAAAAAATATCAATGACTGGGAAAAACTTTTAATATCAGAATAGGTAAGGAGCTTTTTGATTCTTGACAAATGTATCTTTTCTTTTATGTACACCAAGAGCATTTGCACCAAGACAAATTCCTTGTGTGTCCAATCACACTTGGCCAATAAAGAATTCTATTCTGTTCTATTCTTTTTTAATCAAATTATCATCATTCAAATGATTAATTCTTTAATAAATGATGTTGTTAGTGGTGCTATTGAAGAACGCTATATATGTATAAATGCAGATTTTGTTTGCCATATAGGAAAGTACATCATGAAAACTAAAGCAAAATAAAAAATTTTTAAAGTAGCTTTCATAACAATTACACGCTAATAAAAGATTAAAACCTTGAGGTACGTGAAGGACATATGATAAGTAAACACAGACTTCCAATGTCAAATGAGAAAGAACAAAGAAAGATATCAAGAATGTCAACAAATAGAGTAAAAGGGTAAGGGGGGGGAAATCACACAAATATTCAAGAATAATCACATAAGAGATGTAAAAAGATGAGTTTTTTTAAAAAAGGAAAGTCTACCGAATCCCTTTACAAAAGGGGATTACAAGGGGATGGGATCCGACCGGCATAACTACTGGTTCTGTTGCTCTGTGTTGTGTGTGCATGCACGCATGCAAGTTGCATGAGTGCAATTTACGACCTGTTGAGCTGCCCGGACAGCTGAGCAGCGCTGCGTACAAGTGTGCAGCAGTTGGAAAAGCCCTTTTTTTCCTGATTTTTCAACCGCAGCTGCTGTGTCGCGCAAAGCAGCTACGGTTGAAAACACAGGAAATAAAGGTTAGGTAAGAGCCAGGGCGGGCGTGTGGGCCAAAACAGCAACAAACATAGAACCGGTTCTATGTATGCTCTCTGTTTGCTGCTCTTCAGAGCAACCAGTTCTACAGAAGTGGACAGAACCGGTAGAATCCCACCCCTGGGATTTCAGAATAACAGAAACAATTGCAAAGAGATAATATGTTCAGAAATCCACTCCACTAGAAATAAAGTCTGACAGGCAATAGACCAAGATTGCAAATTGTTAAAGTGCTAATTTATATATAAAAAAGCAAAATACCACTCACGCATCATCACAAAATCTCCAGAATCATACTTGAAGTTTGACATGTATATTCCTCTTGGCTTCTATTATTTATTTATTTATTTATTTATTTATTTATTTAATGGGATTTATATGCCGCCCTCTCTCCCGAAGGACTCAGGGCGGCTCACAACTATAAAAAACATAGAATACAAAAATTAAAATTATTAAAAAGTATTAAATCCCAACAAAATTTAAAACCCACAATAAACAATAAAACCAGTAAAAGCCAATAACCTCCCCCCTCAGTCCAGGTCGGCCTGCTGGAAGAGCCATGTCTTCAGGTCGCGATGGAAGGATCGAAGGTCAGGGGCCAACCGCAACTCCAAGGGTAGCTTGGCTGGGTTGAGTCGAAGCCTGTTCCGCCCCATCCAGACCGGTACCGCTTCCAGGCACCGGGACATCACATCGAGGGCATCACTGGGTTGGTCTGGGGTGGAGATAAAGCTGGGTATCATCAGCATACTGATGATACCTCACCCCAAAACCACGGATGATCTCACCCAGCGGTTTCATATAGATGTTGAACAAAAGGGGAGAGAGAACCGACCCCTGGGGCACCTCACAAGAGAGGGGCCTCGGGGTCGATCTCTGTCCCCCTGCCAACACCGACTGCAAACGCCCTGAAAGGTAGGAGGAGAACCACCGTAAAACAGTGCCTCCCACTCCCAACCCCTTGAGGCGTCGCAGTAAGATACCATGGTCAATGGTATCGAAAGCCTCTGAGAGGTCTAAAAGGACCAGGATCGAGGAATAACCCCTATCCTGAGCCCACCAGAGATCATCTACCAGCGCGACCAATGCCGTCTCCATGCTGTATCCGGGCCTGAAACCTGATTGATATGGATCCAGATAATCAGTTTCCTCCAGGAACACCGGGAGCTGTCGGGCCACCATGCTCTCAACAGCCTTCGCCACAAAACAAAGGTTGGAGACAGGATGAAACTTGTTCATAACAGCTGGGTCCAGGCCAGGCTTCTTGAGGAGGGGCCTCACCACCGCCTCCTTCAAGGCGGAGGGGAAAGATCCCTCACTCAAAGAAGCGTTAATCAAAGCTTGGAGCCAGCCTCATGTAACCTCCTGGGCAGCATACACCAGCCAGGAGGGACACGGGTCCAATATGCACATGGCGGCACTCAGTCTCCCCATGATCCTGTCTACTTCCTCTGGAGTCACAGGATCGAACTCTTCCCAGATGGTATCCACAAGACCTATCCTGTCCCCCCTGTCGGACTCTACCCAGTCAGAGTCCAGACTGGCCCGAATCTAGGTGCTCACTAAGAAAGGATTTTTTGAAATGACCATCAGACCCTGCTGCCAGCAACTGTTTCCCATCGTCCTGTGCGCTCTCACAGACAGGGCCTCCTTGGGGTTCCGTCAGCCAGACAATGTTGGCTGACGACCCCTAGGGGTAGGACCTTCTCTGTGGGAGCACCCACCTTATGGAACCAACTGCCCCTGGAGCTTCGGGTGGCCCCTGACCTCCGCTCTTTCTGTCGGGGCCTAAAAACATGGTTGTTCCAACTCGCTGACCTGAACTGAGGGGGTGGATGGGATGTTTAATGATTGTTTTTAGTGTTTTGAATGTTTTGATTATAAATTGGGTTTTTTATTTAATGTCTTTTTAATTGTATATTTTGTATTGCTTTTATGGTTGTACGCTGCCCCGAGTCCTTAGGGAGATGGGGCAGCTTAGAAATCCAATAAATAAATAAATAAATAAATAAATAAATAAATAAATAAGTATTTTGCATATTATTATTAACACACTCTGATGCTAAGGAGTTCTACTCCCCCTCCCCACCTGAAAAGAAATCTGTTCCAAATGCAAAACACAAGCAGAGGAGAGGAGTTTCAGTTTGAGTTTCAGTTTCACAGCACCAAGCAGCTTTAGTACAGAACAGTTGAGCTAAGCCACGCCCAGGCTCCTTGCTGTCTTCTTTTTGCTCACATAGCAAATACTGTTTCAGTTTCCAAACAGCCCTCAACTCTCTCACACACTGACAGGATGCTAGCCAAATGAATACCGATGGATGCTGGTAGGCAGAGGCAGAATTCCACCCCAAAAACTAACCCCAACCACATAGTTTTGTAGCGAAGCATGGGTCTCTATAGATATAGTAGCTCTATATCTATTATAGCAAAAGACTGACTTAGAGAGTAGAAAAAATACAGCTACATTGAAGAAGTGAGTTGCTACATATAAATTATTGAACCATTGCACTAATTCTTCATGCACACAGAGACAGACACATGCACACTTCATATTATTCTATCTGATACTTGTTTCACAGCAGCCTGCAGCATGTTAGAAATTAACCAAATATGCAAAAACAAAGCAACCCAATGTTAGTGTTTACAAATATGTCCTTTATTTGTACAGTTTAATTTCAACTCTTAAATTAGAGCTATGTGTAAAACTAAGCCCTTTTCACAAGGAGGAAGTAACTCTACTTCAGCTTAATGTTTTCCAGGCCCAAATCTTAGCTATTGTAATGGTGAAAGTAAAGAAGCCTGTCAAAACTGACAAAAATAATTTCTCGGAGACATTGCTTTTTTTATATATATTCTTTCAGATTGTGATATTGGTTCTTGCAAAGCCATTTATCAGATTAGTTATTTGTTGTTTGGATGAAATATTACTGTAAATTAACAATGTGATTTTTCCTCCTTCACAGTTGTGTTCTAGCTCAGATTCAACAAATGCTTGCTGACAATGGATTCGTTTCTGTTCTGGCTGAGAAACAAAACCAAAACGTTTATTCTGCCCGCCCCCCCCCCTTTTTTTTTTGTTGTTGGTGCAGTTTCTGTTTGACTTTCTGGTTGTAGGGAGGCAGAGTTGCTTGTCAGATGTTTGTCAATTTTTTTTAAAACTAAAATCCCCACTAATTTAGATTCTGCATTCTTTTCAAGAAAATGTAGTGCTTTCTAATAGTGCGTTTTCAGTTTCAGCAATTGTTGAATGAGAAGAGTGAAACAGAACCTGGAATCAAAATTTTCTTTTCTTTTTATTCTGTCTGTGTATTTTTCTCCTGCTTGCAGTCATCACTAAATAATTCGCTCATCAGATGTATGAAATTTTGTTTGATTCAGTTGTACAGGTATTGATGGGAAAAATAACACCCAAATGTTCTTGCCTAAAGCTATAAATATGTGTGTTTGTGTGTGTGTGTGTGTGTGTATGTGTGTGTATATCTCACAACTCCCAGTAAATAATGGAGATTTGAAGATTGCTAGCTGGGAAATCATCTTCAAACGTGGAAAAATAACAATTTAAATAAAAATATAAATAATCAAGGTAGATAATGATTGGGACTCTTTATTGGTGACATTTTTTTGAGTACATACAATGTTCTCTAGTTATGAACAGGTTATATTCCAAGAGGCTGTTTGTAAATCCATTTTATTCACAATTCCAAACAAACATATATGTATGTGATACACTGTAAACTAATATTCTTCTGACTTCCAGGACCTTCTAGGTTGAACTTGTGGACAGGTTTGTTCATATTAGTGAAGGTTCGTAGCTTGAAAATTTGTAATGTCTGCAGCAGTTCTTGATTGACAAGATTTGACTTCAAGGATCCTTGGTCTCCTTCATTTTTTTTGTTAAATAATATTAATTTAGTTTGGCCTGGATCTTTAAACCTATATCTATATCACAGAGTCATTCAATAAATTGCAATGCCAAGTTGTGTCAGATCAAAACAGATTTATTTATAACAGAATAATCAATAAATACATTATTCTTAAATATATACAGAGTCTTTTCTTCTTTCGTTCCTCTTAAACAGTCCTTCAAGGAACTAGAAGTCACTATGAGGGATTCACAGTTCTTCCTCTCATAACCTCTTCTTAGATATAGTTAACCTCTTTAGAAAGTCCCTTTCTCTTTAGGTTATAGATCTTCTCTCAGATCTCTTTGCTATATCTTCTCATACACAGACCTCAGTCTGTCAGATTCTAATATCTCCTCAGAGTCTTAGATCTTCTCAGTATCTCCAATCTCCTCATTGTCTTTCTCTCTTTCACTTATTTCTCTGTCTCCTATTGAAAATGACAGTTGACAGCCCTTTTATACTTAGGGGCGTGTCCTACAGTATCACAGTGAGGTGCTCAATGCCACCCTGTCATTGGTAGGTTTGATCACCCTATCAAGCTCTACTAATTTTTAAACTGCATAGTAACTCCAGAAAGTTCTACTTTCTGACATTTTTCAGTTTGACTGAGTAGTTCAAAAAATGTTCTGCATTTAGGCAAGAAAAACAAAATGCACAGGTACAGTATATGTGGTACCTTGCTCAATAGTGGTGACCGTGAGAGGGATCTCGGAGTCCTAGTGGACAATTACTTAAATATGAGCCAGCAGTGTGCTGCAGCTGCCAAAAAAGCCAACACAGTTCTTGGCTGCATAAACAGAGGGATAGAATCAAGATCACATGAAGTGTTAACACCACTTTATAATGCCTTAGTAAGGCTACACTTGGAATACTGCATCCAGTTTGGTCATCACAATGTAAAAAAGAGGTTGAGACTCTAGAAAGAGTGCAGAGAAGAGCAACAAAGTTGATCAGGGGACTGGAGGCTAAAACATACGAAGAACGGTTGCTGGAAATGGATATGTCTAGTCTGATGAAAAGAAGGACTAGAGGAGACATGATAGCAGTCTTCCAATATCTCAGGGGCTGCCACAAAGAAGAGGGAGTCAAACTATTGTCCAAAGCACCTGAGGGTAGAACAAGAAGCAATGGGTGAAAACTAATCAAGGAGAGAAGCAACTTAGCACTAAGGAGAAATTTCCGAATTAATCAGTGGAACAACTTAATCAGTTGAACAACTGATCAATTAATAACTGAACAATTAATCAGTGGAACAACTTTCCTCCAGAAGTTGTAAATGGAACACTGCAAGTCTTTTAAGAAGAGATTAGATAACTATTTGTCTGAAGTGGTGTAGGGTTTCCTGCCTAAACAGGGGGTTGGACTAGAAGACCTCCAAGGTCCCTTCCAACTCTGAATTATAATTAAAACATTCCCACTAGGCCATGATCAGAGGGCTAGGAAAGTGTGTGAAGAAAAGCTGTTCCTTCTGTTTAACAGAAGAAACAGAAGCATTTTGAGGCAATTGTGAAGCATATGAAAGGAAACATTCCCCTCTTATCAAATGTTCCAACTGATTCTTTGTGGCTTTTTCTGTTCTGTCGGCCTCTGCCTGTTATGAATGATTCAGTACTGTTCCCCATTAGTCCATTTTGGTTTATTGTTTGAAGACTGAACTGGCAGCATCTTTATTTGTTCATTTGCTCTGACTTTTGAGGCAAGGTTTTAGTGATGACAATTTCTCACTTTCCAATGTCTACTTCACTTACTTAGTTTATATATTTGATTTATATGGCTTCTGTCTGACAGCAGTGACTCTGGACAGCATATAAGGATTAAAACAACAATCTTGCAATTCGTTAATATGGTACAGGTAGTCCTCAACTTATGACCACAATTGAGCCCAAAATTTATATTGTTAAGTGAGAAATTTGTTAAGTGTGTTACGCCCCATTTTTTGACTTTTCTTGCCACATTTGTTAAGTGAATCACTGCAGTTGTTAAATTAGTAATATGGTTGTTAAGTAAATCTGGCTCCCCCATTGACTTTGCTTGTCAGAAAGTTGCAAAAGGTAATCAATCACATGACCCTGGGACACTGCAACCATCATAAACGTGAGTCAGTTGTCAAGCAGCCAAATATAAATCACATGATCATGGGGATGTTGCAATGGTCATAGGTATGAAAAATGGTCATAAATCACTTTTTTGGGTAACATTGTAACTTTGAACGGTCACTAAGAGAACCATTGTAAGTCAAGAACTTCCTATATAACACTGAAGTTTAGTCTAAAAGCTTTGCATTGGATACCAAGATGTGTGTGTGACTAAGAAAAAACAGGGCATGGCCATCCCCTGTCCAATATGCTGTTTGCATCCCTTTTTTCTTTTTTAAATTTTTATTGTATAATGACACATAAACAAACATAAACGTAAACAACATATAACCAAACATACATTAAGTTTGAACAGGTATTGCTGAGCTCATGTCACTCATTGTCCATTGTTTATCAAGTCCAATTCAGAAAGAGCTATTGGATCTTTCTCCTATCAAGTCATCCATAAAAATTGTTCCATATTTTATAATAGTCCGTTTCTTCCTTGTTTTTAATTTCCATAGTCAATTTGTCCATCTCTGTGCACGCAGTAATTTTCCTTATTAGTTCTGCTTCCGTTGGAGTTTCGGTGTTTTTCCAGTTTTGTGCGAAAGCCATCCTTGCCGCTGTAACAGTATGAGTCCTTAAATAAAAGTGTCTTTCGGTATTTCTTATTTGTAATTCCAAGTAAAAAAAATTCTGGTGTAAAATATATCTCCTCATCACAAATTTCTTGTAGCCATTTATGTATTTGATTCCAAAATTCCTGGGCCTTTCTGCAACGCCACCACATATGATAATAAGTGCCTTTGTCTTTGTTACATTTCCAACAAGTAGGTGAACATTTGTTGTTTATTTTAGCTAGTCTTGTTGGGGTTATGTGCCACCTATAAAATAATTTATATAGATTTTCCTTGTATGGGATTGCTAAAGTTATTTTTTATTTCTAATCCAGATGTTTCACCAATCATCCAAATTTATATTATAACCAAAATCTCTCATCCATAGTATCATTGTTTCTTTTACCATTTCTTCTTCTAATTTGGCTTCTAATAGTACCTGATAAATTTTTTTGATCATCTTTTCATCCGGTCCTAACAAAATTTCGTCTAATTCAGTCCTAGTTTTACTAATGCCCAATTCCTTTTTGTCTTTTGCATATTTAGATTGAAGTTGCAGATAGGCCCACCATTCCAATTCTATTCCTTGTGCAGTCAGCTGTTGTCTAATTTGTAAATCACCTTTTGCGTCTAATAATTCTTCATAAGTAATAATTTTGTCGTGTCTTAATAAATGCGGATGCATCAGGGCTTCTAATGTCGATAGCCAAATTGAGGTTTGCATATACATTTGTTTCTTAATTTTAAACCAAGTATGTAAAAGTATCTGTCTGACTTTATGTTTTTGCATGAAGCTATGTCCCTTTATGCTGTCTTGTCCGAGAAAGGCATTCCACCCTGACTGGAGGTTGTATCCTTCTAGCGTTAATATTCTTGTGTTTGTGTGGTTAATCCAATCTTTTACCCAGGTCATTATTGCAGCGCTATGATACAGTTCCCAGTCTGGTAGGCTGAACCCCCCTCTCTCCATGGCGTCCTGTAGTAATTTTAGTTTAATCCTCAGCCTTTTCTTTTGCCAGATAAAATTTGATATTATTTTATTCAACCCGTCAAAAAATTTTTTTTAAGTATTATAGGGGCATTTTGGAAGAGAAATAAAATTTTAGGTAGGATATTCATTTTTATCGTGGCTATCCTGCCCATTAAGGATAAGTTTAAATTGTTCCATCTTCTTAAATCTTCCGTTATTCGTTTAATAAGGGGGTCGTAGTTATCTTTCTTAAGTGTAGTATGTCTGGTTGATATGATAATTCCTAGATATTTTATTTTTCAACAATCTCAATGCCCATTATTGCGCCAATAATTCTTTCTGTTTGCTTGTCATATTCTTTGTGATCATTTTAGTTTTATTTTTGTTAATTTTAGTCCCTACAAGACCAAATTCATCCAATTTTTGTAATAGTTTAGGCCCAGAAGTTTGTGGTTCTTCTAAAATAAAAATAGGTCATCAGCAAATGCTTGTAATTTGAACTCTTCCTTTTTTATTTTTAATCCTTTTATATCACTTTCTTGTTTAATCATCCTTATTAAGGCCTCTAAAGTCATAATGAACAACAGTGGCGACAAAGGGCATCCTTGTCTAGTTTCCTTCTGTATTTGAAATTTTCCCGTGAGTCCCCCATTAATTAAAATTGAAGCTTCTTGTCTTTGATAAATAGCCGTAATTGCATTTATAAATTTGGGTCCTAAATTCAAATGTTTAATTTGTTGTAAAATGAACTCCCATTTCACATTATCAAATGCCTTTTGAGCATCTAAAAACAGTAGTGCGACTTGCTCTGCACTAGTATTCTAGTACTAATGCTACTCTAATGTTATTTCTAAGGTTTCTTTGTGGGAGGAAGCCATTTTGATCAGTAGAGATAAATTTATTAAGTATTCTTTTAAATCTTTCTGCCAAAATAGTCATAAAGATTTTATAGTCCACATTGAGAAGGGAGATTTGTCAATAATTGCCCGGGTCTATCAAATCAGTACCTGTTTTAGGGATAATAGATATTCTTCCTTCTTGCCAGGATTGGGGACATGTCGCCTTGTCTAAAACTTCATTGAAAATCTTTAACATTTCTATTCCTAGAGTTTCTTGTTGTGTTTTATAAATTTCAGCCGGTAAGCCATCTGGCCCCGGAGCTTTGTCATTTTTTTGTTTATTAATGACACCATATACTTCCTGTAAAGTTATGTTTTGATTTAGAGATTCTTTATCCTCATCTGAAATTTCTATAAAGTCAACATTTTTAAGTACTTTTGAATTTGGTCTTCTGTTGTGGTTTACTTCTGTATATAAATCGCTATAATATTTTTAATATATGTCTTTTTTCTTCCTCTTTGAAACATATCTCCCCCTGTTCATTTCTTAATTTAGTAACCCACCTCTTTTCATTCTGTTTCTTAAGTTTAGAGGCTAGCCAACGCCCTGGTTTATTTGCATTCTCAAATTGGTATTGCTTCGTTTTCTTTAATTTCTGGGCTAGTTCTTCCTTATCAATTAAATTTATTTTGTGTTTAACCAAGTCCAATTGTAGTTTAACTTGTTTGTCTTGTGGTGTGGCCTGCAATTTGTCGTCCCATTCCTTGTATTCCTGTTGTAATGTTACTCTCTGTTGCCTTTTTTCCTTGTTTTTCTTGGCCATGTATTTAATGGACACTCCCCTCATTGTGGCTTTGACTGTGTCCCAATTATTTTGTAAAGAGGTGTCTTGGGGGTTGTTTTCTTGGAAGAAAAATTCTAACTCCCTTGTCAACAATTTGTTAAATGCTTCATCTTTTAATATAGACCTCTGAAGCATCCAATTTCTTGGTTGTTGTTGTCCCTCCCACCTGAGCCTAATCATTTTTCATTACTATCTAAATATTTACCTACTTAAAATACAGAAAATTATTGAAGCACATAACTGATATTTAATTTAGAATTGCAATAGCTGATCTAAGAGTAAAGTATTTATAATTGTTTATATGTTGAAGACATTAGAATATTTAGAATAATTAATATTTAGAATAATTAATTAACGATTAATTTCACCATTAGTATTTACATTTATTGACTTAATGAAATTGTTGGGATTTGATTAGATATAGAGCACTTTAGTCACAGTCTTTACCTTAGACACGAATATAGATACAGATTTAGATACACCTTCTTTTTCTTTTTTTTCCCCTTCTTGTGAACTTATAGGAAGAAGGAGGAGAGTGGGAGAGGGAGGCGATTGGGGAGGGAGAAACAAGGGGAGAAGACAAACTTTAACTACCATAGTGGGGAAGACAGTGGGTAAACTCTGGAAAATGACGAGCACCACCAACGTTTCGAGGACTGGCACAGTTAGGAAATTACCTACTCAATCAGTGACTACTACAACGGTGCTGAGTCCATCTACAAAGGGCAATTGATGAGATGTTGCCAAAAGCTCTAATTCTTTGAAAGGCTTACAGGGCTTACTGCTAGGCATGCAGGAGATGATGATTAAGAACCATGAGGACATGAAAAATGAAATAGGGTCTGTTAGAACTGACTTGAAAGACAAAATACAAAAGATAGATGAAAAATTTGAAATCTTTCAGCAAGAGATGAAGAAAAGCCAGGAGAAAATAATAGAAATTGAAATAAAGGTAAATAAAGAGGAAAAAAGAGTAGATGAATTAACAGATAAATTAGAAAGGGAGAATAAAGAATTAGAAATTGCAATAATACATCTCGAATCTGAGAAGGCAGCCTACTACCTGAGGCTACAAAACGTAAGGGAAGAAAAAGGTGAAAATCTATGGGAGGTTATCGCAGGCATACTAGCCGACCTATTAGAAACAGAAAAGGAAGATTTAATAAAGAAAATTGACGAACTGTACAGGGTTCAAACAAACTACGCAAGATGATTTAATTTACCGAGAGAAGTTCATGTGAAGTTGGTGAGGAAATCCCTTTGGGATGAAATTTTACACAGAGCCAGAGACAATACCCTAGAGTATGCTGGCAAACAAATCATTGTACTTAAACAGACCCCCAAGAGACCAAGGGACTTAAGAAGACCCTATCAATTTCTAACTACTAAGCTTATAAAACGAGGCATTAACTTCAGATGGCTGGTTCCAGAAGGCATAATGCTGACTTGGGCTGATAAGAAATATAAGCTTGACACTATAGAGAAAGCAGAGATGTTCTTCGAACAGCAATTAAATAGAGAAGGAGAAGAGGAAGACCAAGAAATAATGAGAAGAGAGGAAAGGGAAGCCCCAGATGTATATAAAAAGGTAAATATAACGGAGAATAAAGATGACAGCAATGGGAAAAGGGAACTTACAGAGGAACCTAAAGACATTAGAGTTACAAGGAATACTAAATATAGAATCCAATAAAAATACAAACCTATACTGTATATCTTGGAACATTAATGGCCTAAACTGATAAAACGGAAAAGCTTTTAAATATTTACAAACACAAAACGTCGGCCTTACAAGAGGTTCACATTCCCCAAAAACAAAAATACTTATTAGAAAATAAAAAACTCGGAAATTTGTTCTCGGCCCTAGATCCAAAGAAAAAATGAGGAGTAATACTTTACATAAAGGACTGGATCCCAGCTTCATTAATATATTCGGAAGGCAGGATATTAATGGTAGAAATTGAAATAAGAAAGATTAAAAGCTTATTAGTTGTAATCTATGCACCAAACAGCCCCCAGGAATCCTTCTTTCAAAAACTACACAATAAACTCAAAGAATTACAGTACCAGGAATTATCCATTATAGGAGATTTCAATGCGGTCATGGATAAATCATTAGATTATAAAGGAAATAATATCAATTTGGAAAAAAAAACTACCTAAAACTTTTTTAGACCTCACTAAAGAATTTAACATTAATGTTAAATTAATGTTAATTCTGGAGAGAAAGGAACCTAGGAAAAAAACAGTTTACCTATTACTCCAACCGCCATATGTCTTGGTCAAGATTGGATATGATGTGGATGACAAAAAAATTAAACTCAGAAATTTTGGCTATAACAATAGAACCAAATGTATTAGCAGACCATAATATGATTAGGCTCAGGTGGGAGGGACAACAACAACCAAGAAACTGTTTGCATCCCTAATGTGCCAGGATATTGGTGGCGCCCAGCTCCAATCACTGATTCTCAACTTGGATATTGCATTATGTCTGGCTTCTCCATCAGTATTGTGAGACTATGTTGACCATGTACACTGACACCCACACAGCGAGAAACATATACTTTACCTCATCAGACTTTGAGATTCAAGATCAAAACCCATTAGTTTTGAAGGAGAACAGGATTAAATATAAGGACACAAAAAGCAGCATGCAGATTGCTAGTGGAAGCCCATAAACAGGGCATGAGCAGCGGGTACAAGCAACAATATATAACCTTCTCGAAAAGTCTTATCCACCATGAACATATCTGGTTTTCCTTTAATGCTCAAAATAGTGGTACATCTTGTGGTAATAAATTCTATAGTTTAACTATTCCAGAGGTTAGCAATATTTGACCCCAAGGCTACATTTTGTTCCAGATTATACAACATGACCAAACATCCAATGCAAACATCATCTGTTTAGACTTTCATCAAAGCCTAAATTGGGTTTTAAGGTTGGGATTTTTTGGGGGGCTCAACCTGATTTGTGTTGGGAAAAGTGGCATCATATACGTGGTACAATCCTAAAAATGGCAATTCACTTCAACATGATGCATTCGGATGCACTGGATAAATAGCAAGTGAGACATTTGAAAATAAGAAAATATCAAGGTAAAATGAGTGCCTTGTAACACCCTGACACAATTGGGACACAGAACACATTAAAATATGTTTAGTTCATTTAATGGAAATACTAAAATTCAGTTTGTTCTCATAGTCTCCTGATTTAATGGATGGATGGGTGGAGGGATGGACAAACAAACAAACAAATATGTGTAATAGTAAGCTCAATAATCAACACAAATGAATGTAATTTCTATTAGTTAGGGATGGCTTCCCAGGGCTGTTTGCAGACATTCCATTTTTCAGTTTTTTGGCTGAATAGTTTAGTGGTGGCAGCATGTGGAAAAAGCTTATCTGTGACCAAAAACAGTTTGCCTCTTTATTTATAAGCAGTATTTTTTTCTTTATTTAGGTAGACATGCCATTGATATTTCAGTTTATGAGATCATTCACTGCCTAATTACTGTCCAAAAACTTAATTGGTTGGGATAGTTTACGAATATTGTAGATAAATAAATAAATATTAAGTGAATGAATAGAACAATCTAAAATAAACTACTATCATCCTAAATAAGTAAAATTACTATCAATAAAAGATCAGTAAAGTGGATTTCAAGATAATAAAAGTTGTTAGAATTATGATGGAAAGAATATGATCTTCATCTAAGTACCAGACAGATTATTACAGGCTTGTTTGGAATGATGATTTACAACTGAAGTATCATGACTGAAAATGCCTGTCCCTATTATTTATTACAGTGTCACTTGAATGAGGCATCTGAGAAGAAGACTACTTAGTCAAATACTCCAGTCCTGATTTATTTAGTTTCCTCTACAGATTATAACACTAATTCCATTACTCTTTCCTCCATATACAGCAAACCCTGAAGGTAGAACATATAGAACAAGGTTTGTTCAACATTATATAGCTTCTTCCTTCCTGGAAGTTTATAATAAGTGCCACAGGCAGTAAAGAGAAAGAGATTCTGTGGTATGAAATACATAAACACCATACGCCATAAATCAGGAAGTTAATTTAGCTGAAGGGTAGTCTTGTGCTTCCAGGCTCTTGAGTTACTCATAATGAGTAGGTGTGTAAATCTGACAAACATATCTGTGAATAATGTGCAGAGACTTACAATACTTACTTTTCTGTGAAGTTAAAGCAAATGGACTTTGGAGCCCTTAGAAATATTGGTTGGATTTCTTGTGCAATGGCTTTATCTGCAGAGGCTGCCCTATAGTACCAAATCATGACTTGAGGATTGTATTACTTCATCACAGTAGGACCTTTTTCAGATGTGCAATAGAAAGTCAAAAGCAATGGTTAGAATTTTTTCTGCCTCTAGATCTTTTAGAATTATCTGAGGGGAAAAAAGCCCCATTCAACTACTCCGTCAAAACTAAGGAAATAATTGATTTTGATCTCTCTCAAAATCCCTCATGATTTTTCAAATCTGCTTTTTCTCTCTCCCTCTGTCCTTTGCCCTGTTGTAAGCTGGAGAAAACCTTGGGAGTCATAATATTTATTTAATAATTGAGACAAGCATAACTATTTGCCACATTTCATATTGTAAGCCAAAGAACAATAAAGCTTGATAACACTCCTAATAGTAATATATCAATAAGAAACTGCAACTACAACATACTATAAAGCCTTCTCATGAAACCTTAATTAAATGGTGAATCAATTTCTTTTGAAATACCCAAAGTCCTGCTTGTTTTCTTGGCCATATGAGAAAACATGTTTCTCATATTTTCATTTTGTTGTTGGATTATGTTTCCTGACTTTCTCCAATCTTAAAAATAGGAGCAAATAGTTGTTAACTTCTTTGGTTATGCTCAAAGATTACAAAGGTCAAAGTGCCTCTTTTCCCCCTGGGTTTGGTATATGATAAGGCTTCTGAAATTCAGAGAAACAATAGTTTGTTATCTTAGCTCAGAAGGTTTTTTTAGACACTCAGAAATGGTGTGAGAGATTCTGGACGTTTGTCTCTCACCTAGTATGAATCAAGAAGCAAGAGTTTCTTCAACCAATCATTCTGCATGTGTTAGATAATCAGGGAAGTGTGCAGAATGATCTCAAATGTTAGTTTAGCACAAAATATATAGACCTCTGCTATTAAATTAAAAGGCAAATAATACTTGAACAGAGAATTTTCTTCTTTCAAACAAATGGATGTTTTTCTGTTTCCTAGTTCTTGCTTTTATCAAAATTGCAGTATTAAAATAGAAGCAGAAGGAAAGTAGAAACCAATCAGTATCAAAATGGGAAATTTGACATTTTGGGGATTGTCCAAAATTTGTCATAAGGTATAAAAATATAATTACTACCCATGAATTGAAGAAATCCTGCTCTGTATTTTAATTGCTGTATATATCACCCATGATTTATTTGTTCCTCTGTTTTCCATTTTCCATACTTTTGCATCACTGACAATTGTTACTCTTTCTTCTCTATATAGAAGATAACATTGATTACTTTTCAAAGATGTGCTCCCTTAACCTACTCTTTAAGCTTTTCTGTGGCTATTGGTATTTGAAAAATGCCATTTTCTTCTGTCTTTAATGACATTAGTGAGGTTAACAAGGCTTTCATGGCCATGTCAGTTAATTGGAGAGCAAAAATGGGAAATAATGAAGATAGGGGCTAAGTAAAACAAGTAAAACATTCAATATATGGCATGAAAGCACTTGAAAATTTCCATGGGATTTCAATTTCATTTGCCAAAGATAATTCAACACCTTTCTCTCATTTAGTATGTCTCTTTGGAGTAGTTTCATTCTACCAATATTCAGAAGAGCAGTATTTTCTTACTGGAGAAATATATTGCTCTCCTTCCAATGTCTTGTTTCCTTCTCCAGCTTTTACTAAGATATGTGGATAGGTATTTTCTTTTGTGGCTGAACCAAATGTGAGTTGTAAATAAGGGATGAAGTTATGACTTGGGTGAATTCCATTTGAAGTTTTAGACACTAAATGTTATTGATTGATGTCCAATGCTAGAAATTGGATGTTAGGAGAACACAGCTCTGCCATCTCTTTAAAATCTCAAATTATCCTTCTCCTCTCTGGTAGGATTAGGTATTGTCCACAGCATTTTGCCTCTCTTCTTAAGCTATGTTCAGAAGTGACATTAGGGGAATTGCTGATTTTATTTATTTATTTATTATTTGAACTTATATGCCGCCCCATCTCCGAAGACTCGGGGTGGCTTACAACTAAAAACAAGAGACAGTAAATACATTAAAAAACAATTAGATTAAATTATAAGTTCAAACATTTATAAAATAATTAAAACAACCCTCCCCAAGGGTCACAGCCCGGGTTGGTCAAATAACCAGGTCTTCAACTCGCGGCGAAAGGTGCGGAGGTCAGGGGCCAGGCGGAGCTCCAAAGGCAGTTGATTCCAAAGATCAGGGGCTGCGACAGAAAAGGCTCGTCGTCGGGGAACCGCCAGACAGCATTGGCCTGCCGATGGGACCCCGAGGAGTCCTTGCCTATGAGCTCGCACAGGGCGATTGGTATTCGACATTGGAAGAAGACGCTCCCTTAAATACTGAGGACCCATGTCGTGAAGGACTTCGTATGTTAACACTAAAACCTTGAATCTCACCCGGAGCGCAACCAGCAACCAATGCAGGCCGCGCAGGAGGGGGGTCACATGGGAGAACCGGGTAACTCCCATCACCACCCGCACCGCCGCATTCTGCACCAGCTGCAATCTCCGGATGGTATGCAAGGGCAGTCCCAAATAGAGAGCGTTGCAGTAGTCGAGCCTAGAGGTAACAAGGGCATGAGTGACCGTGCGCAGGGCGTCCCGGTCCAGAAAAGGGTGAAGTTGTCGAACAAGGCGGAGCTGGGCAAAGGCCCCCCTGGCAACGGCCCCCACCTGCTCCTCCAACCGGAGCCGTACATCCAGGAGGACCCCCAGACTCCGCGCCCTATCCACAGGGGGCAACACCTCTCCCCCTATGGCCAAAGATGGATAATCTTGACTGGGCCAGGACGCCGGTATGCACAGCCACTCAGTCTTGGCCGGGTTGAGTCGAAGCATGTTCCCGCTCATCCAGTTCCGTACCGCATCCAAACACCGAGTCATCAGGGAGAGGGCAACTAGTCAGACAGATTATCCTTCACACTGTTCAAAACTGCTTGAAACATCCACATGGGAGGTATTAAGGAGTTTTGGAATGGGATTTTATCAATATGCTGATAATCTGCAGTTCTGTTGTTCTTTACTACCCAGTTCTAAGGACTGGGTTGGTATTCTTGAACATTATACAAGTTTAACAGTAAGCTGTATGAAATAGAACAAGCTGAAGTTATATTCAGACAAGACCAAAGGTCTGATTCATAGTTTAAGTTTAGCTTATTTTGAAAAAGATTGCATTCCTGATGTTAGAAAGTCCCAATTGCTTAATGTAAGAGAAGTTGCTTCTTGATATGCAGCTGTTGCTAAATTTAAAGATAGTGGTTATGGTGAGGAGTGGTTTTCTGCTAGCATGCCAATGTGGCCCTTTATGAGACAATTGTGATTGGGAGCAGTTAGTCCACAAGTGTCAAACTCACCTCATCATGTTGATGTTTTATGATGTTTTTCCCATTCACGGAGCTGGGGTGGGCGTGGCCTGTGTGTGATGCATCCGGCCCACGGGCCACCAGTTTGACACCCCTGATGTTAGTCATATCTTGATTATATCCTGACTTGATTATTGCAATGTGCTCTGGGAGACTTTTTTACAAAATATCTGGAATTTGAAATAGGTGCAAATTGCAGAACTAATTAATCAATTGCTAAGTAATATATTTCTTGATGTCTTTACTGAAACCTGCAGTGGATGCCAGTTGCTTCCTAACACACTTTTAGATATAGGTGCAAGTCTACGTAGTTTTGGCCTGATTATCGGAGTGATTGCTTTATGACGAACTTATGTAGCATTAAGAGCTGCAGAGAAAGATTATCTGAAGATGCCCTGTGTTATGTATGTAGAGTTTAAAATGATTGGTTGTTGTTGTAAAGTGTTTGAAATCATTGGTTGTAAAAGTGCGGGAAAACCCTGCACTCTGATTGGCTGGCAGCCACGGCAGCCGGCTATAAGTAGCCACTGTGGCTGAGCCATTCGGGTCTGTTCTGAGCTGAAGTCACAATAAACAAGAGCTGAAGCACTCTGCATCTCGTCTCTCTATGCAAACATAACACTGGCGATGAGGGTGGGATTTCCCCAAAGAGAAGACAACGCGGAACGAAGAAGAGCGAGATGGCTGCACTGAACACCCCCCCAGCCCCATTCGACCCGAAGAATGAAGACTGGGAGTCGTATGCAGATCGGTTTCAGATGTATTTAGAAGGAAACGATCTGGCCGCCATTTCTGAGCAGAGGAAGAGAGCGGTTTTTCTCACTTATTGCGGTCCTGCAGTTTTCAAGATGGCGAAGGCATTGGCTGGCTCAGCAGATGTGAAGGTAATGGCATGGTCTGATCTGGAGAGACTTTTAAGGGAACACTACACGCCCCAAGTATCGTGCTTCATTAGGAGACATGAGTTTTATCGCCGCGATCAGGGAGAAGATGAAAGCGTCAATGACTTCATGGCAAGTTTAAGGAGCATTGGAGGGGCATGTGAATTCAGCAGTTTAGAGGAGGCCATGCGTGATCATTTTGTATTGGGCCTTAAAGACAAGTATTGCAGAGCAAATTACTGATGAAACCCAAAATTATGCTGAAAGAAGCCATAGAAGAAGCATCTTCAGCAGAAGCCACCAAAACCTCAGCAGCAGCCATGAGGAAAATGAACAAGACTACGGGCCATTCTGATGGTGAAAAGACCACCACAACTCATTTTGATGAACTTGAATCCGAGTCAGAATATAGTGGAGAAGAAGAAGGAATTAACAGACTCAGAATGGAGTGGAAATGAAACGACCTGGGAAGAAAGAGGCGAGATTTCCACTGCATAGGTTGTGGGGGAACCCACCCCCACACTGAATGCAAATTCCTAGAAGCCATTTGCCTCCGTTGTGAAAAAAGAGGGCACATTGCAAGAGTCTGCAAATCATCCAGAACTCCACCCCACAGAAGCCAAAGTCCAGGCAATCAAAGAAGCCCCCAGACCAAAATGCAAAACTGACTTGCAAGCATTCCTGGGACTTGTTAATTTCTACCACATGTTTCTACCTCAGAAAGCAACCATTGCAGAACCCTTACATAGACTACTGGATAAAAAATCTGCATGGGTTTGGGGCAGAAAGGAAGAGTCTGCATTTATCAATATCAAGAGACTAATAACCTCTGATTGTGTATTGATACAGTTTTCTGAGAATTTACCTGTAATATTAACTTGTGATGCATCCCCTTTTGGAGTGGGGGTGTGTGTGCTGAGCCACTTGCTTTCCAGTGGAAGGGAAGTTCCCATTGCTTTTTACTCTCGCACTTTGACTAAAGCAGAGAGGAACTACAGTCAACTAGACAAAGAAGCTTTGGCACTCGTAGCAGCAGTCAAGAAGTTCCACGAATACGTCTATGGGAGAAGATTCACCATTGTCACAGATCACAAACCACTGTTGGGCATTGTGGCAGGAGACTGACCAACGCTGACCATCCTGTCACCAAGAATGCTGAGATGGACTGAATTTCTTGCTGCTTATTCATATAAACTCATCCATAGACTGGGAAAAGACATTGGGCATGCAGACGCTTTGAGTCGCTGCCCACTTCCTTTGCACACTGAGGACCCTGCTCCTGAAACTTACACATTTTTTCTAGAGACTGTTGCCAAGCTTCCAGTCCATGCTGCTACAATTGCTAGAGAAACTGCCAAGGACACTTTATTGGCTCCTATTGTAGGTTGGGTTAAAAAAGGTTGGCCACTACAAGATCTACCTCAGGTTTCCCAACCTTTCAAATCTAGACAAACTGAATTATCTGTCTTAAGGGGATGTATTCTGTGGGGTAACAGAGTGGTTATTCCTGCAAAACTTCAAAAAGAGGTCTTGGAAATGTTACATGAGGGTCACCCAGGTATTGTCAGAATGAAGGGATTGGCCAGGAGTTATGTATGGTGGCCAGGTATAAACAAAATGGTTGAAAACTGGGTTGCATCCTGTCCAAATTGTCAGGAAACAAGGCCTGCCCCACCTATCTCCCCCATAAAGGAATGGGAATATCCTAGGGGCCCCTGGTCCAGGATTCATATTGATTTTGCTGGCCCTACCAGAGGCCACACCTTTCTCATTGTGGTAGATGCATACTCCAGATGGTTAGAGGTTATTCCCATGTCATCCACCACAGCTGAGGCTGTTATCAGACAGCTTAAGAAACTTTTTGTAACGCACCGCCTACCTGATGTGCTTGTTTCTGACAATGGTCCTCAATTTACTGCTAACCTTTTTGAATCATATCTAGCACAGCAGGGTATCAGACGCGCCCTTACAGCCCCTGGGGAACCTTCGACTAATGGCCGGGCTGAACGTATGGTACGTTTTACTAAAGAGAAACTCCAACAATTGGGTCCAGGGGACATCACTGAGAAAGTTGAAAAACTACTCAGTATCTAACACATCACTCCTAACCCATCCACTAATTTAACTCCAACCGAGCTTTTGATGGGTAGAAAACTCAGGTCTACCCTGGACCGCCTTCACCCCACTTACGCACCCAATGCACCATTAGATTCCACTAGCAAAACTCGCCAATTCTCCGTGGGTGATTTTGTTTATGCTAAAAACCTTGTGGGTGAACCATTGTGGATTCCTGCAGAGATCACCCAGGTTACAGGCCCCAGGTCTTACAGGGTTCAAACTGAGGATGGTGCCTTGTGGAGTAGGCATATAGACCAGTTACGGTCCAGACTGCCTCTGGGGCATCACCCTTGCTCCTCTCTGGACTTCCTCCCCACAGCCTTTTCTGCGGGGGAAGGGGGAAATAATGGAAGAAATGAGCAAGTAAGAATCAACCCCATGTGTAATGAGCTAACACGACAGGAACCATCCCAAACCCTGTCACAGTCCCAACAACCATTTTTACAAATGGAGGATTGCACATCATTGCCAGACTTAGAGGATAACACTGGGTTGGAGGTGGATTGGGAGGAGAGACTAGGTTGTAGTAACCAAACAGGTTCTACCAGTACAAGAAATCCTAATAAGGAAATGTTGGCAGATACATTTCCTCCCTCACAAGGTGAGATTCCCAAAACACCTGAACCACACAGGTCTCAACGTACCCGTAAGAGCCCCACCTATTTACAAGAGTATGCTAGATAGATGGGGTTTGAGTATGGACCAAACCTAGTGGGGAGGGGTGTTATGTATGCAGAGTTTAAAATGATTGGTTGTTGTTGTAAAGTGTTTGAAATCATTGGTTGTAAAAGTGAGGGAAAACCCTGCACTCTGATTGGCTGGCAGCGGCGGCAGCTGGCTATAAGTAGCCGCCGCGGCTGAGCCATTCGGGTCCATTCTGAGCTGAAGTCACAATAAACAAGAGCTGAAGCACTCCGCGTCTCATCTCTCTATGCAAACATAACACCCTGATCAGCAACTTGGTTTTTTTTACTTGTATAAGATTTTCTCCTGTGTTGCTAATTGTGTATACTCCTATGGAATATACTTCCACAGGAGTTGATTTTGACTCTCAGTCTGTCAGCAATTAGACAATCTGTAGCAATTTTATTTCAAAGATTTTTAATAAATAATTAATTTTGAAATGAATGTTAATTTAAGCTTCAACTTAAATAAATTTTAACCACCGGAAGTATTCACTTTAGTAGCAAAGTGTCTAAAATCGAATAACAAGTAAGGATTGACCAATCACTCGATAAATCGAAGCAGCATCTTTTCTTTTGTGAAGCAGTTAGTGTCTTGTAGCAGAGATGACTTTATTTGTAAAATACTTATTCAGCATTTATGATGTCGGTTGTGTATATCTTTTATTAAAATGATCGCTTTGGGTTTTTTCATTTACTGCGTGGTATGTTTCTCCTTCACTGCTATTTTTATATTTATTGCTGGAGGGACTATTCTATAACTGCCACAGAAGGCATATTATTGCAGTTGGGTGGTACCTGTACTAATTGGACAGATCTGCCTTTAATTTTGGCCCAGGATGTTTGGATAACCATTTTCTCTGGAGGGAAAATTTATTTAATTTTGCATATGTGCCAATGCAGAGAGAGCAACCGGAAAAAGGCACACTTTTTGCTGCCTGCAACTCTACAACTATCTATCTGCATGTGTGTGTATATATAGAGATACCTTCCTTTGTGGCACAGATATTCCAGCTCTGGCTTTCCTGATTTAGATTCTGTTCTTCAGCCAAGCTGCTTGAAGTGCTAGCTGATAGGTCTTGTGATTTGGTCTCTGGCTGACTGGAGTGTGCACAGGATAAGGTTTGCTCTGTGTTTTCCATAGGGATGCAGAAGATCTCTTGGTTACTTGACTGTTTAGCTATGTGATATTGCTGTTGTTGCCTTTTAAAGGCATTGGTCTGTTAGTAAAGGAAAATATATTCAGAGTTTTGATTTGCATGGCCTGTTGGCCTCTGTGAAGCATTCTCTCTACACACAAACACACTATCCTCTTTTTCTGTTTATGGCCTGATTACACCCGTAAGAAAGGAATTGCTGCAGCACATTTATCAGCAGCAGCATGTACCAGTGCTACTGAATACGTAGCGTGTCTGTGTGTGTGTGTGTGTGTGTGTGTGTGTGTGTGTGTGTGTGAAAAAACTGACTGAAATCACTGATTTTATTATCCTATGATTCTGTTTGAGCTGAGGTCTCCTTAAGACAGTCATTCTATTCAGTGGCTTGTTGGCTTTTGCCCTTTTCCCAAATGGATTCATATAAATAATCTAAAATAGTTTTTCTCAGTTTGGTGAGAAAATTTTATTTTATTAAAGATTAAAAAAATAGTTATGGCAGCAATAGCACTGCACTTAGATTTATATACTGCTTCACAGTGCTTTACAGCCCTCTCTTAGTGGTTTACAGAGTCAGCATGTTGTCTCCAACAATCTGGGACCTCATTTTACAGACCTCAGAAGGATGGAAGACTGAGTCAACCTTGAGCCTGATGAGATCCGAACTGCAGTTATCTTTTGATGTTACACAAATGTTAACTTAACATATGGTCTAGATCAGTGGTGGGATTCACAGATTTTTACCAAAGGTTCGGTGGGCGTTGCTTGGTGGGTGCAGGCGCAGAGGCATTTGCGCAGGAGCAGAGGCATTCCAACTCACCTCCTGCAAGCCTGCACTCTCCCTGTCGCTTCAGCAGCTGCCGCGCAGCACTCTGCTGTGCCGTGCAAAGCAGCTGCGCTTCAAAAGCAAGGAATAAATGTGAGTATGGGAGTCCGGGCAGATGGGCCCAACAGCAGAGCAGTGAAGAGAACCAGTTTGGTCCTCTGCTGAGCAGTACCAGCTCGGCAGAACTGGGCCAAACTGGTAGAATACCACCACTGGTCTAGATTAATGGTGCTGTATAATATAAATAATGTAAAATAATAGTAATAAATGCTTGAAGGTAAAATTCAATTTTTAAAAAATAAATGAGAAGTAAAAAAGTAAGTCATCTTTTTTCTCTTGAAAAAAGGCCAGTTCAAAACAAAGCAGGAAACATACATCATAGCAATTCACTATTGCATTTTACTTGTAGTTTTGGCCTTTCAATGTTGTACTGCAGTTCTTTTGGCTATTACAGTGCACAACAAATTATGTTTTACTTCTTGATAAATTCCAATGTCTGGATATACAATTAAGTAGGACATACACATTTCTGACAAGTGATCGGTATAACGCCACTATCCTATCCCTTTGTCACAGTTTTGTGACAAAAATAGAGTAATAATAGAATAATACAATTCATATGAATTGATTTCTAGCTCTTAAATTTCATTTCTAGCAACATGAAGTGAACACTACACGATACTAATATTCACAAAACAAAATGTTCTATTTGTTGCATTTTAAGATAAAAAGACTAGTTTAATAGTTTTTTTAAATAAAATACCACTGATTTATGTAATAGGATATGTACGCTTGTTGTTTCAAAGGTCACATACATAACTAATATCAATTTCATCTATTTTAACTTCCTAGCCTCAGTTAATTCTCCCAAGACTTTTAACAAATATAGAATTTCAGATGCAGCAATGGTATCAGGATCAAAGAGACCAAATAACTAATACTTAAAATTCAATTAACAGTTTCAGAAGCACTCTTCCTGAGCTTTGAGATCTACTAAAGGTTTAAAAAAAGCTTACAGCAGTTCAGAAGTGTACAGGGTAATGTTATGAAACCCAATTTACTCCCCACCAAGATTTACTAGTTATAAATTGGGGCTGTCTTAAAAATATTCATAAGTAAAGGTGTCTGTTCTGTGAAATGTTAATACCATAGCTATATTGTTTAGTGATTATAGAAATTTCTGACAGAACTGGCAAGCATTGAGTTTTGCGAAGCTCATCTAGAGTATTTGCCATAAAAACACATCATGCAGAATTTAATTTATGCCATGGCTCAGCTCCAGCATCCATTGTCAAGAGCAGGGATCAAATCAGAAATATGTCAAATAAATATAGATGAAAGTGTTCCTGAGTTAGAACAGAGGGCATTTTTCTCACTACTTAATAAATACATAGGACTTCTTATACATTCCCTCATACTGAGGAAAAACCTACCAGCTCAGATGGATATGTCCCTGGCTTTTTAAAGTTAACTTAGAAATTAAGTCATATGATCATAATCTCTTAGATCCTGTTTTCTTTTCCATATGTAGCACCTTAGTTGATGTAAAATGCTGAGGACATACCTTCAATAGACTGAGTAGAGAGGCTAAGCAAGTCTTACGCAATCAGAATCCATCATGCGTATAGTGCATTAAATAGGGCAGTAAGCTTTTTATGAAGTCTATTTCCACACTTGAATCTGGGATTTAATGCATGGTTGCTTAGAGAGACTAAGGATTTCAGAGGTCAGCAGGGCTAATTGCAAGGCTGAGAGCTGCTCAGGACAAGCGGGGCCAGAGGTTACCACATATGCTAAGGGAAGTAAGCCAATCAACTGATGAACCAGTTGGAATCTCTCCTGCAGGGATCAGACTGTAAGCTTTTAACTGTTTGAACTTACAATGAACAGGGACATGTCTGTTGTATCATTCAAAAGGTGACCAGAAGGGTGAAGTTAGAAAGGAAGCCCCTTCTAGGCTGTATTCAGTAGATTGTGCAGCCTTTGGAGTGGTGGTGTAGTACTGTGGCATTTTCTACAGCCATAGATTGTGGAGAAAATAACACATTGTGCGATTTTGCTTAAAGGCAAGTGTGTCTGAATATCAGCTTGTTAACAAATTTGTATGGATGGCCATAGTTTAATGTAAGGAAATAGGGTACGTATGTGAATCTGACTTTAGAGCCCTACATTTGGAGATTCTGAACTATCAAGTATATGCAACATATCAATTTTATATCTAGTGAATTATTGATTTAACAGACCATCCATGTATGGCTTATCTCATAAGCATTTCTTCTGTAAAAATAGCAGGTTCTGGTATACTTTATTTGTTGTCATCCAGATTGGATTTCTTTTTGAAAAAATCTTTCCCCAAGGACAAATACGTTGGGCTACCTATTATGAATAGTCATATACTGAAAATTCAGCAGGAATTCTGATTTAGGATTACCTTGTTCAAAGTTGTGACCCAGGAGGCCTGCATTAGGGAATAGAATTGTCATATTATCACTTATTGTACAGTTCCAAGAATCATGTTTACTGTAAATATATAATTTATATGTGATATATATATATATATGTAACATTCCTTGCTTAAACCCGTTTCTGTGCTAAGACAAAACACACTAAAGACCAACTCTTGAACATCACTAGAACCATGATGTGCTTTGTAGTGAAAGAAGCACCACTGAAGCTATTTTTTCAAGGGCAGAGTAAGTATATGTGGTTTATCAGGAAAAGGATTGACTTTTAAAAACATATGGGTGCATGATGGCTCAGTGGTTAAATATGCTGAGCTTGTCAGTTGGAAAGCTGACAGCTTGAATGTGAGACCCCAGCACTGTGTGACAGGGTGGGCTCCTGTTACTTGCTAGCAATTTGATAGCATACAAATGTGAGTAGATAAATAGGTACACTTCGGTGGGAAGATAACAATGGAAAATGAATTTATTGCTATCATATTTGTGAATGGATGCTATCCAAGGCAGTTGATAAATGAGGTTTACCTGTACATGATTTTCAGTTTCCAAATTTTCTGCAGAGCAATCTTATGAGGTTAAAAGAAAATGATTGGACCTAGCACATGCATCAGTCTACTGTATGTCTCACCCCATATTCTAACTGTGATAGTCATGCAATCTGGCACATAACTCAAGAGAATATTGAGGTTAGCACTTCTTTGAAATAAACATAAAAACAGCAAGAATGGTGCCCTGAAAGCCAGATAGATCTTCAACATCCTTTTCAGTGAACTGTTTTAAAAATTCAGAATAACTCCTAGTAGAGGGACTGATAAAAAGATTGTTCTGTGATTTACTAAGTATAGACTCTTAGGTATATCCCAGTCACTTTTTTCCTCCAATTTCTTCTCTTTCCTTATTTTACTTGACAATCTTCAGCTGTCTTGTGAGAAGTGATGATGTTGTCATAGTAACCAACATGGCTGCAATCTTGTTATGCTGCTCCCATGCAAGACACAACCATAATCTAAAAATAATAATCCCTGCTCATTTCTGTGAAGAATTTATCTAGATTTTGTCAAAAGGTATGAAAAGCAGATGTTTAGAAAGAGTTCTTAAGTGTTCAGTTGAATATTATAATTAGTAATTTTGGCTATTCTTTAGAACACAAGTGTCAAACTCGATCACATCACATGACATATCATGACTTTTTTGCCTTTGTGGAGCCAGGGTGGGCGTGGACTGTGCACAACGGATCCAGCCCACGGGCTGCCAGTTTGACACCCCTGCTTTAGAATGTCAACTTCAACTCAAAACAAAGTGGCAAAATAATAATAAATATCCACCTGCCCCATAACACCCCAGACTTAACAATTGTTGATAAAAAAGACAAAAAAAATGGATGTGGCAATACCTGGAGATAACAGAAGAGAAGAGAAAGAACTGGTGAAGTAACAAAATATAAAGACTTGCAAATAGAAATAGAATGATTGTGGTAAAAGAAAGCAAAGATAGTACCAGTAGTAATAGGTGCCTATAGTGCAATCCAAAAGATCTGGAACACCACTTGAATACCATCAGCATTGACAAAATCACTATCAGTCAATTGCAGAAGGCAACTTTACTTGGAACAGCTTATATGTTATTATGCCAACAACATCTGCTATTCCAGATCCTTCAGAAGAATCCGATAGGTGGAAAAAATGAAAAATCCAGTCTAAACATATAGCTGATTGTGTGATGAGGAATAATGATAATAATAATAATAATAATAATAATAATAATAATAATAATCTGCAAAGAAGCGGATGAAACCATCGATCACATACTGATCTGTTGTAAGATAATCGCTCAGACTGACTTCAAACAATGTCACAACATAGTCGCTCAGATGGTCCACTGGAACTTGTGTCACAACTACCATCTGCCTGTAGCAAAGAACTGGTGGGATCATAAGCCTGAGAAAGTGGTCGAAAATGAGCATGCAAAACTACTGTGGGACTTCCGAATACAGACTGATAAAGTTTTGGAACACAATACCCCAGATATCACGATTGTGGAGAAGAAAAAAGTGTGGATCGTCGACATTGCCATACCTGGTGACAGCAGAATCGATGAGAAACAACTTGAAAAAATCACCAGATATCAGGATTTGAAAATCGAACTGCAGAGACTCTGGCATAAACCAGTTCAGGTGGTTCCAGTGGTACTCGGCACACTGGGTGCTGTGCCTAAAGACCTAGCAAGCACTTGAAAACAATTGGTGCTGACAAAATCACCATTGGTCAGCTGCAGAAGGCCACCTTACTGGGATCTGCTTGCATAATCCGCTGATACATCACACAGTCCTAAACACTTGGGAAGTGTTCGACTAGTGATTTGTGATACGAAACCCAGCATAGTTATCTTGTTTGCTGTGTACACTGTCATTTTTTGTGCATAATAATAATAATAATAATAATAATAATAATAATAATAATAAATTATTATTATTATTATTATTATTTTATATTATTATTATTATTATTATTATTATTATTTTCTCCTCATAGAAATAAATAGGAATGGACTTCCTTTCACTTGGGATCGCTGACATTAACAAGTATCTCCAGAAAACAGCTATTCCTTTTTGGACAGAATATATAAATATATAAGGACTTTGCTACTACTATAATCAGGTGTTTCATGAAGTCAAAGTAGGAAGTTCATAATTCATGTTTTCAACTATATAAAGTGGACTCTGTGGTCTTCATGCATTGTTTAATTATTCCAAAGGTGCTTTTTCAAGAGGCAATTGGACTTCCTTTTTTTCCCTTTGAAGAAGTTTCTTCAGAAGCTTCTTGAATGAAAAGTGAAACATCTCCAAAGAAAAACAAGAAAGTCCAGTTGTCTCTTGAAGAAGCCCCTTTGGGACAACCATGACCTGGATGACTGAGAATCTCCATAAATATTGTTATTTAGGGATATTTCTGTAGATGGTTAAATTATCTGTATATTTATTTCAGTTTTCCTTGTTGCTATATTGACTATAAAATATTTATATTGTTGTGTCAGTCTAAAGTAAGCCCATCAGTATCTAGAATTTGCAAAAGAATTCTCTTTCTTGCCTCCATCTCACTCGCCAGACTAACTTTTCTCTTTGCCAACATTTTTCCCCTTAAGCATGGGAAGCTATTGCTTTAAAATAACTCTTTATCCAAGTGGGAGCAAAACTGTGTTTTTCAAAATAGATTTTCTATAAATGATTAATCACATGGTTTTGTTTCTTCATTCTCTCCTAGAAGGTGCCATTTTTTACTTTCCCTGAGAGAATCGTAGTGCTGGGAGCATTTTCTAAACTCATAGGAAGATCAGTGCAGCAGAACTACAGGCTTTTTAAAATATCTCTAGTTGATGCCTTTAATAGACTAGAACTTCCCATGCGCTAGACTATGATCATACAAGTTGCTAATTTTGGAACACCTGAAAGCAAAAATACCATGTATTGGCAAGAGAGTATCTGCAGGTGCAGTCATTGAAACAATCCACTTTAAATTGGTTTATTTCACTTTTGTTCCAAAATCATGAGTTATATTTCCTGCTCCCATTTGAGACATAGGCAATATTTGGGAGATTGATTGACAGATTTGGAATTTTAAAGATATCTCATGTTCATGGTCACAAATGACTACCAAAGTGGCTTCCACATTCATCAAATGCCAGCTGTGATCAGAAAACTCTGTTTACTATAATGCAAAGTGATGAAGTTTTTCTTGCAATCTTCTTTAGTTCCTTCCAAATTGTCTCAACAAACCCAATTTAAGGTTTGTTTTTTCTTTGGGTGTGTTTTCCATATAAAGATCTAAACAGCAGTCATTCCCCCCCCTAAAAATAAAAAAATACTTTTGGTCCATTATTTTAAAAAAGTGAAAATTGAGGCAGTATGAAGAGGCTGTTGAACTTTAGTGTATTAGTGCTTATCAGCCTATTTTAAGCATACATTCTGAGAAGTAGGTTTTGTGTGTGTGTGTGTGTGTGTTTGTGTGAAAAAGAGAGCAAAAGTATACATATGTTAGAACAGGGCTATCAAACTCCTGGTCCATGGGCTGGATGTGTCATGTGCTGCTCATGCCCACTCCCAGTTTAGTGAAGGGGGAAAACGTCCTTATACGTCACGTGACATCGCCATGATGATGTGAGTTTGACACCCCTGTGTTAGAGGAAAAGACAAAATATTATTGGAAAATTGTGGTTTAAAATTAAAATTTCATTTTATAAAAGATTCTTGGATATTACAGGGATTCAAGTGATCTGTAATTGAAATGATCTCTAAATTTACATTCAATTTCATTATTCTATTTCTTCCTCATCCTATACAGAGCAGCTTTTTGGGTCATCAGTTTCACAGCATACAAAGATCTTGGCATATTAACAGGTACATCCAAGAAACAAAGTTTTTCTTAATTATAACCAACAGTCAACATGTGCCAGGTTATTTTCTATTTGTCTACTACAGGTCTTATGGCCAGGTTCTGGGCATATTCATCCATAAAATGAATCCCAAGTTTGCATAGCATTACAGCATAAAGCCTGTATGTTTTTTTAAAAAAAACTTTGCATCACCTTTCTTTGTGCTATTATTAAAAGTATTTTCCCATCATGCAAATGCTCGTACTGTAGTAATATAAGAAAAGCAGGAGTACTTTGAGGGTTAGGAGAAAAGAAAGGTAAAAGGAGGTTAGACTGGGATAAACATGGTATAGATGTGTCTTCTTGTACAGAAATGGCCCAAGCAAATCAGGTGGGAATGCCGTGCAGATGTTTCTGTTGATGTCCTCAAAATTTTCTGTCTGAGGCATTTACTACATCTGTCAAATGTAAGGTCAGATATGCTAGTAGTAGAAAAGTTTCTTATAAAAGAAAGCAAGCATATCAGAGGTGGAATTCAGCAGGTTCTGACCAGTTCTGGAGAACCGGTAGTGGAAATTTTGAGTTGTTTGGAGAACTGGCAAATACTACCTCTGACTGGAGATTTTATAGTATCCTTCCCCTGCTATGCCCACCAAGCCACGCCCATAGAACCGATAGTAAAAAAAATTTGAATCCTGCCACTGGTATCTATGTATATATGTATGTAGTGATCTGTCATATGACAATACTATAATATAAAATTTGCAAGCACAATTACAATGCAGATGCACTACTTTGTTAAACATCGGATTTATTGGGACTCATTTAGGCAGAACTTTCTGCAATACAAGCTCATGAAAACATTTGTATTTATGCAAAGTATATATATTTGAATATTAGAATATTTTGCTTGTGAAAGAACATGTGCACTCAGATATACAAGCAGCAGCATGTATATATATTTTTTCCTCTTTCTATCGATGTGTGTTGTAATGTTCTTGCTGTTGCCAGTGCCGTAATAGTTTGCAGCATGATTTAATGAACAGCTTAGGGAATTGGTTCCAATTCCATCTTCAATCTGACACTGTAATTAGTGCCACCTGCTTTCTTTCCTTATTCCTTTTCTGTTATTTAGCAATTGAACAAGCAGAGTAGAGTGTAGGGTTCTTAGGCAGACTTTTAAAACTGAGGTTCCCATAGGGCTAAGAAAGGAAATGTGCCTACAGAAAACATGGAAGAACTACAACCCTCATGAGTGGTTTGATAATATGAATATGCGCTATGCTGAAAAAATTCTAAAGATATATGGATTCTTAGGTACTCACTGCAATTTCCTTTTGATGAACTTAGGTTAATGTAAAGTTTGTATTTTATTATTTATTTATTTATTTATTGGACTTATATGCCGCCCCATCTCCGAAGACTCGGGGCGGCTCACAGTTAAAACATACAAATACAATAAATAATTAAAAATAATTAAAAAAGAATTAAACCACTATAAAGTCCAATAAACCGAATTAGAGTTAAAATTATTTAAAATGTTTACTTAGGGCAAAGCAAAAATACAAGCCCTATTTCTGGTTGGAGTCCCCCAAAATCTTGTTGCAATCCCAGAACTTTTGCCATCAAAATAATTTTTTAATATGATAGAAAGGATTTTTAAAAATACTTGGGGTAAAATCACATTAGCTATATTTTATAAATTAATTTAAAATAATGTCAATTAAGGTAAATGAAATTTAATTTTTACCTGGTCCAACACATTTTCTAATTCTGGCCTTGTGTACTATTTGGAATAATCCCCCAAAGTTTCTTCAGGTCACTAAGTGTGGCCCCTGGCCAAAAATAAATAGCAAAACTGTCTTCGGGTTACTGAATTTTAATAAGATAACATGACTTGCAAAATGAATGACATCGCTCAAAACTTGTTCCTGGGGACCCCAGAGTCTTTATGATAAGAAGGGCAACCCTATAAATTTAAATAATTAAATTTAAATAAATAAGCAAACCAGGCTTTTTCATACTAAGGTTATTGTTAATGTCAAATGTGACATTAACAAGGAAAACATGAAGGGACTGCAGTGCTGATAGGAAGACCTGAGAACATTAGTAGCAATATACTTCAATCCCCGTGGAAATGGTTTGAGCATGCTAAGTTTTTAATAAATTTTGGGTAAGGCTAGCAGCTTCTTAGCATTGGTTTCTTTCATTGAGGGACTTGTGAACTCCATAGAACGAGGTTCACCTTTCTTGCAGATCTTCAAACAGAACTGGGCAGCAATCTTGTATGACTTCCCTACTTAGAATTTTCTGCATTTAGAATGGGTGGGTTGACTAAATGGATAAGTCTTCTCTCCATGATTCTGTGAAGCTCAATGTAAAACAGAATAAAACAAAACCGTTAAGCAAAGCTATATTTAAATTGGACATTTATCCAAGAACTGAGTTGTCTGATTTTTGTTAGCTTTGCTCCTGTTTCTTTAAAAACTGCAACACAGAAATTGAGCTTATGTTATGACCCATCCTTGAAGGTATAACAACACACTCACAATCATGTGATTGCAATTTGAATGCTTGGCAACTAGCTCACATTTGTGATGGTTGCAGTGCCTTGTGGTCATGTGATCATGATTTGCAACCAGATAGCTTTGGAAAAGCAAGGCCAATTGGGGAAGCTTAATTCAACTAATGACTGTGGTGATTAATTTAACAACCATGGCAAAAATAGTCATAAAATTGGGTCTGCTCATGGGATGACTTGCTTTACAACCACAAAGACTTACAATGGAAACTCCAGTCCAAATTAGGGTTGAGACCTATCTATTCCAGATACACAGGCACTTTAAAAAAGTATTACTGCATATACTTGTGGATAAGCCTATCCACAGATAAGTCTATTCACAGATAAGCCTAACCCAATGTTTGTGGTATATTTTGGCATCTAAAATTGTTGGCTTAACTGCAAGAATATGCAGTAAATTATCATAATAAGCTAGGATCAAAGCCTTACATATGGCTGCCAGCTTTTGGTGAGGTGAAGTGGGTTACTACTGGCATCTAAACATAGAGATCCACACACAGAAATTTAATATCTTGAAGTTTCTGCTGTATATGTATGAGTGTGTGTTCGTGTAAACATGTAGTCTTAACAACAACAATGAATTTTCCAGTCCCAATTGTGGTGTGGTCATTAAAGTGAGACATCACATAATCATGACTTATGACCTTTTCTGGTGGCTTCCCCATTGATTTTTGCTTGTTGAAAGCCGACTGGGAAAGTTGCAAATGGCAGTCATGTGACCACAGGATGCGGCAAATGTCATAAACTGTTGCCAAGTGCCTGGATTGCAATCATGACACTGCAGTGCAAAGAACAGTCATAGGTCATTTTTCAGCACTGTCATAACTTGGAACGGTCACTGAATGAATGCTGTAAGTTAATGATTCCCTGTGCTGAAATGGGTTTGAAGTATTGTTCTGGTTTGAGACCCCCCCCTATTATTGCATAATTTTGTTTGTCTTGATAGTTCTGTGCCATGTAGAAATTCAGGTGCTAGTTTTTCAGAGATATAAAATGCATTTTATCAGAATGACTCTAGTTAAGGTGTAAGTATTAAAGTTGAGTTGCCAGGTTGTACCAGTGCTTTCCTTCCCTGTTTCCTGGATCAGAAACGTTTGGAAATTTGGGTGTGTGTATATGAATGACTGAGGACAAGCAGGGACAAGGTCAGACAAGTACTGAATAGTAGCTAGTCATGTGAGGCCAACTGTAGTCCTGTTACAACCTAGTAAAATATTAGCACTGTACATTGTAAAACTCTTGAACTTTCACCTAGAACTCGTTACTCTTTACTCTGTAGGAACAAGCAAAACTCAAAACTATGGCATAGTTTGAAAAACAAGTAAAAGCAAACAGAAGATGAAAGATTCACATGTTGGGAAGCTCTATTCTTTGTAACGCGTTCTGTTCCTTCCATGATTGACATTTAGACATTGTGGAAATGATTGTGACATCTTTTTCAGAAGCCTTGCTGTTTGAACAATATGAGCATTTGCAGACAGTGAATGAAAAAGCAGACATGCTCAAGGTAGAAAAGTAGCTCATTATTTCTGCAGTGGATGAATTTCTCATCCAGTGTGATTATGCCTTCCAGGATAGAAGAGTTTGCTCCCAATCTGTGTGTGGAATAAGGTGTGATAGCTCCAAATGTTAACCAATGCTGAAAGTGTGAATGGTGTTTGGGATTGCTTTTAGTATTCCTTGTGTTTGTAGTTAAAAGCCTCCACTTTTTTAAAAAAACATGCTTCTGATCCTGTTTGGAACAATCTGACCTCCACAGAAATGATCTCTTTGGAGACTTCAAGAGCTGTTCCCAAGGAATTTTTCTTTGCCCCCTGTCTGCTCTTCTCTTAGAAACTCATCCCTATTTAAAGATAGCTAAATCTAAGCTGTTCATTCTTGCCCCCATTCCTTTTACAGTACAGGCTGCTTGTCTAAGAAAGTTCAGTAATCTCTTCTGTCCCATTTCTTTCCTTCTTTGGTTGTCCTGATTGCTTGATGCCCTGGCACCTATTCTCTCTTTCCATTGTCTGCATCAAAAGCTGTTCCTTCCATTCCAGACACAAATTAAAGCAGTAAGAGAGGAAATGGATCCCAACAAGTGCTTATCAACCGTGTAGTTCTGCCTGTCTCCTGGAGTATAATTGGAGACCAACAAGGAAGATAGAAGATTCCTCTATTATTGATATAAGTTTGGTTGCCAGCACTTAAGATAGATGCCAAGTTGCAGCCTATTTGGCATTTAAGATTCAGAAAACATATTTTTATTGCAATATTATACCATCCCCCCATTCCTGATATCATTAAAAAAGATTTGGCTTGAAACTTATAGTAACTGGAAACTACCTTCCATTGTCACATCATCAGCAGAAAAATGAATTCAGACTCTTTTGTTTTGTTTTGACAGAACTGAATGCAGAATTTCATATAAACATTTAAGTTACTTAAGGATTTAAGTAAATTCTATCAAACAGAGCGATGCTTCTGAATTAAAATATAGGTATATAGATTTGGGCTTGTGACATATCTTTTTATTTCTCAAAGCCTACAGAATAAACAAATTACTTGCCTGCATTTTACACACAAAAGAGGCTTCATGCAGAAGTAGTAGTCTTATCTTCTCTCTGACCAAGAAAAAGGAGTCTTTATCATCTGGCTCAATAACATGGCAAGAATTAATTGCATGTGCTCAACTGCGTGGAATCTTTTAGTCATGATCATAGTGATGGCTAAGCATGCACAAGTTATACCCAGAGTTTTGCATAAGCAAATGTCTAGTGTGGGAGAATGGCTCAGATGACTGGCCTTTTCTGGGGTACCCCTGCTCTATGGAACTCTTTTCCCATATGGCCCATAGACTCCTAACTGTCCCATGACACTCGAGTGAGATGGGTAGTGGATAAATTTAATAAGTAATTGAATGATAAAAATTCACCCGGTGTCATTCCTACAAGCCTTCAGTTCAAGCTGATTCATATAATGCCTTCATCTTTTGTACCTTAATTAGTTATTTCTATTTTATTTATTTTGTTCAGTATCTTTTTTACCCTTTGTTTTGTTGTTACATTTTTGTTTCTGAGTTGTGTACTTTGGGATTGGAATAAATTACAAATGCCATTAAATAAATAAATGATTGAATAAATACGCATTAAACAAAAACTACTTCACCATCATATGAAATAATTGGTGTCCCTTGATTAATAAAATCATAAATATTTGTATATCTTATGAAAATTGAATACATCAGGTAGTTGGAGAGATTAAAGTAAAGAAATAAAGTAATTTGTCAGTTCTGTGAATAAACTGGAAAATAACCAGGATGTTATTGCTACATTCCAATTCTTGATACCCCAGTGACCTTCTAGTTGCTCACTCAGTCTGAAGCTCAGCAGTTATAATGTTTTCTGCATCAGGAAGTTATTCAGTGGGATGTAGACAGAATTCGATGTAGTGGTTAAGGTACTATCCTAGAAATTGGGAGGCTGTGAGTTCTAGGCCTCCCTTAGACATGAAAGCCAACTGGGTGAAAAATGCTATAAACATTTAAAACAGGTCAAGAACTATGGAAATGATACTTTCACTTCAGAAAACAGAACAGCAGATTCTGTTTCTTCTTAATTCTACACTGCCAGTCTGCACCTGGAAAGGTTTTAAGAACAGTCAGAATGTCCTGACCCTAAATAATAGGATCGGCCCATGCGTACTGAAAAAAGAGAAGACACTCTTGTGTTGATCTTCTCCTCAATGGCTATATTTACACATCCATGGTCTCTTCTTGGCCATAGTGCAGAGATGATTTGCCCTAATTTTTTCCATTTTTTAAAAACTCTCCCAGCCAAGTTCACAGTTCAGCATTTCTTAGTGATGACCCATCTACGCACTAACCACATCCTACCCTACATATATGCTTGTGCTATTGAGATTACTCATCCCTTGATTCAAACATATATCCATTTGGACATTGAGTTTATTATCTACAAAACCAGTTTAGGTTTTTAGCTTTATTGTGTTATTTTACAACGACTGTCTCAAAAAGACAATATTTTGTTGTGCTTTTTTAAAACATTAAAATAAGTCTTAAACACAAAATATTTGCTGAGTAATCCTAATTTGATGGCCTCCAACAGGTTTCCTTGTATATATTTTAGTAACTTAAGTACAGGTAGTCCTCGACTTGCAATAGTTCATTTAGTGTCCCTTTGAAGTTACATTAGCACTGAATAAACCGTTTTTCACACTTAAAACCATTGCAGCATCTCCATGGTTATATGAGCAAAATTCAGATACCTGGCAAATGGCTTAGATTTATGACAGCTGCAGGGTCCTGGGGTCATGTGATTACTTTTTGCAACCTTCTGACAAGCAAAGTCAGTGGGGAAGCCAGTTTAACTTAACAACCATGTTACTAAGTTAACAACTGCAGTGATTCACTTAACAACTGTGGCACAACTAACAACTAACTGTTTTAGTTGTGAGCCACCCCGAGTCTTCGGAGATGGGGCGGCATACAAGTCTCAAAAATAAATAATAAAAATAAAAATAAAGAAAGAAAGGTTGTAAAATGGGGCACACACCACCCTTAACAGATATCTTACTTAACAACACAAATTTTGGGCTCAAGTGTGGTTGTAAGTTGAGGATTACCTGTAATTTTGTTTTAAAAGAGCCCTGTTTTTTAAAAAAACTTAAAAATCTATTCAGAAAAATAGCCAAGGTTTGTTTTGCACCTTGTTACTTGGTAATACAAGCTGCAAGCAGCTCAGGAATGTGCTGCCCAGCAGGAGGTCTGTAACCTTCTGAGAATATTTCAGAAGTCATCCTCCACCTAGAACTAACCAGGCTGCCTTGGGTTGTTGGGGGTCATTTTGGACTCAGACTGCTTTGGGGTCTCTGAGGGAGTTGAATTTGAGTGGAAGAGTAAAACTGTTTGTCTTCATGCTTCAGAATTGAAATGTCACAGTTCTGAAATAAAAGAAGATCAGGTTTAGTTTCAGGTTGAACTTTTAGCTCAAGCTCATATCTCGCTTTGCCCTGTAATACATTCTTGAAAGTGAAAGCAACTATAGTTGTAAAAAGGGGCTTGGTCTCTATTATCTTCATATTGTCATTTACTTGAAAGATAGGGAACATGTCCCTAAACTGTTAATTGCTGTGGATTTTGAACATCCGTTTTTAATTTTCATGTTAGAAGAGAAGAGTATTAGGAGCATGTGACTTTTCAAAACTGGTCTTGTCAATACAGTGCTCCAAAATCTTGGGCTGTGTTTGCATTTGTCAGCGTTTACGTAATTTATCCTTCTAGCTCTCCTCGGGCTACCGGTCAAATCCTTTTTCCTCCTGAAACATCTGGATCCCCATGTAACCAACATTGTTTACTTGGAGCCATGGGATAATTTTTGGAGTGGGAAAATTTTTGGAGCATGTGTAGCTGTATCTTTGCTTCGAGGTGGGAGGAAAGGTTGCTAAACAAAACGTGAACTTTAGCCGATTGCAGATTACAAATTAAATGTGATTTAATTTTGTAAGCTCTACAAATTATTATTTATACTTGGAAGTTTTCTTCTCAACCATCCTAGAAAGACAGATGAATATTTGTTGTAAAGCAATTTGGAAACAAGAGAGCCCTTGTGGTACGTGCAGCAGTGGTATTTATCTCATTGGAACCACAATAAGATTCTTCTGGGGAGAGGTGAGACAGGTTAGTTGCAACTGACAGTGCAATGATGTTTAAGCACTCTTTGTTAAAGCCAAATGGCCATTCCTATTCTCTCCCTCTGTTCCTGAACTTTTAGAAACAATTACTCTGCCAATTCTTAATCTGGTTATTGTCTTGTCATTTTTATCTGTCATATGTATATAACAGAGCTAAATAGAATAACAGAGTTGGAAGGAAGCTACTGAAACCCGCTGCTCAGGCAGAAAACTCTACACCATTTCAGACAAATTGTTGTCTACTGTCTTCTTAAAAACTTCCAGTGTTGGAGCACCCACTACTTCTGGAGGCAAGCTATTTCACTCGTTAATTGTTCTAACTGTCAGGAAATTTTTCCTTAGTTCTAGGCTGCTTCTCACTTGATTAGTTTCCACCCATTGCTTCTTGTCCTGCCCTCAGGTGCTTTGGAGAATAGCTTGACTCCCACTTCTTTGTGGCAGCCCCTGAGATATTGGAACACTGCTATCATGTCACCCCTAGTCCTTTTCATTAAAGTAGACATACCCAATTCCAGCAACCATTCTTTGCATACTGTATTTTAGCTTCCTGTCCCCTAATAGTCTTTGTTGCTTTCAAAACTCACTGCTTTGTTATGTATCTTTCAGAGTTTTTTTAATCCATTCCCAAATGAATGTGAAATTGTGAAATTATCTCTCTGGTGTGGACTGGGGCAACCCAGCTACAGTGAACATCTCATTTTCCCCTATATTCATGTTGGTGATTCAGATTTCATATATGTCTTTTGTTCTGGTGAATAGTACACATTAATCTTTTTTAGCTGTCTTAATTTCTTTGCCTTAATTTATTTACCTGTCCCTGTTTTTACTTGCACTCAATTTTCAGAAAGCTTATAAAGCAACATGGATTTAATATGACTTAAATTTTAATGATAACTACTGGAATCTTTCCACATTTTAAAAAAATGAAAACATGGAAATAATTCTCCTTCCACTCACTAAAAAGCAGTTAGTTTAAAAATGTGAAAGGGTTAATATTTTTAATTGAATCTTTTGAACAACACTCTCTGCTTAACTATGTTGCATATTAACACTAGAAATTTATATGCATGTCGTTGAAGAGTTCACTCTGTAAGTCTTGATTTCACATGTATGCTCTTGTTATCAGCTGTAATATAATACAAACAAACATTCTCTGTTACCTGCTCATAAACCCATCTTTTGGGAGGACACCCATAATTAGTTACATGCTAACTTGCTATTGACTACTTTTGAAATAAATGTTTTTGCAAAAAACTTTCTTTGCAATCTTAGACAGTTTTATATTAACATGCTAGTGGTCAAGATACTAAACTTTAACATTAAGCTTTGTAGGGTTGTGGCGAGGTCAGTGAGGCATGTTTATAGAAGGCAGAAGGGCAACAACTGAAAGTTTCTTTTTTACTGTACTTCTGTGCAATTTGTGCTTGTTATCCAAGATATTAAAGGCATGGCATTGGAGCCTTTCCAGAAAACAAGGAATTGATATTGAAGGGATAAGGTCAATGAGACACAGATTAAAACCTGTATTTTACTGAATTAATATAATAATTAATAATCTTACCGTTACATGCAGGGGTGGGATTCTACCAGTTTGCACCTATTTTCTAGAACCGGTTGTTAATATTCTAAGCAGTTCAGAGATCCGGTTGTTAGAAGAAATTACTGGCCTAATCCTGTAAGGAAGGCAGGAAGGAAACATTCTGGTGTTGCTTACAGAAACTGCCTCTCTGTTAACCCTTATTACATTCTTGTCAGGACTAGACTTCCTGTCTCAGGAACGTCTCTGGAGTTTTTTCCCCCTTCCTTTGCTAGTACTTTGCTTGTGTGGAGTGACCATTCAAAGTTACAGTGGCACTGAAAAAAGTGACTTATGACCATTTTTCGCACTTACGACTGTTGCAGCATTCCCACAGTCATGAGAGGCCAGGCGAGGAGATGCATGCCTCGATGTGAGTGTTATTGAGTTGGCCACATCCAGGCAATATAATGACCCTCAAGCCATGTCCACCCAGTCACATGACCACCAAGCCATGCCTACCACCTAAGCCATGCCCACAGAACCAGTTGTTAAAAAATTTGAATCCCACCCCTGGTTACATGTTATACAAACAAATAATTAGGAAGCATTCTATAAACTTCCATTGTCTTGTAGCATCAGCTCTGAAATTATTCTTTCCCAAAGTACTTTTTCCCAGGAAAAACAGACTTCCTATTATGCATTTTAATTCTTTTCCTCTTGTTAGGAGTCCTTGACCCTACACCAGAGACCAAGAATGGTGACTGTTAAACAATGTCATGTTGAGAGAAGTATTAGTAGATGCATAAGATGGAGTTTTGTTATGAAATGCTGTGTGAGTCTGTAGCTTACACCCCAAAATTCCTTAAGTGGAAAATGGGTGTGTACTGTATATGCAGGAAAATATCTGTGAACTTTATTTCTAGATAAGAGAACAGGTGCCCAAACGATGAGATGTGAATCATATACATATCTGCTTTTTAATCATGTGGGATAATGGCAAAAACTATCCTTGTGCCTAGTTAAACTGATTTTGTGGTTGGTTTCTTGTGCAATGCCCATTCATTTGTTACCTTTTTAAAACTTAATTCTAATTGCAAACAATTGTTAGTGATTTCTAGAGTGATTGAAGTTAAGCTGCTGTTATTCAGAACACCAACTTTTCCTGTCTGTGTTGCTTCTTTTTTCTTTTTCTTCTCTGTTCTCTTTTATTTAGTCTATGTGATCCAAATAGGAGAGCTAACTATACCTGTCTTTGACTTCTTGTTTGACTGACGTCCGTGTCATGAGATAAGAGAATTCAGAACAAAGATACCACTATGGGATAGCAATTTTGCTTACAAGCAGCCAATTAGAATCCAGGTTTCCTTAGCCTGTAGTCTAGCAGGTGTCCTAAGCTGAACCAATGTGCTGGAAGTGTTGGCACTACGAGGCAGTATATGCCTGGAGTTCCCATCCTCTGGCCCTGCCTCAATTGGATTCCATGCCAAAAGCTAAAAAGTATTTGGGCTAAACATTCAACTGAGTCTTGTTTAAGAGCTAAACATATTATTTGGTGGTGGTGGAAGAGCTTGGCCAAGTATTGAAAAAATTATAATAGCTTTGGATGGAGATGTTTACTACTGTATTTTATTTTAAAAAAACCCATACAGATCTATTTGGCTGTGGTGAAAGAGCCCGAGCAAAGGGTCCAAGTAGTTATTGAAACTGTACATTTATGGTTCCCATGGCAGTGCAATGTAGATTTGAAGTGTGTATGTGTGTGTGTGTGGTTCTTCTTGTACTATGTGTGGCAAAGTATTGAATAGAAGAGCAGAATAACAGAGTTGGAAGGAATCTTGGAGGTCTTCTAGTCCAACTCCCTGCTCAAGCAGGAAACCCTATAATATTTTAGGCTAATGGTTGTCCAATCTCTTCTTAAAAACCTCTAGTGTTGGAGCACCCACAAATTCTGGAGGCAAGCTGTCCCACTGATTAATTGTTCTAACTGTCAGGAAATCTCTTCTTAATTGCAGATTGGTCTTCTCCTTGATTAGTTCCCATCCATTGTTTCTTGTCTTGCCTTCTGATGCTTTGAAAAATAGGTTGATGTCTTTGTGGAAATCTCTCAGATATAGGAACATTGCTACCATGTCACCCCTAGTCCTTCTTTTCACTAAACTAGACATTTATTTATTTATTTATTTATTCGACTTATATGCCGCTCCCTCTCCGAAGACTGTGAATAAATTAAATTAATTAAAAAGATATTAAACATTTAAGCCGAATTAACGTTTAAAACCCCAATTAAATGACCCCAACCCAGGAGAGTCAGCACAACCCAGATTGTAGGAAGAGCCAAGTTTTCAAATCATGGCGGAAGGAGCGAAGATCGGGAGCCAAACGGAGCTCAAGTGGAAGAAGATTCCACAAAGTGGGAGCCGCCACAGAATAGGCCCTCTCCCGGGTCGCCGCCAAGTGACATTGTGTCGCAGACGGCACCCCGAGGAGACCCTGCCTGTGCGCCTGCAACCATTCTTCATATGTTTTAGCCTCTAGTCCCCTAATCTTTGTTGCTGTTCTCTGCAGTCTTTCTAGAATATTTTTTTTTATATTGTGGTGACCAAAACTTGGATGCAGTATTCCAAGCATGATCTTACAAAGGCATTATAAAGTGGTATTAACATGTGATCTTGAGTCTATCCCTCTGTTAATGCAATCTAGAACTGCGTTGGCTTTTTTGGCAGCTTCAGCACACGTCCACGAGGACTCCAAGATCCCCCTTGATTTGGCTGCATTGAAATCTCACTGGAAAGAAAAACTGCAGCACAGATCGTATCTCCAATTAAGCTGAAAGCATGTGCCACAAAGTACAAACACACTGAGAAAAGAATTGGTGGGGAGCCCTCAGCAATCCATATAGAATGAACAGTACATCCCCAGTATGTAACTTTTGATCTAGTAACGCCACCTATGAATTTTGTATTTAAAATTATTGGCAGGAATCAGACGTGTATTTGGTTATTGACTAGTATAACTCATACAAAATTTTGCCAGTCTAGTGTTACTGCACATACTACTGTAGTTGGCAAATCTGGGAGTCATTATCCAGTTTTTGTTGATATACCACCTTGGTATATTTTAAAGATTTATATTTTCCATTTTTTTCTTGTACTTTAGATATTGGTGAGAAACAAATCGGGCCCTTTAAATATTTGAACTATATCTCCTATAATGCATAGGCATAGACCATGTTATGCATCTTTGGGTTTACTTACTCTTTGTTTCTTTAGGTTTACTTATATCTTTGTTTCATTGTTTTATCTGAAAATATTTATAGCTCATCCCACTTCTAAAGGACTCTAGACAAAGTTCATGGTAATTGTGTTCCAAAAAGTAGAATGCATCAGTTAACCTACTTTAAAGTTATGGTTAGGAAGGTAAGGAGTCCCTGCGGATTTACTCCGCTAGTCGTTGCTCATCTTTGTTTCAAGGCCATTGAGTCAGCACTATCCGAAGACATTAATGCAATCATGTGGCCAGCATGATGTCACAGAGCTCTGTTACTTTCCTACCAAAGTGTGATACCTACATATCTACATGCATTTGCATGCTTTTGAACTGGTAGTCTTTTTCTTAGTATAGTAGTTACATCTCTTTATCCTTAAGAGTTTGGGCTCCAATGGCCAGTGAGATGAGTAAAATGGAAATCACTCATAGGCCTATAATTTGACTTTTAATGTGAGTAAGGAACCTGATTTTTATAAATACATTTTAGTACCTTAAATTCCAGTTCAGTTTACTGCAGACACAATATTCTCTGTTTTAAAGTCTCCATATTTAATCACTCAGAATAAGTACTATTCAAAAGTTTATACATATAATTACTAATGCAGGTTATAATTCCTGCCTCTTTCCAATTTATTAAATATTATGATTGAAAGGTATTAAAATGATTACTCATCCATGTTAAGTATATTTAAATATTGCATCAAATGAAAATTACGTTATAGAATTACTGAACTTTGGGTCATTTAATCTAAAAGGCAGTTTCATACATGATTCTTTGATATTAAGCTGCAATGAACTCAGTGAAATTGAGGGCCAGATAAACATGCATAGGACAGTTCTGAATACATATACCACAACTGTATGCCTTTTTCGGCTGAAAATCTCTTACATGAGATTTGACAGATTACTTTCTACAGGAAGCTCTGAATATATCCGTATTACAATGGCTGCTGTTGTTTAAAGTCAAATATGCCTCAAAAACTCACCTGGGTGCCTCTATCAGCTTCAAAAGGTTGTTTGTGTGTTCCTATTTGAATAAAGAACTCTAAAAGTTGTTTTAGATGGTCTGTAATATTGAAATTATGGCTTTTAAATGGGGTTCCAAATTTTGTTATGATGAGAACTTTGCTTAAGGGGTTCAGATCTGACTCATTACTACATGTGGTTCTATTGAATTTCTGCCAGTGTCCTTGTCAGTCTTTTACTTTTGTAAATTGGTAGCTTAATTTACCCTTTGCTTCTAAGCTGCTGTTTTAAAGTATGGTACATCATTTTTGATACCTTCCCTCCATGTTGCCATAATTGTTCAGCAGCGCCAGTTCATACATGCATTTGGTGATTTCCCTGAATGAAAAGAAACAGCCAAGTTCCTGGTAATTGTGAAATTCACTGTAATATTTAATATGTATATCTGTATCCTTGGGTTCAACAGCCTTACGTGCTGGCAAAAGCTCCTAAGAAATATGTTGAGTATAATAAAGTTCTACAATCCCAAAATGCAGGAGAGCTGAGGTTGGTTGTTTGCTCAATATAAAAGGTGCCACCTCCAACAAATATCAACCAGATATGCATCAAAGTAACTATAGAAACTTTGTCATGTTCTTTATTTCTGGATAAACTTTGGAAGGGAGTGTTTTATGATGATTGTGTCTATAGTGAAAGATTCTTTATTTCTCTAATTGGAAATTCAGTTGTGGAGCAGTTGAAGGTGCTGAAGAACCTAATCTCCCCCATCAAGGAGTAATGTCATCTTATGAGATACTACAACAATGTTAGTGAAGCAAAGAAAAACATGATTATTGTATCTACATATTTGAAATAAATACATTCAGAATCCTGTCAATATGTATTCTGTATAAGTCATTTTGAAATAGGGGTCTCACCTGTATGAAGCCTTCAGATCCTAGGCCACAACAATTCTAGGTATTGTCACTTATTTTCTCATTATTGTCTAGTTCTCATTACAGCACAGAAAACCCCCAGATTCCAATTAATTTTGCCTTGCACCTAAATTAATATGATATACTGTATCCCTTGTGCTGCTCATTTTGCTGTAGAATTTGCAATATTTAATAATGCATTTTTTTCTCTTTCCACTTCCTTTTCTTTAAATCCCTTTTCTTTCTTTTATCCTGTATCTAGTTCAGCACTCTGGATTAGCAATAAATTGTATTTAAATCAAGCTAATGTTTACCTTCTCTTTTTTTGTAGCTAAGGCAAATGTATCCACTTAGTGAACACTAAATAATAAGCTCAGTAGGAATGTAGTAGCAGAGAAAAGGAGAAGAATGAATAGCAGTATAGATGCCTGGAGATTCAAAGGAATGGGATGAAGCAAAAATTGGGAGCCATCAAGATAAATAGTAATCTGGTAAAATAATAGAAGTAGGAGAGCATTCAGAATAGTTATTTGTGTAACACTGTGTGGTAAGTTCAGAATGTAGTTCCCATCTCTGTCATATTATGTAAATTTCTTCCTTGTTTTCTATGTTGCATGTGAAGGCATGGAATGATGGAGGGGATTTTCTGACTTGATAATTTCTTCTGTATTGCCTCAAGGAGTCAATTACCGGTAATAGTCATTGCTGTAATAAAAGTACTACTTAGAAGTACAAAGGGGAAGCTGTGTTTTTATTTGACCTTTCCTATAGTAGGTAAAAATGTTTTTGTAAGGGATTTTATTAGGACCCATATCATAGTAATGAATAATATTTATAATATATACATATGTGTGTGTAAATCCTTGGTCCACTGCATCTCAGGTTTGGGAAATATTTATGTAACAAACTCTGCATAAGTTTTCAAGTGTTCTTAAGATTTACTCATGACAAGATTCAAGAATTCTAACCTGCTGTTGTATTTATAGTTTAGGTTTCTGATTCTGTCTATTTACAGAAAACAGCTCTCGAACAATGGAAGCTCTGTAAGAAAGGCAAGCTTTTGGTATTTCCTCAAAACCAATGGTTTAACTATTTTTGTACTACAAGCTCTATAAATTTTGTGTTGCCACCCATAACAGTAAAATCCATATAATTAGAATAGATACATTTACTACACAAAAACAGTAGTGTATTATCAGGACCTGTTACCAGAGTGATATTATAGTTTTATACTCTCTATACCCTTGGTTTTAATTCTTGAGCTGTAGCTGGATAATATATAAGTGATTTACTCAGCAGCTGTGTTCACATATAATGTTAATCCAAAGTCATAATCATATTATGGCTTAAAAGAATGTAAGGGCTCAGCCAATCTTTGTTGTTAATAAAGGTTTTTAAAAGTAACTGCTGATAACTCTTGAACATTGCTGTTTATGGTGTCCTGTTTAGAAATCTTATGTTTATGCGATTTGATTTATGATTACTTTATTTCTGTATTATTAGAATTATATTTTCTTTTCCAGTATTTACGGTATTTTTTGTTTCTTGTATTTTGAGCTACTTATGGTTAGAGTGACTGAAGCAGCATAAAAAGCCATAAACAATGTAAACAAATACATCCATGGGTTTCTTTAGTAATTGTATTTAAAAACTTGAGGTACTCCAGCTTTAGTTTCTGGACTGGCTGTGAAGGATGGCCAGGTCTTCCCAAAAGTCACCTACTCATTTGTAATCTTTAGAGTTATAAATACTGATGCTCTAAATTAGAGATTTTCAGTTTTCACATCTTAATTCACTGTACTAATTCACCAGTCACTCTGTCAAAGTACCTGGTCCCACCATGATAGGAAAAAAAAACCCCAACACCCCTCCTCGATTCCCATTAATCCAGAATATTTATATATTTTGAGGCATTCTATTACAATAATTATCAATTACAAGTTTTAAACACTTAATGAAATAGAGACCCAATAGAGACTGTTTTCATACATGGATGTAAAAGACTCCCAATAGTTTTGTTGCATATCTACTGATTGTCTGTACAAAGGACTTGATTTTTATGTTTTTTTCCTTTTCTGTGTGCTTTTGTTTCTTTGAAACACTTCCCCAGCTAAAATTAAGTATGTTTTGTCCTTGAGGTTTAAAGGACAGGTCTTTTAGCCTAGAAAGAACACTGATATTGCAGTGTTCCTCTATACTCCCAAACAGATTTTATCAAATATACTTCCCCTGAATTTTGAAGGTGGTTTGGAAGCCTTTCAGATTAACAGATAAAGCCTACAACTTTGCCCATTTGGTTTTATTCTGTGACTTTATATGTGTGTGTTTTTGTAATAGCTTTCCTCCTTTATTAGATGCAACATGTATCTTGGAATGTATATATTAGTGAGCTAAACAGGGAAAATGTTCGGTTGAGGATAAACAAGAGCACTGCTGATTTTTAATGTTTTTATATAACAGGTTATATACAATATTAGTCCTTAATCCTGATAATCACAGAACACTCAATGAGGGTCTTGTTGAAAAATTACTGATGAAAAACCTTGGGCTTGATGGGGACAGCTCTCCCTCTCCTTGTCTGTAATCTACTTTTGCATAATCTAAGTAAATCACTTGGGTAGTTGAGCACCTTCATGTAAGCAGAAAGTTTGTTGCATCATTCTCATTTTATAATATGAATTATCTTTTCCCATTCCCTTTGAGTCTCCCCCCCAAGAAAATTGTGCAACAATTGTACATTATCTCATATACAACAGTGAGTGCTTGGCTATAGTATTCTTTTTTCCTGCTTTACCATGCAAGGAAATAATTCCTCTTTTAAAAACATTGTTGGCTGAAGTGGGTTTGGTGACACTGACCATAAACAAGGAGAATACTGAGCCAAATGTTTTGTCCTTGCAATTGATAAATTTATCTGTTTTCAATAGTCTTTAGTCTAATAAGTATATTGCCTTGCCAAAAAAGACTGAATATCCTTCCCAGGCCAAAACTGAAGCTTATTTTCTGATTTGTTCTCTTTTGTTCCCATCTGTTCCCCCATTTAATAACAATATCCAGAATGATCCTGACATAGTGGGTAGATATTTGAAAAAAAAATACATCTCTTGGTTGCTAGGTAAGTGGGACTGAGCCAAGAAAATGTATCTTGCTAGATTTGAAAATACGTCCCTGGCATCTGATTTATTTCTGAGTGCAATTTAAAGTGGTGATGCTTAGGAATTGGATAACCTGAGGAATTGGCTTTCTTTTTACAAAGATCTAGATACCTTTTATAATAAATTTAGATTGGCTGTTAAGAGAAGTATGGTGGGGAGGAAATATTTGGCTATATAGTGCTTTAGTTCTGAAATGCTTTCTGCAGAAATAAATTGCTTGGCATCTACTGTTATGTTTCGTGTAATCTATACTGTGATTTTACTTTTTCAGATGTTTTACAAGGCTTTTATCAAACTATTAGCTATCCTAAGATCTTATGGTGGAAAGGCAGGATTTTCATTTTGAAGTAGCTATCCTTAAATATTTTCATGGTTGCCATATCATTATCACATGGTAACTTTGCAGGGATTTTTATGGACGTTAAATACTTTTTAAAAATATATTTCTCTTAAAAATTTTATATAATCTGTCCTAGAATCGAAAAGTTTCAGCATAATTGGCACTGTACTTCAGTACTAAAGGCATAGATGTACATAATGGGAAGGGAAGCAGGGAAGTATGTATTAAAGACAGTGTTTGCAGAAAACTTAATTCTGCAAAATGGAATTCTGGATTTCTTCTTCAAATAATAAATCTAGAACAATTCTTTTTTCTATTCCAAGGAAATAATCAGAATATTCACACAAAAGTTTATACCTTGGTCAGTCTTTTCAGATTTGTGCTTCAAGGAATCTGAGAGTCTGTATGTGTGTGAACTCAGAATGTCATTGAGAATTTTTCCATTGCCAGATACACTTCCTTGATAAACATGTGACTGAAATGGCTGGTTATTTTTTTTACAAAGTACAGTATAGTTAACCTGAAAGGTTAGATGTATTCAAACCCTTAAATGGAACAGTGTTTAGAATGAATTATTTGTGTTGTATTATACAATTAAACCAGTCACTTTTAAGTCAGTGTACTTAACTAAAAAAACAAAACAAAATGTGCAGTCAAACATATAAATTAATATGTACAATCCAGATTTCTGAATAGTCCTCCAATTGAGACTCCCACAATATAATGCATGTTCAAATATAGAAAGAGAGATAAGTTCTTCAGACCATTGAATAACTGATATAGAATGAATGTCCTTCCAACCTTATAGTATCAGGAATTGGGTTTTTTTTAATCATGAAAATATGCAGTGTAGGTTGTTTTCACTCAATGACCCTAACTGGCACTGTTGCAAGACAAAATGGTTATTAAGGAAAATATCACTGCCCTGTTTAGGGATGGCATTTCTGACAGTCCTAGTTATAGTTGTAGCTTTAAGCAAGACAACATGTGACCATCACTTGCAACCTCATCCTGGCTGGATTTGCTTGTCAGAAGTAGCTGAAAAGGTTGCAAAGACAATCTTGTGACTGCAGGACAGTGCAACAGTTGTAAATGTCCAACAGTTGCTAAGCACACAAATCATGATCATGTGACTTTGGGAACACTGATTGTCATAAATCTGAGGACTGCTTTGTAAGTCATTTTTTCAGCATTGTTGCAACTTTGAAGAGTCACTAAAAAAATGGTTGTTAAACCATTAGGCTACCTGTATCTATGTCAGCCCCTTACTGTTAATATCAAAAGAACATGAGTTATGTATGAAGCAAATGACTTTTTCCAGAATGCAATAAGTGAAAAGTTTGTCCAAAAGGGAGCCATTGTAATTCCAGGCCAAACCATTTAAACCAATATTGCATTTTGAACATCATATCATCACTAATTAGTTTAACTCTCTAATTTCATTCAAAAAGGCACCCAGGTATCATTTGTTGAATTAAACATAAATTTTCACCAATAGAATTGTGACATATAGTTTCCAACCAAAACATGCAGTTTTCCATTAATTTTAATGTATTATGAATACCAGTTTATTATTATATAACTCTGTTTATGCTGTAAATGTCTAATTTAGTATATTAATGGAACTGTTTATAAATACTTATTATAGACTTACTATTTTGGAAAAGCACATATTAAATCCTCTAATACAGGGTGTCAAACTCGATTTCATTGAGGGCTGCATCAGGATTGTGTTCGACTTTGGGAGGCCAGGGTGGGTGTGGCCAGGGTGGGTATGGCTAGCTCGACATCACTCGTGTCAGGGCACCTGTGTGGCCCGAACACTCTGCCAGCGAAAACGGGCTCCTGAACTCAGTTTTCAGCTGCGAAGGTTTCCTGCAACCCTCTGCCAGCGAAAATGGAGCTTGGGAGGGCCGCCATTTTCACTGGCAGAGGCACTGCGGGATGGTCCTTTGCTGTTTCCAAGGTGGCCCCGCAGGCAGATCTAAGCACCCCATGGGACAGATCTGGCCCCCGGGCCTTGAGTTTGATACTCCTTCTCTAATACCATCAAGGGTTTGAACTGCTTAGGGCTGTTGGTCTGTATTTCAGATCCATTATCTAATTAAAGTCCTCGACTTACAACAGTTCATTTACTGACCTCTCAAAGTTACAACGGCACTGAAAAATGTTCTTTATGATTATTTTTCACACTTACGACTGTTGTAGCATCTCCATGGTCACATGATTTACCTTTAGATACTTGACAACTGACTCACCTTTATGACAGTTGCAGTGTCCCAGGGTCATGTGATCCCCATTAGTGACCTTCTGACAAGTAGTCGATGGGGAAGCCAGATTCACTTAACAACCGTGTGACTAACTGAACAACTGCAGTGATTCACTTAACAGCTCTGGCAAGAAAGGTTGTAAAATGGGGAAAAATTCACTTAACAAATATCTCACTTAGCAACAGAAATTTTGGGCTCAATTACGTTGTAAGTCGAGGAGTACTTGCATTTTTTTCTGATGTGATTAGCTATTGTGAGAACAGAATGGTGACTTTTGATCCAGTTTCTTTTAGAAAGAGAATGCTCCTTAGTATATCTTTATGCCAGTGTAATAACAGTTCTTCTGGAAGGAGAGGAAAACATGCCTAAAGCTGGATAGAAATCATGTAGGTTATCTAGTAAGACTTGATATTCCCAGCTAAGGTGAATAATTTGTCCTTACCACTGTTCCTTCTAAAGCAAGGGTGTCAAACTCAATTTCATTGAGGGCTGCATCAGGGTTGTGTTTGACCTTGTGGGGCTGGGGTAGGTGTGACCAGAATGGGTGTGGCCAGCATGACATAACTTGTGTTGGGGGCACCTGTGGTGGCCCGAGCGCTCTGCCAGCGGAAACGGGCTCCCGAGCTCCGTTTTCAGCTGCGATGGCCTCCTACAACCCTCTGCCAGTGAAAACAGAGCTTGGGGGACCACACATGGCCCTCGTGAGCTTTGTTTTCAGCTGAGACAGCCTCCTGCAACCTTCTGCCAGTGAAAATGGAGCTCAGAGGGTCATGTGCGGCCTTCCCAAGCTCCGTTTTCACTGGCAGGGGGAACATGGGCTGGTCCTTTGCTATTTTCAGGGGGGCCCGTGGGCCAGATCTAAGCACTTGCGGGCCTGATCCATCCCCCGGGCCTTGAGTTTGACACCTCTGTTCTAAAGTACATCCTGTAATCATGCACCATGTTCATACTGAAATGATCTAGTTGTTGAGCTCAGCATGCAAGGCAGGCAGGCAGGACTTTGTACCAACTTTCAGCAGTGAGATCTACGTTACACAAATCCTATCTTTGCTGTCTTGGAGCCAATTCATGTGACTGCTGTCTCTCTCCAAGGTGACTTTTGCAGTGAGATGGAGAGTAATCTGGTTAATAAATCCAGCACACCATCCCAACATTCACCCTCGTTCAGTACTGTATAGAAATTTTTACAACGAAGCAGAATGCAATAAGAGAGGGGAGGGAAATGCAGTGAAAGGCTAGCTTGGAGTCTAGTTTTCAGGCTAGAAAGAAGGTCCTGCACAACCTGCTTTTATCAGCTCATTTCTGTGGGTGCTTTTAGCCGATTCCTTGAAAACCCCTAAGTCTCCTGAGTAATTATTCACTGGGTATTAGATTCAAGCATCAGATTGCTTTTTATATCGGTCATGATGCAAATGCTCGCTGTAAATTAAATCTGTCTTTACCTGATCTATCTTGGAATTGAATATCATGTTTTCTTCTCACCACAGTGCTACAGCACCTCCAGTTCATACAGCAAAAAAGCTCCCACAGTTGATGTGTTCTAGGTTTCCTGTTTGTCTCATGTCTCTAGTAATTATAATGGTAAGACTTTACTGGAGCTGTTTTAGGTAGAACAATCTGGTGTGACTAATGTTTGAGGGTTTTTTAAAATGCTATATAATGAGGTTTCTCATCGTGCTGTTGCTGTACTTGTTCCTGGTTCTTTTACATAATTCAGATTGGGTAACATGTATAGTATACAATAGCTGACAGAAAGTATGGATCAACTTTTTTCATAACCACAATTATGTGTTCTTTCATTCTTTTTCTTAAACACAAAAACTCCAGTTCACTACTGCATTTCTTGGAATAGGTTGTCATTGAAATCCTTGTCAAGAGACTAATATTTACTCATTATGTTTGCAAGTTTTTTTAAAAGCTCAACAAACAATACATTTGAAATAACCGCAGAGTCAAATTTTGTGTTGCAAGGTGCTTTTTTCTTGCTTATAGTACAACTAGAATCTAAAGACAGTTTTGCAAACACATACCAGGGAATTAAAAAGCCCTCTCCCTCCCTCCCTCCCTCCCTCCCTCCCTCCCCGTCTCTCTCACACACACAGGACCAATTCATATTTATTCCAGCCAGAGATGTACATGTATCTTGAAGATTGATTTGTTATTTTTGCTGTTGTATTTCCTGGCACTGTTTTTTTTTAAATCTTGAAGAATGTAGAGTCTCTTTAGCAGTAGGATTTGCTATGTAGAAGCCTGCAAATAAAACTCTGGTTCTCACAGTCAGTAAACATTGTTCTTTTTTTGGACTACAACTCTAGACTTTTGAGCAGCCATGTTAGCTTCTGTAATTCCAGTTGGCTTTTTTATCTCTCCTGTCTTTTATTACATTGGCTCTTGAGATCGACTGACTGAGCACTCAGATAAGATGGCACTGCAGCCTAAATGGTGCTGTTGAAACTTACAATTTAGTCTGCAAATTCTGGAGTATGATATAGCGTTCCCCATTTTTTTGGAGGCATTAAATGCTCATAATCCGTTGCCCCCACCCATCGTGATGATGAGAAAAAGTAAAAAAAAACATGTATAAAAAGTATTCCTATAGGAAAATTAAAATATAGTGGCACAAGATGTAAGGAAACTGAACTGTAGGGTAGCTGGGGTCTTTAAAACAGGTTAACTGCCCCACTATATCACCTACCGGTAGTACCTACTTTTTTTAGCCTAGTGGTATAGCTGTTCCAGGATCCAGGGGGCTTAGGGTAATGAATCCTCTAGATATAATACAATGAGGGATCCTTGATCCTTGAGTGCTAGCACTGATCTAGCACTGATGATGTTACCTAGTATGGGTAATGAAACGTCTGCAAGAAAACAAGCAAACTCAAAGAGCAACAAGAACCCCTCATGTCAACCCTGAGCTATAGATATCCTCCTTTATTAGATATTTATTCATTTATTTATTTATTTATTTATTTATTTATTTATTTATTTATTTAGACTTGTATGCCGCCCTTCTCCTAAGGACTCAGGGCGGCGAACATATAAAAAAGAGGAATATTTACAATAAAACAATATTAAACAAAACAAGTCTAAGATTACTAAAAACATTAAAAAACAATTTAAAATTACAATAAGACAATAAAACAACCCACCCCTGGGTCAATCCAGGCCGGCCTGCTGAAACAACCAAGTCTTCAGGTCTCGACAAGGAGAGGAGATCAGGGGCCAAATGAAGATCCCAGGGAGCTGATTCCATAGGGCGGGGCCCCCACAGAAAAGGCCTAGCCCTGGGAACCGCCAGCCGACAATGCCTAACCGACGGTATTCCCAGGAGGCCCTCCTGTGGGAGCGCACGGGCGATCGGAATGTGATGCTGGCAGGAGGGCCTGCAAGTACCTGGACCCAAGCCATTTAGGGCTTTATAAGTTGTTACTAACATCTTGAAGGAGACCCAGAAGGCAACCGGCAACCAGTGCAAGTCACGCAGGAGGGGTGTAACATGGGAGTATCGGGATACCCCCTTCATCACTGCCGCTGCCCACGCTCTGCACCAGCTGCAACCTCCGAGTGATCCGCAAGGGTAGCCCCAAGTAGAGAGCATTGCAGTAGTCGATTCTGGAAGTGACGAGTGCATGAGTGACGCTCGAAGGGCATCTCGGTTCAGATAAGGGCGAAGCTGGCGAACCAGCCGAACCTGGGCAAAAGCCCCCCTGGCCACAGCCCCCACTTGCTCCTCCAGATTGAGCTGTGTATCCAGGAGGATGCCCAGATTCCTCACCCTATCCACGGGGGGTAACACCTCCCCCCCATGACTAAAGATGGCACTTCCACTGAACACCGAGATGCCGGTAAGAACAGCTACTCGGTCTTGGCCGGATTGAGTCAGAGCCTGTTACTCCCCATCCAGGCCTGCACCGCCTCCAGGCACCGGGACATCACCGAGAGAGCATCACTGATCTGGTCTGGGGTGGAGATGTACAACTGGGTATCATCTGCATATTGATGATACCTCACCCCAAAACCACGGATGATCTCGCCCAGTGGTTTCATGTAGATATTAAACAGGAGAGGTGAGAGAACCGACCCTGAGGCACCCCACAAGTGAGGGGCCTCGGGACCACCTCTGCTCCCCTGCCAACACCCACTGAGAGCGGTCTGAAAGGTAAGAGGAGAACCACCGTAAAACGGTGCCCCACTCCCAACCCCCGAGCCGCTGCAGAAGGATACCATGGTCAATGGTATCGAAAGGCGGCTGAGAGATCTAAAGGACCAGGACAGAGGAAAAACCCCTGTCCTGAGCCCTCCAAAGATCATCCATCAGTGCGACCAATGCTGTCTCGGTGCTGTTCCCGGGCCTGAAGCCCGATTGGTACAGGTCGAGATAATCAGTTTCCTCCAGGAACAGCGGAAACTGCTGAACCACCACGCTCTCGACAACATAACAAGTAGTAATGAATGTTTTCAGCTTGATTCAGTGGCTTGATATCTTCAAAATGTCCAATCAGATCGTTCATAGTGTGTAGAAGAGAATATATGCTAGGTATCAACAATATACTGTGGCAGTTACCAAAGAATTTCAGGTGCTGACATCAAATCTACCATAGCTTCTTCTGGAAAATATCTTGTTTCCAGATCTGGGCCAATGAACCAATACAGTCTGTAGGCACAACCTCTCAGGTATCTGCCTTGATTATGGAAACTTCAAGGTAAAGATAAGTGCTTGGTAAAATGGATATGACCAGCTATCATTGTTGTGATAGTTCTGTATCTTAGAATAATGAATGAAAATCCTAGATGTACACATATTCAGAACATTGCATTTAGTAGATTATTGGAGCTAACAGTTGGGCTTCATATTTCAATTTTATGAGTTAGCTTCAAGCTTCATTCTCATAAGGGAGTTGCCTTATGTTTTGTAGCAGGGCATTGAAGTGGAAGATTCCTGTGGCTGGTGGTAACATCTTGCAACAAGCTGTGGCTGCAGTTGGATGCCAGAGGAGTTTGGTTGGCTAGTTTGTAGCAATCTTTTCACCCTGAAACATGCATAAAATAAACTTGTTGGCATCCAGAAATTCCAGAAGCAATTGTCGTTTGTGTGTATGTGTGTGAGTGTGCCTTAAAATCAGTGTTGACTCCTGGCAACTGTCTGCAGTTTTCTTAGTGAGTTTTTTTTCAGAAGTGATTTATTATTGTCTTGTTCTTAGGGCTTAAAGAGAAGGAGTGACTGGCAAGATCTCCCAGCTGGCTTCATGCCTTAAGGCAGGACTAGAATTCAGTCTCCTGGTTTCCAGCCTTGTGCCTTAACCACTATACCAAGCTAGCTCTCTGTCTGGTAGTTCCTAGACAGAAACTCCATGAGATGAAAAGATGCCCATGAGAAATTATCACATTGCAGAGGAGATTGTTATGATAAAATAAATACAGAAAAACATCAACGTAATCTGATGCAGAGGTGGTATTCAGCAGGTTCTGACCAGTTCTGGAGAACCAATAGCAGAAATTTTGAGTAGTTCGGAGAAACGGCAAATACCATCTCTGACTGGAGATTTTACAGTATCCTTCCCCTGCCATGCCCACCAAGCCACGCCCACAGAACTAGTGGTAAAAAAAATTGAATCCCACCACTGATCTGATGGTCTGCATTTTATTCTTGAACCATTTTGGACTGGACTGTGGGAATTGGGGTTTTTGAGAAGAAGTAAATGAAAAGTGAGTGGATGTTATATGTCATACATGAGTATGTGTGTATGTGTGTGTGTGTTATTTCTGTTCAGTTACTCCTTTTACCTGGTTCCTTGGACTACTGAGTGCTGGTAGCAGTAGTAGCCACTGGTGACAAATATCCTAGACTCAGTAATTGGACTGTACCTAGGCTGGCAGTGAGGCAGGAGTTTGTTTGGTTACCTGGGAAGTGTTTGATTCTGATACTCCTGTAAAAGTGGGCAGGATGTTTGGGTCTGCTAACCCAGGCATCTGTTTATTAGATCTTTGTTCCTCCTGGCTGATGAAGACCACTTGGGAGGTGACATTTATTTATTTATTTGTTTGTTTGTTTGTTTGTTTGTTTGACTTGTATGCCGCCCTCTCTCCCAAAAAGGACTCAGGGCAGCTCACAATTAAAACCAGTACAATAAATTAATTGTCTAAAATAGAATTAAACTAACCAAGCCAAATTAAACTAAAACCCATTATGATTAAATATAAAAACAAACACCCCCCCCCACGAGGAGTCAGCACAGCGCAGCCTGCCCAAACAACCAGGTTTTCAAGTCACATGAGTGCGGAGGTCAGGGGCCAGGCGAGCCCCAGAGGTAGTTGGTTCCACAGAGTGGGAGCGCCACAGAGTAGGCTCCCTCCCCAGCCACTGCCAAACCACACTGGGCGCAGATGGCACGCCGAGGAGCCCCCGTCTATGAGCTCGTACAGGGCGGTTGGTATTTGATGCCCGCAGTAGACGTTCCCTTAGGTAGCCCGGACCCATGTCTCGTAGGACTTGGGTAACTTGAGGGATGAGGTGGTTCCAATAGCCTTGAAGGAGATAACTGTGTTTTCCTGAAAGAGCCAGCACAGGTCACGTGTGGATCGAAGAAGACCATGGATAAGTTAGGGCAAACTTGGGAGGGCTGGCAAAGGATGAATATGGGCAGAGGTGTGTGTGCTGTGGGCAGGAGCAACATACCAGAGCAACTTGCTATCTTCCTTGTCAGCTTCCCATTGACTTTGCTTGTGGGATGTTGGCAAGGATCATGTGATTGCAGTTCCATGATATCAAGTGCCTGGCTCATGATTTTGTAATCACGAGCCAGGCACTTGAGCACACAGATTACGATCATGACTGTGGGGATGGTACAATAGCCAGAATTCGGAGATTGGTTGTACATCCATTTTCTCAGACCCACTGCAAATTAGAATGGTTGTTGAATGAATGAATGAATGAATAAGCTGAGGACTATTTATATTCTCTACTGAACCAAGGTGAATCAGTTTGTTCCTTCTTCTCATACTCCTTTTTTCGCAGATCTGAAATATCATTTATTGTATGCTAAAACTTTTGTATACCTTTGCCAGCTTTATCTCTCTTTTCCTCTACCCTGGCATTTCCCAATCTCTCAGCAACTTTCAATACCATCAATCACGATTTCTTTGGGATGAACTGCAAGGAATTGGGGCAGGAGGTGTTGTGTTACAGTGGGCTTCCTTTTCTCCTGAAACTCATTCCATTCAATGTTGGTGAGAGGTTGAATCTAAAACCTCCATTTGTGGGCACCACAGGTTTTGATACTTTGATCACCTTGCTTAATTTTATACATGAAATTGCTGAAAAAGATCATTTATCAGTTGAGAGTCATGGATCATCAATATATGGATGACATTCAGTTGTTCATCTTGGCTCTTGACTAGCCATGTGATGGTATCATAACTACATAAGCAGTGACCTGCTGGAACAACCCCTGGCCTATCTTGTCCATTAGTCTGTTCTCATGATGGTTAAACCACAAGGAAACCCACTGTTCTCCCCACAGATGATTTTTCAGGGACAGTCACACTGCTATCAAAGCTATTAGCTATTGTTCTCTTTTTAAAAATATATTTTATTATATGTGTGTGTGTATGCACACACAAAAAAACTATAGGCAAATTTAATAAGTCTTTACCCTTATAATGTTACAACAAGATATCTATTCATCCCATATCCTATCCCTTATCTATAAGCAAATCCAACAAACAACTATTCAATCCTGGTGTCTGTAAAAGTTGCCAGAACTTTATCTTTAAAAAGTCTTATTTTAAACTTGATCAAATAAATCATCTTTATATTACTTCATTTTACTTCTGACAGATTTATTTATATATTTATAATTTTTAGGCCATCTGTCTTCCTTCAAGGCAACTGGGTAGCTTACAATCTTAATTTTAGTCTTTAATTCTTTCAAATATTAGTGTATGATTTGATTTCTTTTCAATTCTTTCTTACACAGACTTTCAAGGGTTGAACAAGGCTCTTTTGTAGATGTCATAAGAAAACATTTTCCAAGTCATTCTCTTGGTTTGTCCTTTGCATTTCCCCTTTAATTTTTAAAGATTCAGTCAGTTTCTTTTGCACATTCTTTTGTACAACTCATTCTCTTGTTCATCATTTGTAGTTCCATTTTCAGTGCTTTGTCTTGTCAAACAAAATTTGCACTCCATCTGTCATTTCCTCATTAATGATTTTTAGACATAATCTGTCCATATAACCAGAAATCACTACTGACACTATTGACATTATAGCTATTAATTTTTGCCTCCATTCTTCAAAATCGGCTTTAATATTTCCAATGATATGATGTTTTGTTAACTGACATCAAAAACAGGCTTGTATTTTTAATTCTTCTACTACGTTAGAATCTTTAGTCTTCTCGTGTCCAGTTTCTAAAATCATAACATTGTTTATATTTGTTATCAGCCAAGATAATCAAAATAATTGTAAGATTATAAGTTGCCCAGAGTCATGTGACAATAAGATGGGCAGCAAATTAGTTAAAAAACAGACAAATACATAAATATATAAATCTGGTTTCCATGAGAAGCCATAGTTAATTCCAAAATCTTATACGAAAAATCAATATTCCAAATTTAAGTTGACCTTTAATCTGTTTGCAACTTTCTTAAATCAAAATCTTATTTAGACTATGGCTGTTTATTTCAAATTCTTTAAGTTCTTAATTTTTCTTTTGTTCAGAGTTGAAGCTCAAGTCACCTGGCAACTTTTCAAACTTATTCTGAAGGACTCTACTAATTTTAAAATAGTTATGTCAGCCTAATCCAAGAATGACATGAAACAATCCAGCCTTTCAGTACTTTATTTGCATATACCATATAGACAGATTCTTGCCAGATTAAACGTATACTACTCTAACATAATGGATATATGCTGAGAGATTCTAATGAGCAATAATCCTAAATCTCTTCCTCTTCCCATGTTCCATCTCCAGATTGTATTGTCTCTTGTCTTATCTCCCTCCTTGTAATGTGAACCTTCCTCTTGCAAACTGCGGTGTTACTGTATTCTACCATCGCACCCCCCCTTCATAGACACACACATCCCAAATTTATTTACTTATTTTATTCATTTATATCCACCATTATTATTTATTTAATAATTCAAGGTAGTGAACACACACAATCATCTTCCCTTCTCCTATTTTCCCCACAACAAACAACCCTGTGAGGTGAGTTGGGTTGAAAAAGTGTGACTGGCTCCAAGTCACCTAGCCAGCTTTCATGTCTTTCATGTCTAGAGTCTCCTGGCTGTAGACTTAACCTGTAGTCCAACCTGGCTCTCTTAATAGGTAATTTCCAAAGTGATTAGAAAGTGAGATTTGTAAATCTGTCTGTCTGTCTGTCTGTCTGTCTGTCTCTATCTGTCTGTCTGTCTGTCTGTCTGTCCGTCCGTCCATCCGTCCATCCATCCATCCATCTATTTTACATAGACACCCATTTTACCAAAGGCAACTCTGGGTGATGCACAACAGTCATACACACACACACACACACACACAATCAATGTCTAATCCCTTCATTTCCCAGAGTTCAAACCTGTGGAAAACCATTATCTTGCAGCCTTATTACAAGGAGCAGACATTTGGAACACATGTTAATCTCGCTTCTTCTCCCTATGTGGAGAGTTCCCAAAGAACCCATCCACTTGCCAGTTCTTCTGTTTTGCTACAGTTATTGGCTCCACTTTCACAGAAATGTCTTTAGTTTGCCATACTTCCCCCGGAAGTCTGGTTAATAGCTGTTTTTCCCATGCTAAAGTCTTTTCCTAATGCCTTGAGGCTGTCAGCATTTGAATGCTTGCTAGGGAACAGGAACCCAAATCCAAATGGTTTTGGTTCTTGGAGTACTTGATTCAGAGGAATTTCAACCTCTGCTCCAAAATATGATTGCACTGCCCTACTCAGGAGTCCCATTCTTGGACCAGGTGGCAGCACAGGTTTTGCACAGGTTCAGTTTCTCTGCCTTTTGTGCCCTTTCCTGACCGGGGTTGGGTGGGGTAGGGGCTTATTGGTGGACTACTGCAATGCTTTCCACGTGGAGCTGCCACCTGGAAACTGCAGTTGAATTCAAAATGCAGTGGTCAAAGTTATGGAAGCTCCCTGGATGACTGGATAACTTGAATCAGTTATTATTGCCCAACATTGGAGGAAGAATTCTTATACTCCTGAAGGAAAGTGAAATAGAAATCTAAGAAATGAAGTGAATTAGAAGAATGAATGACTGGCTCCATGAATGCTTCTGTATCAAACAGGAGTATGGAATCTTCTGGTCCATTTATTGCCGTGCTAATTTCTAGATCTGATAAAATGTCCACAAAAATAAACACAATATATAATTTATGATATAAGTTACAATGCAACTAGCCAAACTTAGTAAAACTTTATTTGGATAAAGCCTACAGTGTTCAATATGGTTCAGGCCTTTGGGTTTAGGATTGGCTTAGCTTTAGACAGTTTCTGTTTTAACTGTGGTTCCTCTTTGTATTACAACATATTTAGTGCCTTTTGTTTAATAGAAATTATATAGTCCTCAGCTGATTTGTTTGTATTAAGGTTTTATAGTAAATCAAGTTATTTTTCAAAGGATTTGCTGTCAAGGCTGTTTTAAATATGAAAACCTATTTGTAACCATTTTTTTTCCTTTAGAAAACATCAATATTTATCATCTCTGCAGCTTATTTTCTGCTTGCAGTTAGATTTGAGGGCACCTAGTGGGGATCCATTCAGAATTTTCATTTTGGCTTGTGTGCATCATGGCTCATACATATTTAAACTCTTAAGGGCTTTGTCTATGTCAGTTGCAAACTCCTTTTCCCTTTTTATGAGTTAGTCTGAGATGCCCCAGCCAGCTGCTTGCTTTTATCTATGCATACTTAATTTTGCCTTATTACTGGTGTCATTGGAACTCTTACTGAAGCATCTTGCTTCATTTGGTCCCACGTCCAGTAGCAAGCATGTTAATTAATTTGGATCCTATATTTAGATGCACAGACTAAGAAAGGTCACTGTTCTGCTAGTAGAATTTGCTATAGAATAATGCAGGGATTTCCCCCCCTTCTTGCTTTTCTTCTTGGACCCATCGTTCAAAGCAGCTTTTAGAAAAGTTCCATCATGGTCCACAATATATACACTGAAAGTTTGGTATTCAAGAAAGTAGAACTGAAGAAGAAGCCTATCCAAGAATTTGAAACACTTTGGCTGAGGGATCATTCAGTTTGGCAAATTCTTCATGTACTTCCATGGAAATGTATAGTAAAGCTTGTAAATATCTCCATATTTCCATTTTCTGTATTACTTTTGCCAAGATTTGGAAGGATTGTCAGTTTTATTGCATGTTCAGGGTCAGAGCCTGTCAGAAGATATAGTGCGATCCTCACAGAGATATTCTTCAGAGAAACAATGCAGTGAATACTTAGCAAAAGCCAAAACTTGGGTCAGTTCTTTCTAAACTAAGGAACCTTTTCATCTTTAAAACAATTCGTTATATCATGCAGCTGAACCCCCACTTATCTTATGGATCAACCAAAAGAAGTTGTACTTTGATGGAGTTTCTGACTTCCAAGATCACTGTGGCCTGAGAGTCAACATAGCACAGAGCTACTCCTAATCTCTACTGAATTTAGTTTAGCACCTTCTCTGATGTCAAATGGTATGGGGAAGGTCAACGCGGATATACTAATTATACAGATTGCCATATCTTTCAGACAACCTTGGTGGGAATATGTGGAAATAATACAGTAAGAACAGAATAGCAGTCATGCTATATTCCAGTTCATGCAGTGAAGGGTGAGTCCAGCAAAGAGATGCATGAATCCTGGGTTGAAAGTCCAGTGGCCAATCGCTACATATTGCCTCCTCTTGGAAACTTTCCTTGTTTATTTTCCTTTGTGAAATGTTATTTAATTCCATAAAGAAGCCTGATGAGTTGTGATTCAGAACTGTAATATATCACATGCTGTAAAATTCTTGTGATTTTTTATTTGACATATCTTATTAGGAATTTAAACACTTGGAATCTGGACAGATACTTTATGGCCCTTTTCTATTTACAGTCAGAGGTTATGTGGCATAATAGATGATCAGCACTGTTATGCAGTATCATTTACATTGGGCCAAAATGTGCAGCGCTGTTAGTTGTCTCATGATGAGGTTGAGAATAATTTGGCAAGATAGTAATTAATTAATTATGCAGATTTATATGGTCACCCATCTCGCAAAGTCAGCTAAAGACTCCTTAATCAAGCAGACCAAACATAGATTGGGTTCTGTTAACATCTTGGTTCTATGCCTGGAGAGAATCCAGTTATTAAAGCCTTATGAAAGGCCTACACTTTCAGGTCAACCTGAAGCTTGAGGGAGGAGACTGTTCTATGCTATGATAGAGAAAGCATAGCTCCTAGGTTCCACAGAATAACATTGTTTCATAGAAGGGTTACTTCAGGAAAGGCCTAGGCGTTTTACAGCCCCCGGGTGACATTTGGGACTTTGGCTGTCCCTATCCAGCCTACGTGAGGTCAATAGGAAATTAGAAATCAAATGGAAATAAGTATACACCAATGCGCTATGCACACAATACAACTGCATTGCTTTTACTTTGAAAGGGACTGGGCTTCCCTCCCCCCCCCATTTTACATCTGTGCATCTGTGCCTGCGCATCTTCACAGCCCTATTGGTTCAGCCCTTCACAAAAGTCCCAGTTTCTTATATGGCCCCTTGGGAAGATTAATTGCTCACTCTTGCTTTAGGAACTTCCTGTTAAATAAATTGTGAGACAGTTATTTTTTTCATAGGGATATCTGTAGCAGTTTCTGAAGCTACATTGGTAGGACACAGATAAAGATGGAAGAAGAAGTGACTATTTCTACAGTAGTGTAAATTAGGAATGTGGCATAATTGCTGGAAAGATTGTAAGATGATTAAAGTAGTATGACAGAAAGAGTTAAATGTTCCCTCCTTAAACATTTTCCAGATCACTAGCTGCACCATTTCCCCCCTGGTTACTTTGAAGTAAAGAAAAAATATTAGATGAGCAAATCTCAAGTCACATGCAATTAAGTTTGCGGAACCATGTATGTGAACAAGAGATACTTGGAAATATATGCTATTAAATTGCCATAGATGCAAGCCCTTTTGTTCGGATTCAGATACAGCCACCTCCTTTTTCTTGCATATAAGGTTTGCTGTTCCCAGCTTGCTAGCTGCATTGCAAGGGAAATTACTTAATATCAGCTTTTTCTTCAATCAACCTTGCTCAGGTGCCTGCCTTGCATCCTTAGTACAGCAGCTTTAAAGAACACTTCAAGGTCTGAGAATCTGCTGATATGCAGTTATCAGGTGCTCAGCTATGTGCTGTATCCTGTTCATATTGCCAAAAAGGGACAGTATCAATAATCCAGCTTTTGCCAATAGTATAATACCATACCAAAAATTCAGACAAATGCCCCACAGTTTTGCACTGGCACAAATCAAAATTTAGGTGATGTTTAAAACAGTTAATCTGTTTTTCTTTGAGACTTCTTCAGCAATGAGTAATGGCAAGGAGTCAGGAGTTGGTATTTGGGGGTGAGAAGTGATTGGATGAAAATAAGTCTTGTAGCATATCTTCATTCCGGTTAAACAGATTCATCTGACTTGACCTTACTAGCAGTTTCTTCTGCTACTAGGGAGTTTAGGAAACTATAATATTAAGTTGATACCTTAACATTTTCCATGTTTGCCAAGCATATAAATCTATTTCAGTAAATTTTCTCCATTCTAGAATCTAATTCTCATATATCTAGTTCTCTTCTAAACACAATGAATTAGACACTAATGTATATGTTTGATATGTATGTATGTATGTATGATGTATGTATGCATATATGTTGTGCTTTTCCTTTCTCAGTGAAAAATGTAGTCGTTCAGATATTTGTGGTTGTGAATAACCTGAACAAATGAAGGAGGAAGAGGAGAAGGAAGAGGAACAGGACAAGTAATAATAGAAACAGTAGTAGTAAAAAGATATTCTTATGGATTCCATCAGTTTCATCTGTCTACATACAGAGCACATTTTAGTCAGAGGTGGTGTTCAGCAGGTTCTGACCAGTTCTGGAGAACTGGTAGTAGAAATTTTGAGTAGTTCAGAGAACCAGCAAATACCACCTCTGACTGGCCCTACCCCCATCTATTCTCTGCCTCCTGGGTCCCAGCTGATCAGCTGGGTCTTCTTTTGTTGCCCTGCACTGGAGAACAGAATTGGAAAGCAGATTAGTGGGGTGGGTAGGGAATGGGATTTTGCAGTATCCTTCCCTTGGAGTGGGGTGGGAATGGAAATTTTACAGTATCTTTCCCCTGCCATGCCCACCAAGCCATGCCCACCAAGCCACACCCACCAAATCACCTGCCATGCCCACCTTGTCATGCCCACAGAACCGGTAGTAAAACTTTTTGAATCCCACCACTGATTTTAGTCCACTGATATGGTCTTGCGAACAGAAGCAATATATTCTGTACTATGAAAATTTTGGCCCATGCAAAAGTGGTTTCTTGGCAAGATTCAGCCTTTTTGAAAACAGCAGAACAATTTTTCCCTTTTTATCCCTGAAATATAGTATACATGGTACTTTCTAATGAATGGATCTATAGCCCAGCATCTGCTACTTGTCGCTTAAATTTACACTCCAGGCTCAAGGGATTCTGGAAATATTTCTGTGTGATTTTTTTCATAACTCAGAAGGTGAAAGTTTCTGAAAAATTAAATTTCTCCTTTGTAATTAGTTTCCAGAAGGCATTTAATGACTACAAGAGATCTATCTTCCCTAAGAATAAAATAAACACACCTTAGCCCAAACCAGTTGGTAGGACACGTTATTTAGACATCTATTGTATGAATAGTTTTGTCTCTAGACATTTTGGATGGCAAGATGAATGGATGTGTTTGTTTGTATGCATACTTTGTTTACACATATTTAAACTGGGTCACATTCTAAAAAATATCTAGAAATAAATCATGCTGTTGTTCTTTGTCCTGAAATACTGTTGTATACTTAGGGGAAATATTTTTAATAATTTTATAATGTTACCCTTCATAATCAAATGAATAATAGTTACTTACAGTTTTTTTTAGAACCACATGTAATTATCACTGATATTGCATGCACATTCCTAAGATAGCAATAGCGATAGCACTTAGACTTATATACCGCTTCATAGCACTTTACAGTACTCTAAGTGGTTTATAGAGTTAAAAATATTGCCCCCAACAATCTGGGTCACCATGGCTCAAGATGGCCTGATAGCTAAATAATGCTTTATATCTTGGCTTCAGTTTTAATTTTAACATTATTTTAACAGTGTGATTGGATTGGTACATATTTACATTTGTAATTAAGTGATATAGGTAGTTCTTGATTTATGATCATAGTTGGAACTGGAATTTCAGTTGAAAGTCATTGTGGTTCTGAGTCAACGTCATGTGACTGGACTTGATTTTAGAAACCTTACAATGGTCATTAATCAACTCACCATTATTATTAAACAAACCACGTGATTATGAGTATAAACCAATTTTATCCAATGGGCATTTTTGCCATTATTTTTTTGCAAGGAAACAACAAAAAAATGTCAGACTGTGGCATGCTGCACCTATAGTAAAAGTGAGCCAGTTGCCAAATAACCAAAATGTAATCCTATGATCATGAGGGTGGTGTTGCAGTTGTTGCTTCCAGAGCATGTCATAAGTAACATTTTTGTAGTCAGTTGTAATTTCAAGTGCTTGTTAAGTGATCAGTCATAAATGGAGGACTACTTGTATGCAAACGTGATGACTAGGACCATATTCTTACGAAAGTTTTTCCCAATTATATTTTTTTCTCAAAGCAATTAGAAACCTTTTCCTTCCATTGTTTTACATTCTGTCTTCATCCTTCAAAAGGATGATTAAAAATGAAGGATATCATAGCTGACAAGAGGGATATATGCTGGGTATACGGAGGTCACATACTCCTAATCAACAGAGAGGTCTCTTAATTGTTAATAGCTACTCAAGTGCCTATATGTGTATTTATTTTTATTTTTAATTAGATTTATATGCCGCCCTTCTCCGAAGACACAGGACGGCTTACAATTTTTGGGATACAACCCAGTGTGCTCAGCAATAGCCTTCATTCCATTGTATATGCCTGCTTATTACTTGCGGCATTTTTACAAAGTCAGCTTATTGCCCCAACAATCTTGGGTCCTCAATTTACCTACCCCGAGAGGATGGAAGGCTGAGTCAACCTTGAGCCTGGTGGGATTCGAGCCTACAGTAACTGTAGGCAGCTGGAAATTAAATGCAGGCATTTAACAGCCTGAGCCACCAAGGCCCTTTATGTGTAATCCTATTTGTTTTTCTTCAAAAGTTAAAAAAACTGCTCAAAAAGTATGCAAATATTAAAAAACAAGGCTAGCAGGAGCTGGTATTTAAAAGACTTTTGAGCTGAAATGTACCATCATATCTTATCAAGTCCTGCAGATCATACCGTATCTCATTTGTTTCAGGATTTTTACCCTTAGGCCTGTGGTAATTCAATTCTGTTTTAATTCACATTCCTCTCATATTTATTCTGGAGTTGTGAATGATTAACCTTCAGTATGGTGTATCTCCTCACAAATTACTATGAAGAAAGGCAATATGTGGAAAAGACAAATGGTTGTGAGGAATAGGGTAGACTATATGAATGTTTGCTTAAATCCGGTTAGATTTTTATGCTTTCACATTTTTATTACGCCAACTTTTCCTAGATATTGGTACTGAAAGAATATCACGTCAGGGTTTTATCATTTTAAAAACATTTTTATTTGTTTCTGTAGCCTTGATACCTAACTAAATCTCTAAATCAATGTGTTATTTATCATGAAATTCAATTTTTCCTTATCCATTTTCAGATATGGTTTATGTGTTTTCAGTGCTTTGTAATTCAAATAGTATATTGTGGAGAGAGTATTAGAAGAAGCCAGTTAACACATATTCTTTTAAAGGCATTGGTTTTATGTATTTTACACATCGTACATTGATGGGGAAAGAATAGAAAATATTTTGGCCTACAGGGAATAATGCCTACTCTGTGCTTGCTCCTGGGCATGCTTCCCTAAATCTTGTAATAACTGAGTTGAAATAATAAGTGCCATGATGGAGAATGTGTTTGGTCATGTAAAAAAATCTGCAGAGATTTTCCACTGGGATGGAGTAAAGTAGGTTGCAGCATGTTAAGTAATTGAAGGAAAGAGAACTATGAATTCCTTGATAGCAGTATTAGAAGTAGGATTGTGCAGTATTTCATGTTTGAATTGGAATATGCAAGGTATAAATACCATATTAAAGATATAAGAATGATGCTTTAGAAGTTACACAGCTGCCAATATAATATCTGTTTACAATTCATTTTTTAAAATATAATCTTATTGAAGAAATGTTTAACCAATTCAATAAAAGCAATTCAAATATTGCAAAAGAAACAAGGAAATTAAGAAAGAATAGTGAATAACTAACAAAGAAAATAGAAAAATATATGCTGTAAACAGCCTAGAGTCACTTCATGGGAAGATGGGCAGCAAATAAATAAATAAATAAATAAATAAATAAATAAACAAACAAACAAACATGTTAATTACTTGTATATACAGTAGTTCAACTTCAAATTCTGTCATCATCTTCTCAATTCCAAATGTTTTGTTATCTACCATAAATCTTTCTCTTAACTGTTCTGAACACAAAATCCCTCTGCAACCAATTGCTCTTTTGATTTCATTTTATATTCTTCATGCTTCAGCTTTAACAACTCCTGAGTTTTCCTTTCCTAGTGTTTCTTTCCAGTAAAAGACTTCTTGTGCTGAGACTCATAAAAGCATTCTTGGGTACAGACTGGGTTTATATCTGTTCCATGTTCTCAATATGACACATCTAATATAATGATTCTTAAAATCTACATTAACATTATCGTACCACAGAAAACCATGCCACCTGAATTTTAGATCATGCACATCTAATTTACAAATTCTCTTATTTCTTAGCAAAATCTATTTTAGTAAGTAAAATGAATTATGCAAAACAAGAATTTTGAATTTGCAAATAAGCCAGAAAAATGGTTGGCTTATAAATTGAAGAAAAAAAAGAGAAAATTATGATTATAATTATTTTAAGAGTTTCACACAGGAATCATATTATGTACCTTTTTTCTTGCTAAAAAGTGTTTGAAGTACAGTTTGAGGTTAAAGAGTTTTACCATTTCTCCCAAAGATAGGTGAGAAATTTCAAAACTAGGTGGCTCATATCCATTTGACAATTTCAGTGTTTATTGTCTCATGTGTTATAACGAGTGCCCACAGGATAATCATAGTTCAGTTATTACATAGGTAGGTTATTATAACCAATTATTAGAGTAATTTATGAAAGGAGTTTTTCCATTGTCATATTAAAGATGGAATGAGATTTCTTAAATGTATTTCAAAGGTGAAAAACCAAAAGTTACCAGAAATTTAATATAGGGAAAAACCAAAAGTTACCACAAATCTTAATATAGGGATTAGAGGACAATTTCCCTGAAAATATGCTTCAAAAGAGTAAGAAAATCTACGGGAATAAAAGAATATAAGAAAAATAAAGTATTAATGAAAAGATTGGAAGATCACATGTATTTTACAGAAATTTATCTGACCTAAAAAATATTCAGTTCTAGAATGCAGAGCCTGAACAATTTTTAAAGTATTGACTATTAGGCCTATTATGAATAGAGATAGCTAGCACCACAATCTCTCTATGCTCTAGTGGGTAAAGTAGAGAATTAGAACTTGCATTACCTCAATATTTTTCTACAGATATGATATTAAGAACAATTACAGTTTCTCATTAGTGCTGAGACCAAAATTAAGTGACTCACACAAATGTGTGCTTTGCAAATATATAAATGTTCTCTGGAGAGACATTAACATCATTATTGTAAGGTCTAGTCCATTATTCATAATGTGTAAATAAACGATTCCCTTATGGTTAGGAAATTCTCTTATAATGTATGGATTAAAATAAAAAATAAGCATTATATTCCATTGATAATTGTTGTGGTGGTATCCCCATTACAAGTTTATAATAAAAATTTAATAATACCCAACAATTGTGATTCCATTGATGAAAACTTGCTCTACTCTCCATATTGTCTGATGTTTTCATGCATGTGTGAGAATATTTCCTGAAAAGAATAGATGCAATGAAACTGGAAGCTTTTTGAAATAATTTTTTGCACTTTGTAATGTGGAGCTAAGAGTAATATATTTTGCAGTTCTTTGCTCCCATAATGGTTGTTGTTCATATATGATAACCAAGAACTACAGGGTTTCTATTGTGATAGTTTATGTTCATTTCATTAGTCAGCTTGTTCAGTGTATGATAAGATTGGGAATAAGATTCATAAAATATGTGGGCTTTTGTGTGCTCTTGTTGTGTTGTACTAAGATAAATTAATTTGGAGACCATTTTGTTTTCAATTGTTAGCCATTAATGGATAGGATACATACATTATAAGTCAGGATGCATATGGTTTTTTTTTTTGCTGAAGGGGTCCAAGATTGCACTAGCTACCTTCAATATATTGAATTGTGAGCTTGAATTGTCCATGTTAAAAAAAAATCACACTCTTTAAATGTACCTGCCTATTAAAGAAATAATTAGAATTAGAAGCTTTTTTTCTGGAATAATAAGTTTTGATATGAAGGTAATTTTTAGGGGGGGCATTTTCAAAAGCAATACTTCACAGTTGGAAGCTGCACATTCAACTCAATAAATTATTTGCCTCAGTGAAGAACATTTGAATTAGCTCTAAAAAGAGAACTTAATTAAAGCCAGGTTAGGGAGAGTCCACAGATGCCGTAAAAGAGTTGTATTGGACTCAGTGGAGCAGCAAACTGTAGCCTGTTGATCTGATAAGAAACTGGTGTCAACCACTTTTGTAATACAGAAAGAATGTTAGACTCTCAATATATACCAGATCAATCTTTGCCCCCTTTACCCTTAATTTTCTGCCTTCTTCCATCCATGTAATGGAAGGAAGGAGTGGGAGGCATTTTTGTAGAGAGAAAGGTTAATATACTGGAAGAAAGGAAAACACTGTTCAGGCTGCCTGAGATGTTGGCTGTTTTAAATTTGTTAGGAATCCTTGCCATTTATAACAATGTGTTGCTTGGCAATGTAGATATTTCAAGACATTTACCTGTATTACTGAGTCTCAGCTACATTAGCTGCTTTCATCGTGGATTGCAAGGATACTTGACATTATATGCATACAAAAGTGCTTTGACGCCTGTCTAAAGTTACTGTTAATGTGCAAGACAGAGGATACTAATAGCTTACTTGTCCATTCTTAATAATGTTGAACTTTGCAGTCACCTTAATTGTCCTTTGGGATTACTAGGATGGTAATTTTTTTCCTTTTCTGTCCTAGACTTTCTGAACATATCTATCACAACTGGGGATAGATTTGAGTCACGTTTACTGTGTGTGAAAAGAATTGCTCAATTCTGAAAGACTTGGGAATTTCTGCCAAGTTTTTAAAAGTTAGCTTGAGGCATCTGGAGTACATTTACAGGCATAATTTTTTATTATATGTGTAGATCTGAAAACACTGAGCAAGGATTGTTCTAGCTATTGTGCAAAGATTGAGAGATTTGACTTCTCCAGTGATGCTGAACCTTCAGTTAGGAGTGGTTGGATTTGTATAGAGCTGCCCCGTGTGGTGAGTCATTGAACTGCATATTTCTATCTCTGGAAAGGCAATTTAGGACACTCAGTCCTGAGGCGAGGTTGTCAAGCAAAATTTGGAAGCTTCTATTAGGAGCAGTGCCTTTTCATTTCACTTTGTAGAATGCCTTCCCATAGTTAGGAGAAGGCATTTGGTGTCAACGGCAGAATCAGCCCAATACAGTTCATTGCTTGAGGTGACAGTGAAAAATTCCCTCTGCTATAGCTCCAGAAACCAGACTAGCACTTGAATCTTATTTCAGCACCAATGATGAAACTCAGGGGCAGCATATTAGCATAGAATTGCAGACAAGTTCTTAAAAAAAGAGGAAAAAAAGTTGTAGATTGCCAAGATTATTGACATTCAAATGACAGCACTGTAGTATTTGGCACTGGGACAAGCACCTCAGTTTGGCTAATGATAGCCTCAGTCAAGTGAATTTATTTCTGCTATTTTTTTTCTTAATTTTTTTTAAATTTAATTATTATTGCTATTTTAGTGATGTTTTGTTTCATACTTATCTTCAGCTGCTGTAAACTTGTTGGATTTTCCATATTTACTTTATTTGCATTTTGCAACATCTTTTTAAAGTATATTTTATTATTTTATGGGATAATTGAACTGCAATTCATAACAATAAAAGAATGTTGATGATGATAATTTATTCCCTTCACTTCATTCCATTCTGTCTGTGGCACTTGCCATCTTTTATATTTTATTTATTTCATTATAATTTCTTTGATTGTTATGAGCTGCCCAAAATCAGGTGGCATACAATTTAATAAATTAATATTATCATATCATCATTGTCATCATTATCCAATACATCTAAAATGTATTTTGACAAAACAATTTCTGATTTAGTTAAAAAATAAAGCTAGATGTGTATGAAGCATAAACCCTGCATTCCGTTTAATATATTATAATTTTCTTTTGTTGGAGGGCTACTCTTCTATATTTACAAATCTTAAATTGCCAATCACGAGTTTTTAAATTAGGTGCCTAGAAAGCCAAATTTCATGACATTTTTAGAAATGCTATATAATTTACATACACATAGACATACACATGTATATTTAAAGTTGAGAAGATGCTTCAGAGCATGAGGGAGCATAAATATAGCATGAGTTTGCAGCTAATTAAAGCAGGTGTATTCTTTTCCAGAATTGTGTGACTGACCTCTACAGTTGCTTTACAGACCCAGGAAAGGATACATTTGGTTTAAGGAGTTGAAGACAAATGCTATACATATAATCTAAAGCACTTTTTTGACCTTGAATCTAAAATGCTATACTATCTTAAATATACGTTCACACAGAGATTTTCTGTAACCTCTTTTCACCTTTTTATTGCCATTACAGTTTGTAGCATAGACTGTAATGCCCCACTGATTTAAAGCGTCATTAAAAGTTCATAGGTGGTTAGATGATTAGTTCATCATGAGCTTAATGAAGCCAGTGCATGTTCATTGTGGATGTGCAGTACAATTATCAGTTGCAAATATTTAATTATTTTTTTCAGATCAGTTTTGTGGTCCCGTGTTTGTGTTTTGATTATCCTGTCTAAATCCAGTTAAAATCAGTATGAGTGGGACTTAGATTTGTCACAGTTTAATTCTATTCATAGCTTTCAATTCAGTTGTGAGTAACCTTTGCTGAAATTATGTCCCTGGTGTCCTTCAGTTTGTAGGAACTATGAAATAAATCTGCTGTAGTAGTTGGACCAAGAGCTCTGATAAATACTTCAGTAGTACTACAACTATTTAAAATCTCAGCTATGTACCATTGTAATCTAAAGATGTAAAGCTCAGGGCAATAAACATGCTGTTTTTAGAATGTATTTTCCTTGTTTGGAGTGAAAAAACTGAACAGGATATGCAACTGTTGGACTTTTAGGCACAGTTTTCCCAGCCTTTCTTGAGAATGGGATTTTAAGGGACTGAGAAGAGATCATATGACAGGATAAAAATACTCTGAACGTGGAGCAAAAGCCCTGGAGCTCAGTGCATACTTGAGAGACTGACCTTGTTACTAGCTTCAGTTCTTGACTTTTCACCCTATATGTTCAGGGCAGTTTTTTTTCAACTCCAAACATTTCACATGGTTTTACTGAGAACTAGCATCATCAAGCATTTCTGAGAATTGGCACACCTGAGATAACACTGAGAAAATATCCACAAGGATTACATACTATATTTGATTTCAGCAAAAATTTGGCAAAGTAGTCTGTAATAGTCTGATTAGTAAGGTAGTTAAATGTGGATTAAATTTCCTAACAAGCGGATGCACAGATTTCTTGAAAATCATACTCGAACAACACCCATCAACAGTTTCTCATCAAACTGGAAAAAAAGTATCAGTTGGGATGCCACTAAATTAAGTCCTGGACTTTCAGTTCTCCAATATTTTCATTAACGACTTGGATGAGAAAATAGAATGTCTCAGATTGCAGAGGATTTAGAAAATGGTTGAAATATTTAATACCTTAAAAAGAAGAATTCTTGACAGGTTAGAGAAATGGATTGAATATGATGGATTGAAATTTAACAGAGACAAGTATAAAGTTCTTAATTAAGGAGACAGAAATGAAATGTAGACTACAAAAGAAAAGGGGTATCTGACTTGTCAATAATACTTGTGAAAAAGGTATTGAAGTAGTCGTTTATTATGAACTGAGTATTATTAAGTCAATTGATGGAGAAAGAGACAAATGAAATTTAAGCTGCTTTAAAAGAAACAGATTCTAAGTCACAGAAAGGAATTTTTAAAAGTTATTCTGACTTGATCAAATCCAGATGTTTGTTTGTTTGTTTGTTTGTTGGCTACACATTATACCACAGGATAACTCTGGTTGGCTTACAATCATAAAACATAAAAATTGTAAACTAAAGACATAAATAAGTTAATACAAAGCCAAACACTACAGTCCAATTAAGGAGGGGGAGAGTGTGATATCAAGTATTTAGAAAGTCCTAAAGTTCAGTTCTGGTCATTATAAATTCAGGCCAGCTGAACAGCAAACAACTGAAATGATCATGGGAGTTAAAACTACTGACCCTAGGAAGAGAGACTGAAATAGCTGGGGATCTCAGGCAGAACTCAGGAGATGTGCTTCTCTATCGCCACCCTTTTGGAACTGAACCCACCCTGAGATATCATTGATGTTGACCTTGCTTGCTTTTTAAAAACATTAAATTTTTTGCTCTTTCCCCAGGGTCAGGGAATGGTATGAGAATGGACTTATGCAAGAGAATTGCTAGTATATGGACTTAGGCTATCAATGAGCTGGTTAAAAAAATGACCATGTAACCAAGCAAAATTTTGCTTCATTCTTCTGCTTTTTAAGAACTAGACTTGATTTGAAGAACTGTATTGAATGGTTTATTTATTCATTTGTTTGATTGAAATTATCTGGGCAATTATTGGCCTTATTCCTTTGCAGCCTGCTGCTAGGCTTCTAGTTGGTATCCTTCTGCAGCTTTCCAGGCATGCTGATTAGATCTGTGAATGGGAACAGAGTTATCCATCATTCACGCAGTTGCAGGAAATGTGAGAAACCAGAGAATAAATACCCTTGTGGGATGTAAGAGTTGTTGATTCTACCTTTGCACAGTTAACTAAGTTTCAGGTGTTGGAGGTTTTTTTTCCTTATTTTAATGCTTTTGCGGTAATTCATCCAATATGCTGATAGGTTTGGGTTCTTACAAGTCAGGCATCACTTCTGCATATTTCATTCTTAGTCAAAAAAATACTAGCAAGTTAAACCTAAGAAAATCAGAAGCAATTATATATGATCACTGATGGGACTTTGAATCCCCCTATGCAGCCCATTTCACCATAGGTTTTGTATTCTATCATTAGAAAATAAGTTCTACAAATCTCCTTATCCAAACTTATTCAGTCCTCTCCTTTAATACAGGATCTCACAAGTGCCAACGAAAATGCCCTTGTTGGGAATTTATCACCACATTTTCTCATAACCTTCTGCTCCATATGGATATTAAGTATAGATAGTTGTGCACTTACAAACACAATTGGGACCAGAATGTCTACTGCTAAACAAGATTGTTAAGTGAGTCACATCTGATTTTACAACCTAGATTTTTTATAAGTGAATCACTGAAGTTGAATCTTGAAGTTGTTAACTAAATCCAACTTCCCTCATTGACTTTGCTTCTCAGAAGCTGGCTGGAAAGATTGCAAATGAGAATTACATGATCCAAGAATACTGCAATTGTTGTAAATATATGCCAGTTGTTACGTACCCAAATTTTGATCATGGGAATGCTGCAACAGTACAAGGGCAAGGATCAGTCATAAGTAACTTTTTCAGCTGTTGTAATAGGGAACAATCATTAATAAGTGGTTGTAAGTCAAGGACTACCTGTAGTACAAAGAAGAGACTGTGTTTGTAATGAGATTTCTCCAACTTTATCCTTTTTGGCTTGTACTATCAACTATTAAATATCTAATTTCAGTTATACAGACTGATGCTAGCTTTTCATGTAAAACATATCCCATCCCTCAGTTTTAACAAGTAGTGTGCTTTTACAAGATACAATGAACTATTAAAGACATCATGAAACAATTTGGCATGGATAAAAGAATACCAGGCATGGGAAAACTATAAGAGAAGGTCTTTGCCTAAAGACTACAATAAACATAGACTCTACAGTAAAAAATAGGTAGCAGGCAAGCGTCCTTTTCCCAATCGCTACCTTTCTTTCTTAAGATGGTAGGAATGTTCAAGTGAACACTTACAGTGAGTAAAAAGTATCCACGTCTTTGACTATCAGTTCCAAGGCACAGAGGTCTTTAAAGATCAGCAGTAGCCCTATAAAAGTTTGGAGTAAATCAAATGCCAAGGACTTCAGTGATTTTGAATTCAAAACTGTTAAGATAGATGCTGCTGTTACTAAAAAGGCATTTAATTCATTTATGGGGGAAATGGGTATCTATGGCAGTGAAAGCATAAGTAATACTTATTAAGTATACCTATGTGCAGATTCTTCTTGTCAGTTACATCTTTTTGGTAAAATTTGAAATGAACTGAAATTAATAACTGTACCTTTTTTTAGTGTAATGAGCAATAGGAAGGACATTTTAGCTTTAAATGGAGATGGATCATACTGACTTGGGAATCAGTTCAACAATGTTTGCTTGTGACAGGTTTCTATACATTTCTGAAACGTACTCCTTTAGGGAGGACAGTCCTTCTTTTGTAAGTTCGTCCTCTCTCGAAAAGTGTCCTCCTACATGTCCTCCTTTTTGATATTTGAAGACTAATCTGTAAATCTTCGTATTTGATCAATGTCGATCCGATCCGTTGTGTGTGATGTGACGTATTTGTATTTGACATGGCGATTCATCAAGGCTCGGTACAGTGCGGCGAGACGCAATTATTTATTTATTTATTTATTTATTTATTTATTTATTTATTTACTAATTAATGGGACTTGTATGCAGCCCCATCTCCGAAGACTCAGGGTGGCTCACAACTAAAAACAGCAACAACAATAAATAGTTAAGAAAAAATTAAACTAACAACCCCCAAGAGAATACAAATACAAAATACAAAGAATAAAACCACCCCACCCAAGTGGGTCACAACCCGGATTGGTTGAACAACCAGGTCTTCAAATCATGACGGAAGGTGGGGAGGTCAGGGGCCAGGTGGAGCTCCAAGAGAAGTTGGTTCCAGAGGTCAGGGGCCGCGATAGAATAGGCTCGTCGTCAGGGGACAGGCCAGCCGGCATTGGCCAGCTGATGGGACCCCAAGGAGTCCTTGCCTATGTGCTCGCACAGGGCGGTTAGTATTCGATGTCGGCAGGAGTCCTCCCTTAAATATTGAGGACCCATGTCATGTAGGACTTTGTATGTTAAAACTAAAACCTTGAATCTCACCCGGAGTGCAACTGGCAACCAATGCAGGCAGTGCAGGAGGGGGGTAACATGGGAGAATCGGGAAACTCCCATCACCACCCGCGCCGCGCATTCTGCACCAGCTGCAATCTCCGGATGGTATGCAAGGGCAGTCCTAAATAGAGAGCGTTGCAGTAGTCGAGTCTGGAGGTAACAAGGCGTGAGTAACAGTGAGGCGTCCCGGTCCAGGAAAGGGCGTAGTTGGCAAACTAGGTGGATCTGGGCAAAGGCCCCCCTGGCGACGGCCCCCATCTGCTCCTCCAACCAGAGCCGTACATCCAGGAGGACCCCCAGATTCCGCGCCCTATCCACAGGGATAGGGCACCACTCCCCCTATGGCCAAAGATGGACATTCCCGACTGGGCTGAGATGCCGGTATGCACAGCCACTCAGTCTTGGCCGGGTTGAGACGAAGCATGTTTCCGTTCATCCAGATCCGCACCGCATCCAAACACTGGGTCATCAGGGAGAGGGCATCACCGATCTGCAAGTCGCGCAGGAGGGGTGTAACATGGAAGTATTGGGATACCCCCATCACTGCCCGCGCGGCCGCGTTCTGCACCAGCTGCAACCTCCGAGTGATCTGCAAGGGTAGCCCCAAGTAGAGAGCATTGCAGTAGTCGATTCTGGAAGTGACGAGTGCATGAGTGACCGTTCAAAGGGCATCTCGGTTCAGATAAGGGCGAAGCTGGCGAACCAGCCGAACCTGGGCAAAAGCCCCCCTGGCCACAGCCCCCACTTGCTCCTCCAGATTGAGCTGTGCATCCAGGAGGACGCCCAGATTCCTCACCCTATCCACGGGGGGTAACACCTCCCCCATGACCAAGATGGCACTTCCACTGAACACCGAGATGCCGGTAAGAACAGCCACTCGGTCTTGGCTGGATTGAGTCAGAGCCTGTTACTCCCCATCCAGGCCTGCACCGCCTCCAGACATCACCGAGAGAGCATCACTGATCAGGTCTGGGGTGGAGATATAAAGCTGGGTATCATCTGCATATTGATGATACCTCACCCCAAAACCACGGATGATCTCGCCCAGTGGTTTCATGTAGATATAAAACAGGAGAGGTGAGAGAACCAACCCCTGAGGCACCCCACAAGTGAGGGGCCTCAGGGATGACCTCTGCTCCCCTGCCAACACTGACTGCGAGCGGTCTGAAAGGTAAGAGGAGAACCACCGTAAAACGGTGCCCCCCACTCCCAACCCGGAGCTGCAGAAGGATACCATGGTCGATGGTATCGAAAGCCAGTGAGAGGTCTAATAGGACCAAGACAGAGGAAAAACCCCTGTCCCGAGCCCTCCAGAGATCATCCATCAGTGAGACCAATGCCGTCTCCGTGCTGAAACCAGGTCGGAAGCCTGATTGATAAGGATCCAGGTAGTCTGCTTCATCCAGGAAAAGTGGAAACTGTCGAGCCACCACACTCTCAACAACCTTCGCTAAAAAGCGAAGGTTGGAGACTGGACGAAAGTTATCTAACACGGTCAGGTCTTCCTTCAAGGCGGAAGGAAAAACACCCTCCCTTAACGAAGCGTTGACAACTGGCAGCATAAGCCAGCCAGGACGGGCACGGGTCAACAAACATGTGGTGGAACTCAGCGCCACATGATCCCGTCCACTTCATCCTCAGAAACAGGATCGAACTCATCCCAGATCACACTGGCCAGACTGCCTGTATCCCGTTCCTCAGACCACTGCAAATCAGAGGACAACCCGCCCCGAATTTGAGTGATCTTATCCAACAGATATTGACCAAACTCCTCAGCCCTTCCCGCAATGGGTCCGCCCCTCCCTAAGCGAAGGAGAGCGGGTAACCCCAAAACAGGGCGGCTGGGCGGTTATCTCGGAGCTATGAGGCGGAGAGATAAGACCTTCTCGCTCTCTAGCTACCAGGTAAGTCCTAATATGGGCTTTTAGCTGGGCTGATCGGCCTGGGAGCGGGTAGACCTCCACCTGCTCTCTAAGCCCCTCCGATGGCATTTCATCTCCCGGAGCTCCTCCGAGTACCAAGGAGCCATCCAGGATCCACGACATGTGAGGGGTCGCATGGGGACAACCCTGTCGAGGGCATCCGATGCGGCCTGTTGCCAAGCGGCCGCCAGATCCTCGACAGAGCTGTGGGCAATTATGAGACGCATGTGCATCACACAGGAGAATTGTTTTGAGAGAGTATGCCGTGCGCAAGAGTGTGCCATGCGTAAGAGTGCACCACACACAAGTGGCTTTGTTTTTTTTTCTTCAATTTAAAAAAAGTTGGTCACCTTATATTATATAAACATACAGGAGATTTAAGCTCTTTGGCTAAGGCTAGAAACTCAAAATGGGAACCCAATGTGCCATTTGTGTGCCTTAACACTCCTGAAATTTGATGGCAGAATGACTATTTGTTAGTTTAATGATTTGGGCTTCCAGTATTCCATACATAAAAGGAGATAATGGGAATGGAAGCTTCTAGGGGCATCTTCTCTTTGTGTCTGTAATATGTCCCCTATCACTTACTCCTGAAGTATTCTTAGGCATTCCCCAAAACAAACAAAGGAAGTTGAGATGGTAAACAAACTTGACTTTTGATACCAAACTTTTGTGTCCATAATGTATTTGCAAAACACCTAAGCCCTGAATGTAATTCTGATCAGTATGTTATTTGTTTTCCTTTTCTGGATACGTCAGGTCAAACATTTTGCGTTAGGTAGCCTTTTTCTTAGAAAGCTTGTCACATAGGAAAAGAAAGCAGTAATCCTATACCACAGTATTGGACCAGTAGTGAAGCTTAAGGTGAAATTATGGATCAAGGTCTGGAGGTTTTTTAGGTCATTAAATCAATTACTCGTTAACTTGTGTATGTGCTGTAGCTGTTTAACTGCTTTTTATTTCACTGGGGCCTCTGCTGATCAATTTGTTATGGCATGCATTGGAATCACCAGCCCAAATACAAAGCTTATCATGCAAGGTAAGGATTATTCTTCAGACTTTAGCATAACAATAAAAGAAAGCTGGATAATACAGATGATCCTTCAATAAGGTAAAGGTAAAAATTCCCCTTGCACATACATGCTAGTCGTTGCTGGTTCTAGGGGGTGGTGCTCATCTCTGTTACAAAGCCAAAGAGCAGCGCTGTCCAAAGACATCTCTGTGGTCATGTGGCCAGCATGACTAAACGCCGAAGGCACGTGGAACGCTGTTACCTACCCACCAAAGGGGTCCCTATTTTTCTACTTGCATTCTTACATGCTTTCGAATTGCTAGGTTGGCAGAAGCTGGGACAAGTAACAGTAGCTTACTCCATTACACAGTGCTAGGGATTCGAGCCACCAAACTGCCAACCTTTGTGATCGACAAGCTCACGGGTCTTAGCTACTGAGCCATCCACCCTTCACCCTTCAATAGACTTATATGAATATATATTAACAGCTAAAAAGTTAGCTGCTAGTCTTTTCTTTAGTTGGCATGGCCATTCTCTTACAAGTTAGCTGGAGAGTTGTTGTTTACATTTGTTTTTCCAAACCTTTGTATCTTTAATTTGAAAATGTTTTAAATCAAATATTACCTGATTATTTTCCTGAATGTTCATAAAAATGGACCTGGTTTTACCTTGTTATATCTAAAGTCGTCTTCCCATTCAGATTGTTCTGTCATACTTATTATTATTATTGCTGTTCATTGTGTACCTCATTGCTGTGTGATGGAAGATAATATCAAGTTTATTAGAAAATGTTGCTAGGGTTTAGAGATACCTCTGGGATTTCAACTGGATGATTTTAAAGCTGTTTTTTGTACCATGTTTGTTGTTTCTTTTCTATCAAGGTGATAAGTTTAGGACTGTCAGATGTTGCCCTGTAGGAGAAGAACAGTTCAGTTGCAAGATAAGTATGTAGTAGCCTAATATGGCAAATCAAGACAGCATACTAAAAAGCAGAGACGCTGCCAACCAAAATATGTATAGTCAAGGCTATGGTTTTCCCAGTTGCAAGAAGCCCTCCGTCAGGGAACTGAATGACTACAGATCAGTTGCTCTAACATCTGTAGTTATGAAAACCTTTGAAAGGCTAGTGCTGTCCCACCTGAAAATTATCATGGATCCGCTGTTAGATCCCATGCAATTTGTATACTGAGCAAATAGATCGACAGATGATGCTATTGATATGGCTCTGCACTACATCCTACAACACCTTGAATTTCCAAATACCTATGCAAGGGTCCTCTTTATAGACTTCAGTTCAGCATTCAATACCATCATTCCAGACATTTTCTAACTAAACTAAACCAGCTAATGGTACCTGAACCACTAAGTGGATATAAGCTTCCTAACAGAGAGGAAGCAACAGGTGAAGCTAGGCAGAATCACATCTGATACCTGTACAATTAGCACAGCCCCCCCGAAGGCTGTGTGCTTTCTCCACTTCTCCCTATATACCAATGACTGCATCTCAAATGATCCATCTGTTAAAATACTGAAGTTTGCAGATGATACAACAGTGATTGGTCTCATTCAAGACAACGACGAATCCGCATACAGATGGGAGGTTGTACAACTTGCCTCATGGTATAACTGGAACAATCTGGAACTGAACACACTCAAAACTGTAGAAATGGTGGTAGACTTTAGGAGAAACCTTCTCATACTACCACCTCTTACAATACTAGACAACACAGTATTAACAGTACAGACCTTCAAATTTCTAGATTCCATCATATCACAAGACCTAAAATGGACATCTAACATCAAAAACATCATCAGAAAAGCACAACAAAGAATGCTCTTTCTGCACCAACTCAGAAAGCTCAAACTGTCCAAGGAGCTGCTGATACAGTTCTACAGAGGAATTATTGAGTCTATCATCTGCACCTCTATAACTATATGGTTTGGTTCTGCAACCCAACAAGACAGACATAGACTCCAGAGGATAATTAGGACTGCAGAAAAAATTATTACCAACCTGCCTTCAATCGAGGACCTGTATATTGCACAAGTCAAAAAGAGGGCTGTGAAAATATTTACAGACCCCTCACATCCCGGACATAAACTGTTTCAACCCCTTCCCTCAAAACAACACTGTAGAGCACTCCACAAAAGAACAACTAGACACAAGAACAGTTTTTTCCCGAAAGCCATCACTCTGCTAAACAAATAATTCAACACTGTTCAACTACTACAAAGTCTGCACTACTATTACTGTTAATCTTTTAATCACTCCTTATCACCGATCCCCTCCCACTTGTGACTATATGACTGAAAATTTGTCGCTTGCACCCTTACGATTTATATTGACTGTTTCCTAGTATGATTTAATTGCTTATTGTACCCTATGACTGTTATTAAGTGTTGTACCTTTGATTCTTGACTCTTGATGAATGTATCTTTTCTTTTATGTACACTGAGAGCATTTGCACCAAGACAAATTCCTTGTGTGTCCAATCACACTTGGCCAATAAAGAATTCTAATCTAATTCTAATCTAATGTATGACTGTGAAAGTTGGACCATAAGGAAGGCTGAGCACCAAAGAATTTAGGCCTTTGAACTATGGTGCTGGAGAAGACTCCTGTGAGTCCCTTGGACTGCAAGGCAATCAAACCGGTCAGTCCTAGAGATCAACCCTGACTGCTCTTTAGAAGACCAGATCCTGAAGATGAAACTCAAATACTTTGGCCACCTAATTAAAAGGAAGGACTCACTGGAGAAGAGCCTAATGCTGGGAACGATTGAGGGCAAAAGAAGAAGGGGACGACAGAGATTGAGGTGGCTAGATGGAGTCACTGAAGCAGTAGGCATGAGCTTAATGGACTCTGGAGGATGTATAGGGGACAGGAAGGCCTGGAGGAACATTGTCCATGGGGTCGTGATGGGTCAGACACAACTTGGCAACTAACAAGCCTAATATATGCATTTTCTCTACTGGATGTAAATATTTGACTTTGTTAAATTTGTGCTAGAAGTGAAAAGTTAAATGGTATATGTGTATTTGCTTATGAATATAACATTAATAATTTTACAGCAATTACATTCTGACTTTCTTAGTTCTTAAATGTACAGAACAAAGATGCTGCTTGATTTAAATCAAACTCAATATATTGTAGTGATACTTTTTGGAGTTAGTAATATTTTAGGTTCTATATTTTAATGTATCATTTTTGCATTTCTGAACAATGGTTTTCTTAATACAAAACACTGTTAGTTTAGATTAAGAACATCAAATGTCATGACAAGAATGAAAAGTACATAATGCCAATATAATGCCGATAGCTAATTCTAGACCTTGTTCTAAACTACTGGATGAGTTTTTAAGAAGGGCATGTATATTATTTTATTTAAATGTAAAATATGGTAAATCCACTACATTTGGAGGCTCTTTTTTCTTGAATACACCTTGGACTTCTGCCTGAAAAATTGCTTTCTGATGATACAATTAACTAAGATTTAAATTAACTGAGCCTATAATATGGGAATACAGCTGTAGCAAGAATATCAGATATTTTAGTAAAATTATATTACTCAATTAACAGAATATAAAAGTAATTCCTCTTCATATATAAAAGTCTTTTACTACTTTTACTCTGAACCCAACTTTTATTTCCTTGAAACTAGAGTTCTTGAAAGGAAAGCACAATGAGAAAACAATTGGAGAAAGCTAATTTAGTGGATAAGGCATCAAACTAGAAACTGGGAGACTGAGTTCTAGTCCCGCCTTAGACACAAACCCAGCCCAGTGACCTTAGACTAGTCTCTCTTTCTCAACTCTAGGAACGTGGCAATAGTAAACCAGTTCTGAAATCTTGCCAAACCAGTCCAGGCAGTTTTCACAAGTGAATATTGTCAAACACTAAAGATCAGGTCCACACATGGTCTAATTAAATTGGTTCATTGCTATTCATGCCTATTCACAAGAATATTCTCAACTAATGATTGGCATCTTCTAGGAGTTAGATAAGGGTCAATGGAATTCAAGGGGGAGGCTGGACTTAGTCCACTTGTAATAACATAGAGATTCTAGGCTGATCTCTCTTTTAACTCCGCTCAAGGGTTTTCAATTCCTTTTCCCATAATATTGCACAATATATCAATAACACTTAGGTTTCATAGGCTCAGATCTTTTTGTGTTATGTAATATATACAATTTTTCTAATTTCCAATCAATAATTAAAAATGATTAGATATCGTGTATGCTTTTAAGTATAGTTTTTTTAATGCGCATTTATATATAGTCAATGTGCAGTATATTTTTTTCTACACAACTTGTCCCAATAAGCAGGAATTTGCTCCTATAAAACATAACTTTCATATAGTTCGTCAGTCTCTTTTGACTCTTTATTGGGCATAATTTTTCTAGGACTGTAAGTGCTACTTTGTGCTGTCTGTACCTTGCATCTAGCCATATTTGCTGCCTTATGCTTTTGTATATGTGGAAATATTTCTATTTGATTCATCTTTAATTATTTCACAAATTTCAGTTCAGAGCATTCTTTTTTTATCAGGTCTAATTTGATAAAAGTATGTTATCCCAATTCAAAGTATTCCAGATAATTTGCTTCATCCAGAATTGTCAGAAGCTGCTGTGTGACCACCTTCTCAATTACCTTGCCCCCAATTTCATACTAGATTAATTTGTCCAGTATGGCATCTTTCAAAGATGGTTTCTTGAGAAGGGGGCAGATCAGAGCTTCTCTAAGGGGTGGATAAACAACCCCCTTACTCACCATTGCTGTCTTCTACTCTTGTGACATTTCCTGACAGCCTTAGTTAGCTAAGAGGGGCATGGATCAGGTGGGTCGTAAGAACTAGGTCCACTTCCTCAGGTCAAAAAAATTCAAACCATTCTGAGATATTAGGGCAATACTCTGCAGAAAAAGTCAGCATCCAACTGAGAATACATTTGATCTATTTTGTCCGACAGATGCTATAATTTTTTCCCACCTGACCCAGTAGTAGGGTAGCGGAGCCATCTCTAACCCAAGAGGGTACATGTCACCTGAAACAAGCCTGCAGGATGTTTATCTGTGGATGCAATATTGTCGGAGAAGTATTGTCGCTTCACTGCCCTTAACACCACAAAGTAGATCTTAGTAGTGGCATAACATGTGTTCAATTAAGTGCTAGCAATGCTCTAGATAACTCTTCTCTGATTTCATTTCCTTCAGTTCCTCCATGAATACAGCAGAGAGGAGAAGTTGCATAGGCGCTATTCAATTCAAGGCCTCAGCATCCTTTAATTCCAAGCAGTCACCAGGGCAGCAGACTAGAAAGAACAGCCCCACCACCACCACAGCTCCCTCTGAAATCCATCAAGTTCCAGCCATTGTTGAAGGTGGGCCAATCTAATAGGTCTTCCCTCCCTACAGCAGGAGTGGTGCTAAGAAATCTCATGGTAATCAGAGCATGATAATCAGAGTAATCACAGGTAATCAGAGACTAAAAGCTCCCCAATTTGCATTTACATTGTCACTGTTCCATCAGGAAAATCAATCAGGTATGTCCACTGTCCCATGTTGGGCCTTGGATGACCTGGGATAGGCTATGGCTTCATGTCAGCTGCTTCTAATCCCAGTCCCATAGAAGCAGATTGAAGTCCCCCAAGACCATACCAGACAATAAATCTGGGGAACTTCAACATTACCCAAGAAATGGAGTTAAGCAGTTCAGACAGGGAGGTTGCTACTCAGCAGAGAGGCAGGTAGCAACAATCCCAACTAATCCCAAAAGCCGAACTTAATGAACAGGGTCTCACAGTTTGGCAGCATAATTGCTGAAGGCCTTCAGAGATTCTGAGATGGAACTTGCCACCTCACCAGTCCTGGCATGAGATCTTGAGTGATACCATACCCAAAGCCCAGCTGTATACATTTCTTAGAAGGGATCTCCCCTTCGGGCCCAGCCAGGTTTCAGTAGGCATGCCAGATCAGGCAGTTCATCCATGATTTAAAACATGAATGAGGGAGACCTTATAAACTTAACTGGCATTTAATGGCAGAAGTTGGAAGCCAGGGTCTCTGACAATCTGCTAACTGAGACATAGCTTGAGTGCAGAGAGTACAAGGATCAGGGCCATGTTCCCAGAGAATGGCCCATTCTCTATCTGCCAAACCTATCCCAAGACTCTAGTATCCCGTGTTGGTATCTAGTAACCCTCCTGGTATCCAAGCCCAGGGATCTTTCACTGTCTTTTTATACTCTGTTTAAATAATACAAAAAGGGTCAACCTTTTTAAAAATTCAACTTTTTGAAATAGTCCCAAAGGAAGCTTCTTGGATGAGAAATGAAATGTCTTCAAAGAAAAATCAGAAAATCCAGTTGCCTCTTGAAAAAGCACCTTTGTGACATCCATGACCTGGATGACTGAGAATCTCCATAGACAACTTTTTCAAGTATATAATGATTTATATACAACTTTTCTAGTGGGGAATTAGCAGATGATAATAGATTTCATTCATTGCTGTCTTCCATGTTGTGATAAAAATCTCTCTTAATGAATCGAAGAATTTCAAAGAAAATCTGTGATGGATTTCTTTTGCATCCTTTGTTGTAATATGTGGCTGTTCAGTGGTGTCCAGGGGTGAGATTCTACCGGTTCAGCCCAGTTCTATAGAACCTGTAGCTCCAAAGAGCATCTGACACCGAACTGGTTTGCTCCGAAGATCTTCTTTTCTTCGGTTGAGCCCACTCGCCCGCCCGGGCTCTAGACTGTCCTTTATTCCCTGCTAAAGCAACCTTAGTTGCTTTGCACGGCACAGCTGAGTGCCACGCGTCAGCAGGAGATGGTTATTCCTTGCAGAAGAAGTTAATTTAGAAGTACTGCGCATGTGTGCAGTGCACATTTGGCGCGTGCTCACCGAACTGGTTGTTATTCTGGTAGGATTCCCCACCTGGTGGTGTGCCAGGGTTAGATGTCCAGAGTAGAAAAGATGAGCCTTGAGGTGGTGTGGCCTTGATTATATTTGCCTCATGTTTTTTCTGCTGTCTTTGAAAACCTTTTTCTTTCATTAAAAACATATAATATGATATATTGTATTTATTAATGATTGTATGGATGCCATACTTCATACCAGTTCTGGCTGCAATTCTGATTTGTAATTATTTTTTATCTGCTAGGAATGTCTACTCATTTAAGATGCAGAATACTGGCACATTTGGCTACATCTTTATTTAGACAAAGAAATCAGAAGGATTTTGAAATTTATTATGGGAAGTTTCCTGTCTCCACCAGTCTTTATATCAACAGTAAACTGCAGATAGATGTATGGGTGCGAAAAATAGGAGGAAGCCTCAGAAACAAACACTGAAGCTAAATTAATCTTTGGTAAAGCATTATTTGTTTCCCAAATGATTCCCATATTTGTTTAAAATGCTCTGATTTAACTTTGTTTACTTTTCAGCTTCAGTTCCATTCCTTATTTCTTGGGGGATATTCCACTCCCTTTCCTCCACATGAGTGCTATAGGATTAGTTATCCAACAAGTTCTTTCAAGTTTGATAATTAATTGTAACATGATTATTTTGTTCTTTATACTAAGAAAAATATTAACCTATTTCCAAGTTAATGGAAATGTTTTCTTGCTCAGATAGTTTGGTGTGTTTTTACAGCAGTTCTATTTGTACATAGAGATTATAAGGGTAAGCCCATTGTGTCTTTGTTTCTCATCATTAGTTCAAGATAAATTACAACTTCTTGCCAGTAATTGTTGCTAACATATTTGAACTTCATTAATTAATGTTTTCTAAAGAACAAAATCCTGATATTATGATTTATGTTACTGGAAGACCAAAGATTCTGATGGTTTGGTTATTGTGTGAATCACAACAAAAATATTTCCTTTGTTACATAATTATCTACCTGTCAATTGTAACAGAGAAACAAGAATAGCAATGGTATTTATCATTGGTTTGTATCAGTGAGTAGGGCTTGATAAGTTGTAGCATCAAACAAATTTCTGTAAGCTGTAGCATCAGTCATATTTTAATCACATTATAGGGATCTGTTACTGTTGGTTACCAAATTTATGTACAATTGTAAAGTATTTGTAGTTAAATATGTTGCATGTATACAGGTAGTCCTCGACTTACAACAGTTTGTTTAGTGACCATTCAAAGTTACCACGGCACTGAAAAAAATGAGTTATGACCGTTTTTTCACACATTTTTCACACACACACCCGTGATCAAAATTCAGATGCTCAGCAACTGGTTTATATTTATGAATGTAGTTGTGTCCCAAGGTTATATGACCTGCTTTTGCAACTTTCTGTCAAGCAAAATCAATGGGGAAGCCAGATTCACTTAACATCCAGGTTATTAGCTTATCAACAGCTGTGATTCACTTAACAAATGAGACACGAAAGGTCACAAAATGGGCCAAAACTCACTTTAACAAATGTCTCACTTAACAACAGAAATTTTGGGCTCAATTATGGTTGTAACTTGAGGACTACCTATATTGCTTCTAGTAGTACCTATCATCACAAACTATCACATGCTTATTTGTCATCAGAAAGGAAACTCACACATTTGTTTCTGATGTTCTTTCTAAGTGTAAACTGGTTTCCTGAGACCAGTAACCAAGCTGAGTGAAGGCATTAATAAGATCCTGATGACTCTCAAAACTGTTTGTTTTTAAATTTTAATCCCTGTGGAAACTTTTGGTACAAGCTATGGATATTTCTTTCACCTGCCTACAGATGAATAAGCAATGGGAACCCATATAGGAGCTTTCTTGACACCCAGGGAACCTTTCTTTCCTTTCCATAGCCCAGTGGGACATAATTCTTCTCACCTCCCTCCACCATGTCAAATATTTATGTTTGCCATTGCAAGCTGGGCTGCCTCTCCAGTCACAACTCCTGGGGAGAACTAGTCACCTCTTCTGAGGCCTTGGCTATAAATATCACACTGTCAAGAGGAGTAGCCTGACAAAAACAAGAATCAGCACAACACTTATCCATTTAAAATGACATTTTGTCAAATGCCATCACAGGGGTTGGCATATTTCCTGGCAGCATTGACCTTCATGCTGACTGCCACATGCTTTGCTCTTTCCCTCTCTCTTTCTCTCTTGCTTTTCCAAACTATTATTCTTCAGAACATCTTTCATTTAACTACTATTTGACAGCTTCAGAATACTGTAATCCCCATTTCTGTCCTTCTAATTTTTACTCTCTCAATTAAGAATAATTGTCTTATAGTCAGCATGCACAATGCACAAAGAGATTAACCTTCCCTGGAACCTAGCAGATTCCCCAGTAAAACTCCTGAATTGAGCCTGCAGATACCCAAAATAAATTTGGCCTAGTTTACTAGATAATCACTGGAGGCTACTACTAAGACTGAAAGAGACAAAGAAGCAGTAAAAATATACATATGTTTCAAGAATCACATATTTATTTTTATGATATCCAATAACTTTAACCAGAGATGTTTTTCTTTCAGAGATGAAAAGTCTTATGAAGAAAGAACTTCATTTCGATAGCTCAGTGATTGAATTTTCCAGATTGTGTATCTTTTTCACAAAAGAGCAAGAATTCAGCTTGGAATTCTTTATTGTAGCAAAAATAGAGGAAGTCAAATTTGTTCAGTTCACTTTGCCATTATATTGTAAGGAGATATTAAGAAATGCTGGACAGCAGAGCTGGGGAAATCCATATCACTTTGGGTATTGCTGAACTTACACCTCACAGCAACCCTAGCCTGCATGGACAATTAGAGATCATTAGAGATTAGAGCACAGTAGTTCAGCAATATCTGGAAGGCTACTCCGTGCTGTAGTAATGTTTTCACCAGGAGAGAGGAGTGATCTTTTGGATATCAAAAAGAGTTTGTTCTATATTGTTCAGCACATTCAGAACTAGCTATGTGGAACTGCTATTGAATGCTGGTAGTGGGGGAATCACTCATCAGAAAACCAATATTTCGAGACACAGTTGCAGCTGTCAGTACAATAACATGCTCATGGAGAAAATAGACTGAGGTTTTTTTCTCTCTCATACATAGTATTATATAAATATCCAATGTAGCAGTTAGTTTAGTATAGATGAAATAGGCTTTAGGTACTATAGTAATGATTGGGTGAGATGTAGTAATGGTAAGTAATTAAGATAAAACTTTAGCAGGAGTAGGCAAACAAATATCGAATAACTATTATTACTAGTTATTAGCAAAGACAAGATCTTGTTCAAAGGAAATGTGTTTTGGTATCAAATGTAGGAATCAAATTGCAAGGGATGTGTATCATCTTTACACCTTCTTTATAAGTTTCCTAAAAATATTTAGTCGCAAATTTTTGTTTTGGTCCAGGTTAAATCTCATTTTGTAGTCATATTTCAACAGTGTTGCACTTAAGGGAGGATTATTAGATGCCATTTTAAAAATCTTCGAAACATTTCTGTGGACACCAAAACTAGTACCAATATAGCTTTATGCTAGTAGTGAAACCAGCCAAATTAGAAAAACCAAAAGCAAAATCAGTCAGTTTGGTTGATCATGCTTAGTGGAAGCCCTTGAGGTAATGTAGCCATTGAGAGCAGTAGGTACTCGGTGACCACAGAATCTGAGAGTTTGCTGAAGGAGAAGGGGTAAGGGGAAAAGAGGAGAAATACTGGAATTTTGTATACAAGAACATGGCTGGCTGGAACAGTAAACAGGAACATGCTGCCTTTGAAATACGACTCCAAAAATGTTAACAGAGAACTTGTTTTCTTTTTTTTTTTAAAAAAAGAAGACTTTGGCTCCAGCAAGATATTTTGGTTCAGTTATAGGTATGGGAACTCTGAATGTAAACATTGTGTCCCTCAAGTGGTTGAAATATCCATAATTGAATTGATACACTCTCTGAAGAGATTGTCCCATCAGAAAGGTCAGTAATTCATCATCATCATCATTATCATCATAAAACAAAAAACATTCTTACCATCACACCCATAATCTGGGTTGATTATAGTGTGTAATTACAGATTTCTCTAATATATCCAGATGGTTCTCATAAAATCTCCTTGCACAGGATTTTTTGGTGTGAGGGAGGTGGCATCAATTTCCTTTGACTTTAAACCTACAGACCTGCTTTCATTTGTCTGCCCACCATTCCTATGAGGTTTGAAGTGTCTCCCATCACCCAACAGACTACATAAGGATGAAATGGCATCACTTTCCTCTGTCAAGCTTCTTTGTAAATCACTTCACCTTGCTCTGCTTTGTGATCTAGCTACAGTTCCCAAATGTGACTTGCTAATTTGGAGCTTTCTTGACAAGGCTGATGCTGAAGTTATTTTTATCCCTTAATGCCATTGATGGGGGGCTTACTTATGAGTGGGAGACTCTGAATCAATTAGGATGAATCATTTGCAGAAGCCATGTTTTTAATGAGTGGTCTAATTGGTTGTGTTTTCTGTTTCGTGTCCCTGGTGAAATTGAGTGCTCTCTAGCCATTCCAATAGAACAATCCTAACTTACCATCACGACTGAGAATAGTAAAGAAATGTTTGAATTGCAAGCCCTTTACAAAGTGTCTTAGAAGCATTTATGCAAATGACAACATAAATCTAGTCTTCAAGGTTTAAAATGGGATTAGGTTACTGAAAAGCTGCTGTGGTCTGTCCTTCCGGCAGCATTTTTTTTTAGCTGCTGCAGCAGCTGTTAAGAAGAAGCTTACTGCTTCACAGACTAACCTCCCATTTGTTCTCTGTTTTCTGCTGCACTGCCAAAAATATTTTTAAGATGCTACCATAACTAAGGAACCAGTTTCAGAAAAGTGCAAATTTAGCTTTATTCTAGCTGTACAGTCTGCTTCGATTTTGTGATAAGCTCCATTTCTTCTGCATTCAATATTCATATAGGTCATTTTCAGAATTTGGAACGCAAACGCAGTTTGCACTGAAGTGAATCATCCTTTGTAATGGCAGAGAACCTTTTTATGATTGGTATCGCACAATTTCCCCCCCTTCCTGGAGAAGGGCAACAGTAATTTAGGTAAAGATGCAGAGTGGGCAAATCTATATCCCATAGAGGTGAATCTTCAGTTTTTCATTAATTTTGGGAAATTCGGGAAATTCCTTTCTATTTTTGTGTTTGGATTGCTCTGAGAAATGTGCTACAGTTTTTGTGCACTTTTTTTTTAAACCCAACATTTTTAGCTTAAGAGACTTTGAGCAAAAATAAGGCTCAGGAGCTACAACTTATTCAACCTAGCTTTATCTTAAAGTTTTTAAAAAGCCCTAACCATGAGCCATAGAGAGCCTGCAAGAGTCTCCCATCTGCTTACTAAGAAAGGGTTTTAAAGGTGTTTTAAAAGGTCTCTATTGAAATCAGTGATCTCTTTGTAGAAAGAGGGTGGATATTTTCAAGGTCATCTCTGCTGATGGCAAAAGATGTCTGATGACATAACTTAATTTAGAAAATTAGGTTTTATAATCTGTTCTCTTGATGGTGAAGGATAGTTTTAAGGTTGTTTGTTACATTGGGCGTTTTATGAAGGCCCTGTTGCTTAGAGAGTAACCACAAAAACAGAAACAGAAATTGGGAAAAGTATGAGGATTTTTTCGCCCATTTATTATGGGTAGAAATCACATACATAGGTTTTTAAAATTTGAGAATTAGATTGATTATTCAATAATAGTTCTAGTAGAAAACATACTGTATTTCTATTACATTAAAATGGCAGAAAATTACACATGCAAATATTCATTAGTCTGTATGTAAAGACAAATAAGTTTACATATATGGGGATCTAGTCTCTATGTAAAACCAATAAATCAGAAGCACATCTTGAAGACTAAGTGCAACCCCAGCAAGAGAATGGCTATGGATTCACGGTGCTTCTTCAGTTGTGGAACATGTGGCTCAGAAAGACAGCATGACAGCAGTGCTTTAATCATTCTATTGTGGCTTCATTTAGCCTCTCCAAAAGTCCCTCTTTTTCTTATGCAAGCAAGGCTGTCTGGGTGAATGAGGTCTACAGTACATAAGGAAGCAAGAAGAAGCCACCATTGAGCAATGAAGAAACAAACAGCAGGAAATCCCATTTTCGGTCTGCAATATCTCCAGTTAGTAATATATTTGTGTTAAAAGCCTTTGGATGACCCTTTCAGCGGCTTGAATGCTATAATTATTCTTAGTTTTAGAAGCTAAGTTGAAATACTTCTTGACTGGACATTTTCATTTTTTAATTCAATACATTCTAAATATTCATGCATCCAAATTACTATGGAGAATGTGTGTATGTGTGTGTACACACTGGTAGGTATGTAGATGATGAATGGAGAGGAATGATAGTTTTTCTTTCAGTAAAGGAAACAGGCCAGGCCAATGAACAGAATAACAGTTCTTGTTGAATTTCTCTACTCTGTTTTTCTACTTTTGAGGTTTTTAGTTTTAATAAAAAATTAAATATGCATGTGTACACTTGGAACCCAACCTGCAGTCCTGCGTTACATAATTTGACAATCAATATTAATGGAAAGTTGTAGATAGAGCCTTTTAGCTCTTAATTAGGTCAGTAGTCAGTAGTCCAAGTGGTGCAGCATAATCTGTATAACAATCAGCTATTCATAAGGAACATAGCCATATCCAGGAAGAGTTAGAAAGAAGACTGTTCTGTTTTTGGTGCCGGGATGTTTCATCCATATACTTCAGTGTGAACTAACCCAGCATTCATTCTGTACTCTCAAAGTGATGAGGGATAGACATACATGCAAAAATTTCACTTCTGTAATTATCTAGCTGTCTGTCTGTCACTGAGGACGACTGTGGAGTGCATTAGATTTCAAAGTAACTCTGAGAGTTAAGAGTGTTACCAATTTAGAGCAAGGATCAGTACAACCTTTCATCTTTCTCACACAAAACCTCTCGTGGGGAGAGCTTCATTTTTCTGATCCAATCCTAAAATTCACAGGGGTTGTCTTGCATCTATTAAGATGTCATCCACTAGCCTATATTAAAGTCAGACATTACCAGAAAATTCAGAAAGAAAACTTCCCAAGAGCAAGCCAGTACATTTTGCATTTTCTATTCAGATCTTGTTCCTCGTGTCAGAAATCTCAAAAAAGAATTGTAATTTCAGTGCTACATCTAGCTAGACATTGTCTGCCTGTCTACTGTGGCTCTCACAGTAGACTGCTCTCACAGATCGATTTCTTGATTATTTTTTCTTTAATTTAATCAACAATTTTCATGACTGTTTATCAGTTACAGGAAATGCATGTTTAAAGAAAGGCTTTATGATAATATTGTGATGACTTCATTGAAGACAAACTGCTGTGCAAACAGGCAGAAATGTAGATGTCTTTGTGACTTCATTAATAAATCACAATTTAAGGCTTAGAATATTTTATCATGGCTAGATTTGCCATTTGACAAAAGCAAATCCAACGCTGGGCTGTTCCTGAAAGGGATTTGACAACATAATATTAGTACATAAAATTTCAATTATATTTGAAATCTATCTCCATGGCATTGTAGTAGAAAAGCACTCTTTCATTCCCTGTTCTTTTGCAGAGGAAGCTGTGTACTGTATACTATTTGATTGTTGACTTATTTATGCAAGAATAAATGACTTTTACTAACATAGCTCTCCAGTCTAACCATGTAAGATTTTTTAAAAATCTGATTACCTGAGATCCTTTGAAATGATTTTGAGAGAATTAACATTTACTAAAATATTTATAAACCATGCCGATCCCATGATGTCAGCTCTTGGATGTTTTTCATTTTCTGTCCCCTTTCCAAAGAAGAGTGGCATGAGGATCCAATCCAGCAAATGTCATTTAGGTTTCCTTAGAAGATTAAAAAAAAAAGGCAGGAGTGATCTGATTTTACTGAACTCCCAGGCTGGGTATTTTTTTGTTTGTTTGTTTGCTCTAGTGCACATGAACGAAATGTCTGGAATGAAAGATGGTTCAGAATTCCCAACCATTATTCTGGCCACCTTCCAAGGCCCAGTGGATGCTTTTCTTGCAATCTCCTGGGTAAAATTAGAACAAAGTTCACTTCTTTCACAAGCAGTTAAAAGGAAATGATGAACAGTGGACCACTCAAGATACAGTCCAAGTGCAGACTCTTCCAGAGTAGAGTTCTGTACCATCCACCTGCCTATATGTCTCTAGATAGAAAGAAAAATCAGAAATAAATTCACTTATTCTGCTTTTTGTTAAATGCTTTTTGTTAAGTATTTATTCTTCCAAGGCATGTGACCAAAGATGTGTATTTCATCACATTGTTAAAGCACTGAAGGAAGAAAACTGTACTCAGAAACAAAATATACTTTGCTGCTAGAATATACTTAGTCCAGTTCTTGGCTGTTATTACAGGTAAATGAGGCTCAGCACTGGCTTGGAGGAGATCCCTGAGCCTGGGGCCATTAGTCTAACACTGATGGAACATGATTCACAATTTATTCTTTACATGAACTGGGTCATATTAGTGACAGCAATCTAATTTCCTTTTTAAAAAATGATGTTCAAAGCAGTAGAGAGGAAACACAAATGGTTATACAGAATGAGGATAGACAGGAAATGCATGCAGTAAAACGGTAAAACAGCTAATGCATGCAGTAAAACATGGCTACTGAACTCACGTGGTGGCTCAGTGGCTAAGACGTTGAGCTTGTCGATCAGAAAGGTCAGCAGTTTGGCGGTTCAAATCCCTAACACCACGTAACAGAGTGAGCTCCCATTACTTGTCCCAGCTTCTATCAACCTAGCAGTTCAAAAGCATGTAATAATGCAAGTAGAAATAGGGACCGGTTTGATGGGAAGGTAACAGTGTTCTGGTTTAGTCATGCTGGCCACATGACCATGGAGACATCTTCAGACAGCACTGGCTCTTTGGCTTTGTAGCAGAGATGAGCACCACCCCCTAGAGCCAGAAACGGCTAGCACATATGTGTGAGGGGAACCTTTACCTTTACCTTACTGTCTTGTAGGATTATGATTAAGATTATGATTAAGTTTGAATTTGTTAATCTAGATTGCCAAATTTAAAAGAGCTAATTCTATTGTAGTTATGAATTATGCTACTAAATTACTGAAAACCAAACACTCAAATTATTGTATTCAACATTAGTGGAACAGATAGTTGCTTCTGTTGACTTTGGATGGATGCATTCTTATAGTCAATAGCAAAGAATACTGTTTTTTTATTTCTCAGGTTGTATACTGGACTTAGACAACATGGCATTGCCAGGACACCAGCTGAATCTTGCAGCTGATCTCAGCATGCAGTAGCCCAAAGAGGCATTGGATTGCAGGAGTTTATTTATACCCAATTCTGTTGGCAGTGAGAACGCATCATGACTGTAGAGATTATCAAAGGACATCCTAAGTGCTAGTGTCAGCTGTGCCTTGTGATTGCAATTTAGGATTTCTTCTCTTGTGACATATCAAAGACAACTGAAGAACTCACATAGTTGTAGAAGTCTTCATACATATAAAATAATAGCAGTGTCTATGAAAATATATTATTTATGTATTAAATTTATATCCTGCCACATTTTAGTGGTTCATTAGAAAAAGCAAACATCATATACCAGTATGGTATCTTCTAAACCAGCACATATGTCTTCTACAGTATTCTAAAATAAAATTAGATAGGTAGATTGTGGATGGATGGATGGATGGATGGATGGATGGATGGATGGATGGACAGACTGATGGACAAATGGATGGATGGACAGCCAGCCAGATAGATAGATGGATAGAAGAAAAATGGTCTTAAGTACCACAACAGGTGTTGAACAAGTGGGAAAATCTCAAGGGTTGGATTAAGTATCAAGTTAAGTAAAGCATAGCGTAATCTATCCTAATCAAAGTGGGGCCACTTTTGAATTCTTACTGTATACACTAATTTCCTAATGTAGGATTAAGTGCTTATCTTGCCCTTCATTATAAGTCAAAAATTGGCTGTAGCTCTTTCTTTCTTTTTTTATAGAATATAGTTATTCTTGGCATTATATTGCTCTTTGTTGGCAACATTGTAAGGAAAATTCTGCTTTCTGTGGACTTCTTGAGGGAAAAATAGAACTTATTGGGAGAAAGTAAGATGTTGCATGAATGATTGAAGATAAAGTGTAAAATGCTAACAATTCTTTTAAGGAGGTTATGGATCAGACATTCCCGGAAATACAGATTATGAATCATATTCTTGTCATTCTTATTTCATTTCATAATGCTGAACACCTCCAATTCTAAAGTATATCCAATATTTTGCTAATCTTTCTTGATCAAACTGAGTGCGAAAGAGGGTCTCTAGTCTTGCACAAGTTGAACTATATGCATACTGATATAGTGCTCAAATAGCATGAGCCTTTCTCCCTTAAATGTTGATAAAAAAGAAGAGCAGAAACCAAATAGAAAAAAATGTCCCTGACATTTTTATTAGGGGGTGTGGACCAACAATTCAAGAGAGTGACAGTGAGTAGGCCCAGACACCAGTTGGTATGCTGGCAAATCCTACAACCTCTGTGCAAGATTCTTGCATGCCTTATGTTATAACAAGAATACAAATAAATTTCCCTTTAAACTGTGAGAGATTCATGATAATGACAATTCATGTTGCTTTGTTCAGTATTATGGTATTTACTTCTATGTTGTAAAAAAGATTCAATTGCAATTCAATTCAATTTCTTTCATATTGAGGCTCTGTTAAAGCACAAGAGCAAGCTAAGCTGCTTTTCTTACTCGGTTTGCAATGCTGCTCCCCTAATCTTCAGTGTATTAGAGAGCTTCTGAAATTACCCTTGAGTTCAGTGATGAGGAACGAGTGGTGAGACATCAAGGCTATTTTAATCAGATAAGTATTCATTTTGGTGATTATCTCTCCCGTACTGGGCAGAGTTCAGGTGCAACTTTTTTCCATACTGCTTTCAGTTTTTATTTGTCTTCAGTTTTCCTTCTTTCTCTAAGATCTTCCTTCATAATCTTGTGACCAAATGCCTTCGATGTTCATAGAGAAAAAGATGACTAATAGCTTACAGTTATGGAACACAACTGTATCCCAAACTAAATTGGAAAATGGTGACAATCCATTTTTTTGCAGGAAGCCAACTGTAATCTAAGCTTTCCCCAGATAAGAGAAACAAGAATACTGATGGGAAGAATTGTATTCTGTCTCTTGCATTTCTGCAACTATGAAAATTGATTGTTTTCTAGAAATGCTTGGAAAAATTCAAAGCAGTTGGTTTTTCATATGCTCACTTGATCTTGTGTTATGATTAGGCAGTACAAAATAAGTACATTTGCATTCTCACTGGTTTAGAATATTGTGTGTGTGTGTTCATGAATATTGGCCAGTGATTTAAATGCTGCTACTGATTATTACAGAAACAGAGAATGCAGATTACTTATTGGATTTTAAAAAGCCAAATGCTGAGCCTTCCTTGTTGAAGTCACTGAATGTGACTTCAATGTGAAAGGAGTACTATACTAGCAAAGTTGTGATCAGGAATAGTTATTGCTTGTTATTATGTTTTGTGAATCTCAAAATATTTGCTGTGAACAAGAGAGGTTCACTGTTGAAATAAGAATTGGACATCATTTTTCAGTATGGACTAGTGAACTGAATTAGAATGAGGGTTTGGGGATCCAGATTTCCCCTTGCAGAGATGAAAATTACTTTAACAATTAGCAATAAAGCTACACATAACTATGTAAAGATACCACTCTATATAGCTAGCTTAATATAATTTTAAAATAATCATATTCTCCCTCAGAATCAAATAATAGCCAGCTATAAGCAGTGCTATAAAGCACAAGTTTGCACAAACCATTATTCAGGCAGGCCTTAACATTAAAACAGTTCTCCTCTTCCTGCTTTCTCTTCATTCTGAATCTTCAAAGGTAGAAACCTCCAACATAACCCATGACTTATCATAAGCTTAACATTAATGGTGCAGTGCAGCATTACTCTGCCCTTGGTTACTTGCTTTGTATTGAACATTAATGCAGTTGTGTATGCCTTGAGAATGTAGTAGAAGTAGGGCTGGGTCTCAGCTGCTCTCTGTGATTGACTGGATATTTTTAGCTCAGTTCTTAGAGCGTAGATTGCCTTATGTGCGCCAGCCATTGATTTTGCTCTATTATTCTTGTGTTTTGGCTAGGTTTGAGGAGAAGGAAAAATTACAATGGATTGTCAGAGCCTTTATTGAATAGGTGTCTAGAGAAACTTGTTTCTGTACAAAGAGATTGTCACCAGGGACAAGGAAATATTGAAGTTTGAAGGGATTGCCTTCTAATACCTTGAATGTGGCAGAGCTACCTTTAGGTGAAGGATGGAACTTTGGGGTGAAAGGTCTCAGGAGGAAAAGAAAAGCTAAAAAAAATAAAAGCCAGAGGCAATGGATACAATTTTTATGCACTGAACCAAAATCATGAACTTCAAATGCTTCCATGCTTCTGTTCTGACTGGGCCTACAAAGAGCTATTTAAAATTTTATGAACCATTTTGAAATTTAAATGTTTTTGCATAAATATGATCTAAAACAGATCTTTTTTCCACACAAGTCCTAAAACTGGATAAAGATAACCCAATTAAACAAATGAGCCCCAAACATTATATTTGTTCATTTATTTATTGAGGAAAATTATCCAAAGTTACATATTTGTGTGCAGCACATCAGCTTGAAGGAATTTAACCCATTCCTCCTTACAGAACAACTTTAATTCAGAGGCATTGATGTGCTTCATTGCTTGAGCTACCCATTTCAGGATCTTCCATAACATTTTTATAGGATTAAGGTCAGGACTTTGACTTGACCATTCCAAAATATTAATTTTCTTCTGCTTTGGCCATTTTTGCTCATACAGTTTGGGTCTTGTTGGTTTTGCTTTGCTGTATGAGCCACTAGCTCTTGAGCTACCATTCAGATATATACATATCTTTGAAGTTTCAGAATTCATACTTCCACTGGTGATGGCAAGTCATCCTGGTCCATAGGCAGAAAATCAGGCCCAAACCATGAGACTACCACCATCATGTTCACAGTAGGAATAAGATCTTATGATGGAATGCAGTGATTATCTTTCATCAATGCAACATTTTTCATTCAAGTTAAAAAGTTACATTTTCTATTCTTCCAGTAATCTTCTGGCTTAGCCATGTGGTTAACCCTGATAATTGCTAATGCAATAGAGGCATTTACTTCCTTAGATATTACCCTGGAGTTCAGGGAGACTCCTGGTGTATAGCACACTTTGCTCTTGATATAATTTTGCCAGGAGAGGATAACAGTGGTGTTGAAATGCCTCCATTTGTGCACAATTTGCCTGGCAGTGAATGAGTGGAGACCAAACATTTTGGAAATAGTTTTTGTTATGTATGCAGGTTTGAATGTCATTGGTTAAGTTTGAACTGTTCTTGTAAAATGTCAGAAATGATTGGTTTAAAAAGTGCGGGAAAACCCTGCACTCTGATTGGCTGGCAACTGTGGCTGCTGGCTATAAGTAGCAGCCGCAGCCCAGCCAAATCGGGTCTGTTATGAGCTGTAGTCACTAATAAACTCTTCACTGAAGCACTCCGCATCTGACTTTTCATGCAAATCTAACACTGGCGATGAAGGTGGGATCCTTCCTGAAGAGAAGACAATGCGGAGAACAAGCTGAGAGAGATGGCTGCGCTGAACACCCCCAGCCCGTTCAATCTGATGGCAGAAGACTGGGACTCATATGCAGATCGTTTCCAAATGTATTTGGAGGAAGCGATCTCACCGACATTTCCGAGAAGCGGAAAAGGCGTCTTTCTCACCCACTGCGGTCCGGCCGTTTTCAAGATGGCAAAGGCATTGGCGGGAGCTGCAGACATGAAGTTAATGGACTGGCCCAACTTGCAAAAGTTATTAAGAGCCCGTTACGCCCACAAGTATCGTGCCTCATTAAGAGACGCGAATTCTACCATCGGGATCAAGGGGAAAGCAAAACGTTAATGACTTCGTGGCAAGTTTAAGGGACATTGGGGGTGCATGTGAGTTTATCAACTTTGAAGAGGCCATGCGCGATCGATTTGTTCTAGGCCTAAAACAAGGTTTTGCAGAGCAAATTATTAATGAAACCTAAGATCACGCTTAAGGAGGCCATAGAGAAGCTTCTTCAGCGAAGCTACCAAGTCCTCAGCAGCAGCCATGAAGAAAATTAACAAGGCTGCAAGCCATCCTGATGTGGAAAAATCCACAACAACCCATTGCGAGCAAATAGATTCTGATTCAGACTGTAGTGAGGTGGAGGAAGGAATTTATAGACTCAGAATGGAGAAGAAAAGGAAAGACCTTGGAAGAAAGAGGCAAGACTTTTATTGCAGAGGTTGTGGGGGGCACCCCCACTGAATGCAAGTTTTTGATACCATCTGCCTCCGTTGTGAAAAAGAGGTCACCTAGCAAGAGTCTGCAAATCATCCAGAACTCCACCAAGCAGAAAGAAGTTTCCTGACAAAGAATTCAAGCATAACAACTTCAGTGAGAAAATGGGGCAAACACAGAAGCAAATGGGAAGAATGAAACTCATCAAACAGTCACTATTGGTCATTCTTCACCCTTAAGAAGCAGAAAAGTACATGTGAAGGTACTTATTGAAGGAAGGCCTTGCCAAATGGAAGTGGACTCAGGCTCCTATTTATCTATGGTGTCATGGGACACTATTCACAGGCTACTTCCCAACATTCAGAAGAAGCATTTCCAGAAGCAAGCACTGACTCTTAAAGACTACCAAGGGAACAAGATTCCAGTAGTTGGAACAAGAGAATTCAACGTGAAGTTCAAAGGCCACACCAAACGTTTGCCCCTGACCATCGTGGACAAAGACCGCCCAAGCTTGCTGGGACTTGAGTGGTTCAATCCACTAGGCATCGAGGTGACTGGCATCAATCACGTGAGCAACACTGAATGGGAGGAGGCCTTGAAGTCTGAGTTTCCAGAGGTCTTCAGCAAGGATTGGGCAAGTATATGGGGACCCCTATCACTTTCAACCTAGATCCCAAGGTGCCCCCAATTCGTTTAAAGCCCAGAAGGGTCCCATTTGCCTTAAAGGAAAAAATTGATGCACAATTAGATAAACTAATAGCTCAAGGAGTTTTAGAGCCCACTGACCACTCCAGATGGGAGACACCCATAGTCACACCAGTCAAGACTGATGGGTCAGTAAGAATCTGTGGAGACTATAAGGGGACATTGAACCATGCGCTTCAACAGAGCGCATATCCAGTTCCAGTGGTGCATCATTTATTACATTCACTTGGCAGGGGCACAGTCTTTGCCAAATTGGATCTGGCCCAGGCATATCAACAACTAACAGTTGATGATGCCACTGCAGAGGCCCAAACCATTGTGACTCATAGAGGTGCCTTCAAATGTAAAAGGTTACAGTTTGGAGTAAGCGTGGCACCAGGCATTTTCCAAAGCCTTATGGAAAGGATGCTCCAAGGACTGCCAGGGTAGTCCCTTACTTTGATGATGTGTTAATCTCTGCTGAAAATGACACTCAATTACAAGAGAGACTCAGAGAAGTCCTTACCAGATTCAAGAAAGCGGGGTTAAAAGTCAAGGAAGAAAAATGCACTCTTAGAACTGACAGGGTTGAGTTCCTGGGCTACATGATTGACAAGCATGGCATCCACCCTACAGATGCCAAGGTTCAAGCAATCAAAGAAGCCCCTAGACCAAAATGCAAAACAGATTTGCAAGCTTTCCTTGGACTTATTAACTTTTATCACATGTTCCTACCTCAGAAGGCAACCATTGCAGAACCATTACACAGATTGCTTGACAAAAAGTCTGTTTGGGTCTGGGGCAGGAAGGAACAATCAGCATTTAATAGTATTAAAAGACTAATCACGTCTGATGCTGTACTCGTACAGTTCTCTGAGAATTTACCTGTTGTACTGACTTGTGATGCATCCCCTTTGGAGTGGGGGGGGTTTGAGCCACAGGCTTCCCAGCGGGAGGGAAGCCCCTATTGCATTTTACTCTCACCTTGACCAAAGCAGAGAGGAATTACAGCCAATTGGACAAGGAAGCATTGGCAATTGTTGCAGCTATCAAGAAATTTCATGAGTATTTATATGGGAGAACATTTACCATTGTCACAGATCACAAACCTTTGTTAGGCATTGTGGCAGGAGACAAACCTACACCCATTATCCTGTCACCAAGAATGCTGAGGTGGACTGAATTTCTTGCTGCTTATTCATACAAACTTATCCACAAGCCTGGCAAGGACATTGGACATGCTGATGCCTTGAGTCATTGCCCACTTCCTTGTCACAAGGAGGACTTTGAACCTGAGGCACACACCTTTTTCCTAGAAACTGTGGCCAAGCTTCCAGTACACGCTGCTGAAATTGCCAGAGAGACTGCCAAAGACACTTATTGGCTCCTATTATAGGCTGGATTAAGAAAGGTTGGCCTCTTCAAGATCTACCTCACCTTGCCCAACCTTTTAAGTCCAGGCAAACTGAATTATCTGCATTAAGAGGATGTATTTTGTGGGGTAACAGGGTGGTTATTCCTGCAAAACTGCAAAGAGAGGTTTTGGAAATGTTACATGAGGGTCATCCTGGTATTGTAAGGATGAAGGGATTGGCCAGGAGTTATGTATGGTGGCCAGGTATTGACAAAATGGTTGAAAACTGGGTTGCATTTTGTCCCAACTGTCAGGTAGTCAGGCCTGCCCCACCTCTCGCCCCAAACAGGAATGGGAATGTCCTACGGGCCCATGGTCTAGGATTCACATTGATTTCACTGGCCCTACCAGAGGGCACACCTTCCTTATTATAGTAGATGCATATTCCAAATGGCTAGAGGTAATCCCTATGGCATCCACCACAACTGATGCTGTTATCAAGCAGCTTAAAAGCTTTTGTAACCCACGGGTTACCTGATGTTCTTGTCTCTGACAATGGCCCTCAATTTACATCCAACCTTTTGAATCCTATCTAGCACAACTGGGTATCAGACATGCCCTGACTGCCCCTGGGCACCCTTCAGCTAACGGCCGAGTTGAACGCATGGTACATTTTACCAAGGAAAAGCTTCAGCAATTGGGTCCTGGGGACATCACTGAGAAAGTTGAAAAACTTCTTAGTGTTCAGCACATCACTCCTAACCCATCAACTAACTTATCCCCAGCAGAGTTGTTGATGGGTAGGAAACTTAGGTCTCCCCTTGACCGCCTCCCACTCCACTACGCACCCAACGCACCACTTGATTCCACTAGCAAAGTTCGCACCTTCAGTGTGGGTGATTCTGTTTATGCTAAGAACCTATGGGTGAACCTTCATGGATTCCTGCTGAAATAACTAAAATAACTGGCCCTCGTTCTTACAGGGTACAAACAGAGGATGGTGTCCTCTGGAGAAGGCACATTGATCAGTTAAGATCCAGATTACCTCAGGAACATCGCAATTGTTCCTCTCTCGTGCCCATACCTAATGCCTTTTCTAGGAGGGAAGGGGAGGAGCATGAGGATAATCAGCAAGCAAGAATCAACCCCATGTGTAACGAGCCATTACGACAGGAACCATCCCAAAACCTGTCACAATGCCAAAATCCATCCTTACAAGTGGAAGATTGCACATCACTACCTGACTTGGGTGCTGACATTGGGCTGGAGATGGGTTGGGAGGAGAGACCAGATTCTAACAATCAACAGGTTCTTCTTTCACAGGAAGTCCAACTAGGGAAATGTCAACAGACACATTTCCTCTCTCACTGGGTGAGAACGTTAAAACTTCTGAACCACGAAGGTCTCAACATACACGTAAGAGCCCCACCTATTTAAAAGAATACATTAGATAGGTTGGGGTTTGAGTATGGACTGAACCTAGTGGGAGGGGTGTTATGTATGCAGGTTTGAATGTCATTGGTTAAGTTTGAACTGTTCTTGTAAAATGTCAGAAATGATTGGTTTAAAAAGTGCGGGAAAACCCTGCACTCTGATTGGCTGGCAACTGCGACTGCTGGCTATAAGTAGCAGCCGCAGCCCAGCCAAATCGGGTCTGTTATGAGCTGTAGTCACTAATAAACTCTTCACTGAAGCACTCCACGTCTGACTCTTCATGCAAATCTAACAGTTTTCTAACCTTTTCCAGCCTGGTGAGCATCAACAACTGTTTTTCAGATCCTCAGGGATCTCCTTTGTTCAGGGCCATGACCTAGTTCCTCATACTTGTGAAGATCAACATCTATTTAAATAAAGAAATAAAATTTATTATGTCTGATTGAGCAGCTAACTCAATTTAAACTTTCAAATGAACTACTGATCCTTAGAGGTTCACATACTTTTTGCATACAAGCATTAGTAGCCTTGAATCATTTCCCACAATAATTGAACAAATATAATGTCTTTTACTCATTTCTTTAATTGGATTCTCTTTATCTACTTTTTTGTGTGGAAAACAAATAATATTTTAGGTCATCTTGGAGGAATATCAAAAATTAAAAGGGATTATCAACTTTTAAGCACTACTGTAACTACCTGGAGGACTCTCTAAGATTTTTTCTTTTTCCTGACCGTTGTGGTAAGATTGTTTGTTTGTAAAATTTATTGGCCACTCATTTCACCTCATGGCAACTCTTATTATTCTTTTAAGGCAGGGGGGTCAAACTCGTGATGACACATTGTCACGTGACATATCACAACTTTCCCCCCTTTGCTAAACTGGGGGTGGGGGTGGCCAGTGCATGATGCATCTGGCCCTTGGGCCATGAGTTTGACACCCCTGTTTTAGGGCCACATTGGGCTTTTAGAGTTGTTTCTCTTAACAAACCAAAAATGCACTGGAACTGTAGTTTTTCTGGAGCAGTAGTTCACTTTCCCTAGTTGTTTATACCGGGAGGTCTAGTCCAACACATCTGGAAGACATCAGTTTGGAGAAGACTACTCTAACACATGTCTTTGTAGTCAAGAGAGTTTCCTATTTGTTGTTTATATTATTTAATTAAATTTCCCTCCTCCTCCTCCTCTTCCTCACTTCTTCTCAGCTTGAAAGCTATCCAAAGCATCTAACATTCAGCCAATGAAATCAATGCTGTTTCTGCTCACATTCTTAACCATTGAAAATGATATAATAGAGAAGATGAGGGAAAGCAGATGAAATTTTAAAAAATGGAGCCAACTCTTAAATCACAATTTTTTTGTAACATTGAGTTGAAAAACATCTTAGGAAAAAGAGGATCAGAATCTTTTATTGCCACCTGCTGCAATTTCTCTTTTCACTTAAGGAGTAACTCTTTTTTTGATTGGGGGGGGGCATATAATTCTGTTTAATGCATAATGTAACATTGGAATAAGCCATTTTTAATTTGAAAGATTATGCTAAAAGTTGATTGAAAGGGGCTCTGTTTCCATGAGCAGACACAGACTTTAAACAGACTAAAATGTCATGCTATCTATCACCAATAACTCCTCCCTCTGTTTTTTTTTCTCCCTGAAAAAGAAAGAAACCATCAGAACTATTTTCAGGAAGTTTCGGCCTCCTGAGACTAGGAAACAGTGGGAATGTATTTCTAAGAACAAAGAATTGTTAAATTTTGAATCTCCATAATATTATACTTGTGTAAATGTAGGAAATACAAAACTAATGTATTTTGAAAAAATTGGCCAAGCTTGTAGCATTGTTCCCAAATGGAAATACAAGTAGTTAAATGAAAATATTAGTAGCAAACATTTTGTTTATTGTAGAATTTTTGTTATAATCTACATATATATTTAAAGTAAATAAATATAATCAGATAGTAGTAGTCACATTTTTCCAGGTATTTAAATGTCAATAATCTGGAGATAAGCTAGGAAAACATAATTATAGTAAAAAATCTGAAACCCCATGACTTTTTTTAAAGTGGTAGCAATGCCCTAATTCAGCACATTGCTAGCCTATTTAAGTTTGCATTCAAAGTGAGGGGGGGGGAGTTTTGATTTTTTCAAAAATGATAATTCTTTCTTTTTATCCCATTACTCATGAATTTGCTCTAAAATATTCCTAGACTATATTTTATGTTATTGTATTTTTAGTTGCAAAATCACTAGGTTTCTCAATTACTTAGGCATTAGCAATATGTGTCTCCTATGGATATAACAGGTAGAAAATAATCTATTTGCCTCCAGCCTGAAAAGTAAGTCTAACACTATAGGCAACTTCTCAAAAGCTCTAATTGCAGCTGAGTGATTCAGTTTCGGTAAATCAGCACTATTATGTTGTCCTTACACTACTGCATGTTGTGCTTTTCAGGCCCAAGAAACACGTATGATATCAAAATGTGAGATGGAGGCTGTATATGTGTGAATACATGCTGTATTTCCCCCCACATGAAACCTCTCTCATCCATCAGTTTTAAGACAAGATTTCTCTACTGCTTTTAGCAGTGAAGAAATGATATGCAGCATGGATTGACCAAATGCACTGTTTCATAACAAGCTTTTGTAAATTCAAAGGTTGCAGTAAGGTATTTGTCCTCACATATCCTCATTCTCAGCCTAGTTAGACAAAAGGGTAGCAGCATGGTTGGCAAATGCAGAAAAGGTCTTTGAACGTTTGCATACCACAAATTGCTCATCTCTGTTTAAAGCTTGCTTAGAAATACCTTTGTTTTTCTAGGGTTGTCATTTGTAGCTTCTCCACCACAGAGAGTCTTACGGGATCAGTGTGATATTGCCTGTTTATATTTTTACCTTTTTATTGATCACATTTTCATGCTGTTACACCGTTGTTGTTTTTTAAAGAGCAGGCTAAACACACCTAAATAAGGAAATGAAGAAATGCTGTATTTTCAGAACTTGAGTCAATAATAGCTTATAGTTATTTAAATGCTTCTTTTGTTCTGGAAAGTCTTGCTCTTTTTTGCACTTTTCATGGGGGTAGTTGGAGTGGGGTGTGTGTGCGCGTGCGTTCGTGCGTGTGTGTGTGTGTGTCGCAGGCAGGCACTACATATTGCAAAACTCACTATTCTTTCCCTTTCCTTCATAGTACGAAGTCTCTGGTGAGGAGCACCTTTACTCTGATTTCCCTGAGATTGATTTGTCTCCGCTGGATACCAGTGACTTTGACTCAGCCAATTGCTTCAGCGAGTTCCAGTGGTGGTGTGAGCACTCTGAAACAGAATCCAGTCAGTACAGCACAGATGACTCTGAGCTCTTTCAGGTACATCAAGAGATCCCCTGTTACAAAGGGAGAGTCTGCTGTGCAGCACGGCTTTCGCTTCCTTTAAGGAGTGTGTCACTCTGGGATCCCAGAGTGCATTCTTCTCCTAAAAACCTTGGGTATATGCAAAATTTGCGTAGCAAATTGTAATTTCAAATGTGACAGGAGTGGAGGGAGAATGATTAAATACAAGGGAATTAATCATGTTAACTGTATTTACTTTAATCTTGATTGAGTTAAACAGCCATTCTGAGTTGCTGATTACCACTGCAATCTTATCAAGAGCAAAAAACGCAAGTCTTCTTCACTTAACAACTGCAGTTTGGGACCAGCAACTGCGTTGCTAAGCAGTGCAGTTGTAAAGCAAAACATCACAAGACCCTTCCTGGCTTAACAGACATTCCTTTTAGTGACCTTTTCGAGTTAAAGTGGCATTGAAAAAGTTACTTATGCCTGGTTCTGAGGCTTTCAAACATTGGAACATCCCTGTGGTCACATTATCAAAATTCAGATGCTTGGCAACTGATATGTATTTATGATGGTTGCAGCAACCAGGGTCACGTGATCACCATTCGCAAACTTCACAGATGGCTTCCAATAAGCAAAATCAATAAGGGAAAGCTGGATTTCCTTAACTTTGTGATTCTCTTAACAATTGCAGTGCTTCACTTAATAATCATTGGGAGGGGGAGAGTTCATAAAATCAAGTATAAATCATTTAACAACCACCTGGTTTAACAGTGGAAATTCTAGTCCCAACTGTAGTCATAAGTCAAGGACTACTTGTATTTAAATCAATTTAAGTGCCATTAGGCTGGGGTTTGATATTTAACTTTCTCAGGTGAAAGGAAGAATATAACTTACAATGTGTTGGTTCTCTCTGGTTTATTTATATGTTTTGAATTGCTGACCATATTTTCTTACTCAGATCTGGGAATTGGAGCTTCATTCACAGGAGTGATTTCAGGAAGAAAGTTCAACATGTTTGTTCAACCTATTGTTTTAGATCTTTGGTGTCTACAAGAGTCTATCTTACATACATAATCTTTATCTATGAAGATACGGAGTAAAGTCATCTGAAGTTTCATAGTAAAATATTCCATAGGTTTTTTTCATGTTATCTCATAGAGTGGAGATGCCTATTTCCATCAAGGGCAAGGGAGATGTGTAGAAAATGGGAAGGGAATATAAAATGGGGGCTAAGTAATTCAAAAGAATCTTGGTGTATATATTTTTTCTGAACAGAGCTCTATGTCCTTTGTAAAGAAAGTACACATTCTAAGATATAATTTTGGATCCAGTATTGCCACATGAATTTTGCATTTTGATCTGTGCTCCTTTATTTCAAAGCCCATTAAGTGCTTGCTATATCAATCTCCTTCTTTGTTAAGAGCATCAGGTGATGACTTTGGTTAGAGAAATAGAGGACAGACTTCCTTGATAGAGATTGGACTTCAGATCATGCCTCTAAGGGTAAATCTGACTTGCGCTAACCCTGTCTACTTTTTAGTTAAAATATTTCTGTGCCTTGATATTTCAAACTTGATTGCAGCTGTCCTGTGTGACTTCAGCAGATTGGGTGAATTTTGGTTTAATACCTCTCAATGTAGTGTTCTTGAATGAAAATATACAGTATAATTTTATGGCACTGTATGTGAAATTACATGCTTATATATCACTGTATAAACCCAGCTGTTTTAGGAATTCTTGCAAATATTTTTTTTTCATTCAACCAAATTTAAAGAAAAGAAATTCCCTTATCTGCCTAGCTCACTCACTCCTAGCTTAGTTATGCATCTCTTTTAACAGATGCACCTGGGATACTCTACTTAATGGCTTCATAAGCCTATTAATTCCTTATTGTACAGGCTGGGTTTTTTTTTCCCGTTCCTAGATCAGTATGAGGAAAAGTGGCTGTGGATGGGGAGAGGATCCAGGCTATTAATATATTTTCTGCACATGATTAGTGCTCCATTAATTTGCACTTGGTTTCTAAATGGAGCAAGTGTAGTAAAGCTAATGAGGAGGTGGAAGAGTAGGAGAGGGCTACTGAGCCAATCCTCTTGTGATCTATTATTGAAGGGAAATTACAGGATGGTGCCTGGTGCATCTAGCTTTTGTTTTTTTTAGCTGATGGATTATTCTTCTGTAGGTGGGAACACTGAAGGAGAAGGATGCAGAGAAGGCTGGTGCAGAGGGAGCACTTTCACAGGGGGAACATAAGTTATATGACTCCAGAATGTTAATTTCCATCCTGCAGAAGGCTGCTTTATGTGATTACCCAGCTTCAGCATCATCTTTACATCTCTGTGCACGTGGATATTTATAGATGAGGCTCTCTGTGTGTTGCTTCCACAGTACTTTCTAAATATATGTGGTCCCATTATACAAATAATGAGTTAAGATGTGGTGCTGGGTGGATGGAGCAATGAGCCAGTGAAGATTAAAACCATATTACATACCTAGGCTTATGAGGGGTTTTTTCCTCCACAACCCATAGCTTCCCCTTCCTTTCTTAGCTTTCACAAGCTGGTGCAATATTTCACATTTGGATACACTGCATTCACACTACAATTAGTGCTCTTATATCAGGGCATGTTGTAAGTGATTGCAATAGGAGTCAAATGAAAAGTAACTAGCATAACATACATTTAGTTTAAATAGTAATATACGAAATGGAAATAATCCCTGAAACGAACTGTTTTGTAACCTTATATTTACTTCTTCACATAATCACAACTGTTTACTATACATTTCTGCCAATGATAAGCAAGCTTGATAAAGCCATCATGAAAGAACTTGACATGTTTTCTCTTCCACCGTGTCCTGATAGTTCCTTCAACCTCTCTGAGTCACTACATGCCCACAAAAATATTTCCTAATTTTTTGGAAAAGATAGAAGTTATATGACACCACCCTGGACTGCATGCCAGATGACATAAGATGATAAGAGGCAACTTCACAATTGCCTCTTGACTGGTGAGGTGTATTGCAGAATATTTGTGTGTGTGTGTGTGCTTCCAAATTCTGTTTGTTTCAAAGCTTTCAATGTTGCAGTGTAGCACTATGAGTTAATAGTGATGGTAGGTTCAAGGAATTCCATGTGAATAGCCCCATCTGCCAGATCTTGACTTTTCTTGAATTTCCATAGGTGAAATTTTCTGATAATATATATTGTATAGATTGATGATGCATTTCTGGGTCATAATGAGCCCCATATTTTGACAGGTATCAAGCTGTGAAGAAATTCCTCACTTTCATTCTTGTAGCATGACAAGAACTGCTGGCAAATTTCAACTCTTAAAGCTTTCTCTACCATCAGTCTGTGAGGAACCTACCTTGCTCAAACTTCCTGATTTTGAAGAACATCAATAATTGGACCCCACACATTCCTGTGAAATGTCAAGCTTGACAGCTATTTCCCTTTGAATGATCTGCCAATTGTCCTTAATTAGTTAAACTTTCACATCTGAAACTTAGTTGCTGGCACAAGCTGTCCACTTCATGCATGATACACACATCAGCTCTTTTTAGTTCACTGTATTTACAGTATATTTTTTTGACCCAATGATGCACTTTATGCATTTATTTGATTTAAATTTTGATACCATACAGCTCCAACTGACTCTGGGCAGATCACAAAATTAAAACAACGATCACCCCAAAACAAATTATTAAGAATTTAGTAAAGAATATACCTTCCATGCAAGATAGTTATAAGATGGCAATCCAGACAGCACATAATATATATGAACTGGAGGACATCCATCCACCCTTCCCCAAGGCCAGGGCAAATTATCAGTACTCATGTCAGCACAGTCATCAATATAAACAATCTGCATTTGTTGATGAATTTCAATTGGAGGGGCTCTTTCAGCAGACAACTATTCAATCATGATTAAAGTACACTGAGTATTTAATACAAGATTCCATCTCATGAATAAATAGCAAGATAACCTTTTCTCACAGCAACTTCCCACCGAGTGAAAACAGCAGATGCTAAAGAACACGTCACAACTTCTAACATGTCAGTATTGCCATCTATTGGTGACCTACAACATTAGAGGCATTACTTTTCATTTGCTCCTCCTACCTTCAGTTTTCCGTGGCTAAATCCTGTTCAGTTTAATGTGTTCTGAGAACATCAAAATGTGTTATTTGACTTAGTAAACAAAATAAAGGGGTTGTATATTGTGAATATTTAGTACACCAGTTTATATGGTTTCCCAACCCACACACAGGTGACTCCAGGTGACTCACATTAAAATCCTCCCTTCCCCCCCCCCATGGCAGCAACAACACAATTAAACCAACTATTTATTTATTAAACAAATTTATATGGCTATCTACTCCTCCAAGGAAAAGTGTTGGCATTACAGAGTAGGGAATATATTTCCTGCTACACTTGGAGTGACTGCATGGCCAAACCATGCCATGTCTATGATTGCCTGGCAGGCCATTGGGGGAAGAAGTTTAGTGATGGAATGAAGCCTTGCCAATACTGTCCTGATGCAAAAACTTTGAAACACTGGACATTTTCTGGTGAAAATTGATGGGTCTTTAGGTCCTCCAAATACAGTTTTCAGTTGGTATAATTTTATGATCTAGTGATTGGAGTTGGAACTGGCAAAGTTAAGTGTTCTGTGGAAACAATATATTAAAGCTGTAGCCAAACTCATTGCCAAACTACTTTCCTTGAGCCAGGCTTCTGTTAGGCATTCACTAGCTCCATGCAATCAAATGTGTGATTTTATCCTCTTGCCAGCACTCCTTGGTGCCATGCTAGCCATAATAGAAGTGATGCCTATTTCTCCACATGAAAACTAAGCCAGAGAATAAAAGAAAAGCAGAATTCCCTGATTCCCCTTTGCTACTGCACCATATTTTTAGCCTGCAAAGGGTTAAAGAGATTGCACATTACTGGTGGTAATTTTTGCTAACAACCTGGAAAGGCTGTTGCTTTCTTTTCCAGGTACATCATCAATTTTTACAAATAGCAATGAGAATGTTACTGACACCTGTCAGCTTAGTCTTTTTTTGGGAGGGGAGAAAGGAGGAGCTGCTTCTGCTGTAGTAAGAGCCGTTGCTAGATTCTACTATAGCATCTAGAGGTTTTTTTGTATTTTTTATGGAGGTTCAAGAGAGAGTTTTAATCAGCCCTTTTCAGGGAATAGCAATTCTAAAATGCATTAAATAAAAACAGCGTAGAAATGTGGTAATTGGAGCCCCTCTGGTTACTGCTGAGTGTAATTACAGTAGGAGGCCTGACCAGCTGCAATGAAGCTTATCCAAGCAACCTCTAACTGATCTGCTGCAGAAGCTTAACTGTATGTGCAAACAAGGGATGCAGTTTTAATTTCCTGAAATGGCTGAAAGTTGTGGAGGAATGAATGAACAATCCACAGTCCCACAATATAAATTCAAATGGTAAGAACAACAGTCTTGCTCTGGATAAATGCAACAAAGCTGGTTTGGATAAGAACAGAGAAAAGAAATCTTAAATTGGCATATTAACACAATAGTGCAAATACATGGGTGGTGCTCATGAAAAGATGATTCATTCATTAATATTCAAAGTGCATGCCATAGTTTCAAGTACCCAGACCTTGCCAATTACCAGAACATGTCAAGCCATAAGGCTTGGGCAGAAGTTTTGTCTAAACCCACCTTCCAGGTAGGTTTTCCTGCTTTATGCAGACAGGAAAGGGGGTTACTCACTCTTACCAATATGCAATCTTAGCTTATGTTGCTTTGTTCGGTATCCCACTCAATCCCACCTAGATTTGATTTCATAAGAGCCTAGCCTAGCAGGATGTTGTGAAAGGACCTAGCAGGATGTGTGTGACGCTAGTATTATTGCTATTTAGTTCCTACAATAAAAGAACCTATTTATACACTGATTCCTGCAACAATGTTTATAGTGATACGGGTATTTTCACTTCCTAGGATAGAGCCTCCTAGAAGTGTAACTGAGAAGGGACATATTAAAGAGTGTGGAGAAATCCTTATGTTTGGGCAAATTATTTTGCATACTGTAAAAGAGTTATTTTAATATACATTCTGTTTTTTATTATATACCGGTAGCATAAAGAAAATAGCAGGAAAAACAATCATTTGATTGCTTGCATAAGCATTTTGTCCTGGTTCAAAAGGTGAAGTATATTAGTGGATACTATTATAAACATGTCTTTAGTTCTTTTCTGTTCCTTCTTTTAACATAAATATCACCTTAGATTTCAAGACCTGCCAGACTAGTTGTACTATAACTGCTCATTCATTAAGAACTTTAAAAGAGACATAGTGCCTTCACTTTGCAGCTTTATGCTGTTGGTCTAAAAACTCCAGAATGACTGACAGATCATCGTTGCAGGATATGTATTTTCCACCCAGGAAAATATAAACAGAGCAAGCATTTGTGTTTCATACAGAATGAATGCATAAAACACCATGAAAAATATCCTGTTGATGTTCTGTCTAAAGAGATATTTTGCCAATATTAGAAGGAAAATATCTTCTCAAAGAATACTGCATTCTTGATGCTTTTTTAAAAAATTCATATTTATATGCCGCCCTTCTCCGGAGACTCAGGGCGGCCTACAATTTTTGGGATACAACCCAATGCGCTCAGCAATAGCCTTCCTTCCATTGTATATGCCTGCTTATTACTAAGCGGCATTTTTACGAAGTCAGCTTATTGCCCCCAACAATCTTGGGTCCTCAGTTTACCTACCCCGAGAGGATGGAAGGCTGAGTCAACCTTGAGCCTGGTGGGATTCGAGCCTGCAATAATTACAGGCAGCTGGAACTAAGTGCTAGGCAATTAACAGCCTGCACCACCAAGGCCCTTTTCTTCTTGGTGCTGTCATATTATGGAGGAATAATGGCTGCAGATAGTCCAAGGATATACCTAGAGTCACTGAAGACTTTTTACTTCTTTAAATACAAACTACATATTTAAATATCTGAAAATCAGTTCATATGTTTGGGCATGAGAAAGACGCACAAGTGATTATATAATATCTACAGTATAACTGAAAAGAGTATGCTACATGTACAGTGCATAGCTTGTGGAAAACAATTATATATCACTATAATAAATAAATGCACTTATATCAGCAAGAAGGTTATACAGTAAATGCATATAAATTTTGAATTAATAACATCAGTGGGCAAGACTGTGCCATGTATTTGAATTAGCTTGAACTGGATTAGACTAGGGTATCTAATGTTTTAGACAGCTAAGCTTTCCTCTGTGTGTGTGTGAGAGAGAGAGAGAGAGTGTGATATCAGTGCTCTCAGCATTTAGGTTTCAACACTTAATGTGTTGTGTCTCTAGAGCATTCTTTCCATTACTAGCCTAGTAGGCTGAGGGTCAACTACATATAAGTTGAACATGTGATTATCAGCTATGTCCAAATCAGGACCAGAACGAAGGTTAGTGTAGAATTGTTTATTCTTTCCTCTTCTGCAGTTCCATCTGAGAATGCAGGAAAAAGGGCTCTGCAGTTGACATTGTCCAAAATTATAAATTAATTTGTTTGATTTGATAATGATTTAACAGCAGAGGCTGGGAATCTGAATAGGGAATAGAAGTTGGATAAAACAACTGCCTTTCTTATGGTAGATCCCTGATCTGGATCTGATTTAAGTGTTTGCTTATATTTGGTATAATATTATTATTTGTTGTGTTTTTAAGCAAACTTACTATCTAAGCATGACTCACACATAGTGAATTTAATCACAGTTGGCTCTTTTAACCCATTTTCATGTTTGTACAACACACTGAATTTTAAACATCAAACAGTCTGGGGTTTTTGCTCCAGGCTAAGCTAAAATGTAATTGGCTACTTTATATTTCAGGGTGTCATGTGAGCACTGCTATAGCTTTAAAGGCAGTATAGAAATTACATGTAAGGGTAGGGTGTATTGTACTTGAATCAGATGTTTTCTTTAAGTATCCTAAAATAGTGAAGCACCTTGATGGCTGTACCTCACTGCAGCATAGAGTTATGCAAGTATGTTAAGATTTCACCTTTTCTTCACCATGGCCCCCCTTTAAATACCTTTTGCAGCCACAGACTATGGCCAAGGACCTGTAATGCTTAACTCAATACTTCAGATCATGACATTTCTTCGAGCCTTTGTGGAACCCCGCTCCATCCAGGGCCCGCGGAAAGGTTGAGAACCACTGTGTTAAGCAATGAAATGCTAGCTAGGTATTGCAACATGACAAGGGAATCATGTCATAAGGTATAAAAGGTTAAGGACAGTATTGCTTGCTAACTTGCAGTTCAATAACACTCCACAATATAATTAAACATCTCCACACTTTTTAATTGCTTTGGATAAATGCATTTTTTGTAAGATTTACAAGATTCTAATCAGATATTTCCTATACAGCTATTATATTTGGAAGCTACTTTAGTGGCTTCCAAGTGTATTGCTATGTGAAAGAGTTGCCCAGAAGTGAAAAAATATTACATTTCAGTACTATCTAGCTACAAATTCTAGAAGAATGGAAGACCTCCAGGCTCCCTTTTAGCTTCTATTCTATTCTACTCTACTGTACCCTACCCTACCCAACCCTACCCTACTCTGCTTCAATTTGTAATTTTTTAATATAAATGAGAGAAGAAAGAGTAGCAGATTAAGATGCTATCAAGTAATTTTTTTTAAATTACATTTATATGCCGCCCTTCTCCGAAGACTCAGGGCGGCTTACAATTTTTGGGATACAACCCAATGTGCTCAGCAATAGCCTTCATTCCATTGTATATGCCTGCTTATTACTAAGCGGCATTTTTACAAGGTCAGCTTATTGCCCCCAACAATCTTGGGTGCTCAATTTACCTACCCTGAGAGGATGGAAGGCTGAGTCAACCTTGAGCCTGGTGGGATTCGAGCCTGCAATAATTGTAGGCAACTGGAACTTAAGTGCTAGGCATTTAACAGCCTGAGTCACCAAGGCCCTTTGGTGGGGTAATTGAGGGGTAATGTTTTATTTGATATCAAAGAGATATTAATCTAATCCTAAGAATTTTAATTTTAAAAAGTCCATTGTGTTCAATGAGAATTAATGCTCATTAAATTGCTTAGGACAGCATAAGTTTTTTAATATTTTCAAAAATGATATTTAATGTTTTATAGATAGACCAGAAATTTTTAGTCCTAATATTATCTGATTAATGCATGAATTTGGGATCTTATCTGGGGTTTAATAAACTGAAATAGATCAGACTCATTGCCTATATGTCATATATTTTATGTTCTGAGTCCTTTGTTTACCTCAGCATAAGAATGGTGGTAACTCTCTGGAATAAGAAACTTCAACACAGCTCCTCTTTGAATTCAAACTGAGTTATGGCTTGCACTGTCAAATCCTGACAATACTAGGAACCCTGTTTCTACCGGTGTTATTACATTAAATCTATTATTTAGCTTGTCCTGTTATTGTTATATTTTAGGCTAGTATCACTATGATTGTAAATACAGTGTGTAATCAATCACTGTTTATTAAAAATGTATATATTCTTCTTGGCTCTATCCCCAGTATTTGGTATCTATTAAAATATCAAGAATTGTGATTAGGGCAAGCAAGGGTATGGCTAAAAGAATGACTATACAACACTGGAAATAGAAATCTAGACCTGAATTACAGTAATGGTTGTTGACATGGGTTGTTTGTCAGAATTTGAATCAATTTATTTGTTTGTTTGTTTATTGGACAAAGGGCCAAAGAAAACTTTAGAGCTGTATGATCAAACTTTCTGTTTATTGTATGTTTAATGTTAGGTATGTATTGAATATAAATATGCCATGGTATTACCAATTTCTCTGCCCACTTTTAAAAGAATATAAAGTCATCTGGCTACTCTCCTATATAAATAACTAGAATAGGATTACAAGTGAGTTTGTATCTTGTAAAAAACACTGTGTTTGGGAAACATCTCTTCTTAATTTCTCTTTTTCTCATATGTCCTTCTGACTCCTCCCAGCAGATTATCGACAGTGAGAATGAAGCTTTGCTGGCAGCTCTCACTGAGACACTGGATGACATTCAGGAAGAAGACATGGGTCTGGCTGCCTTCAAAAATATGGACGAGGGGGACATGCCCAACAGCGGCTTCACCTCACCCATCCCCTCTCCCAATCCTGCTGCGCCAGTCAGGAGGGGGCCTCCTGTGGCCCAAGAGGTTGATGAGCTGTCTCTAGTAAGAACCACTTCCTACTGTTTAAGGTGGATTTGGATGCGCCTCTGATAATCCGGCTGCATGGGTATGATAGGAAGCAAAGGTCTGAATTTTTTTCATTATAGGCTTACAGTTATAACAGTACAAAAGCGTTGTATCTATTGTTGTATACACATGTTCCACATCATTGCTCTCATTTGATCTGCTCCATAGTAATTCTCATTGGGAAGAATATGATTGGGATGGAAAAAGAAGGGCATAGAGCGGGCTAGTGCATGAAAGGCTTAAGCACATCACAGTACATCTGGCCCTCCATTTAACGACTGGTGCCCAACAAGTGCTTCACACCCCACAAAGCACTTCTGGCCATCATAAAATGTGCCTCACACCCTACTCTTCATATCTCATGACCCCCATTTTGGCTGCTTGACAACTGTCCTTACAACCGGTTGCATTGTCCTATGATCACGTGACTACAATTTGCAATGCTTTTTTGTGATTTTCTGGCATTTTTTGCTGGTTTCCGGCAAGACCATGGCATTCGCTTAATGACTGTTGATTCATTTAATGACAGCAGTCAATTAATGACCACCACAGAAAGTGTCCTAAAATTGTGTCTTGTCACATGAATACCTTAGCTTACAACTGGAAATCCGGTCCCAATTGTGATTGTAAGTCAAGGGCCACCTGTATTAATTTCAAATATTATCTACTCTAGGGATGCCCAATGTTCCAACATTTTCTCTCATTTCTTACATTTTTCCTTACATCATACTTTCATATCTGTTAAGGAGATGTACACGATTTTGTAAACTGTGACATTTTCTTTGCATGAGTAGTCATGATACAGGGCAAGCTGTTATGCAGTATTTTCTCTAAAACCACAGTTCTAGTACAGTAATTTTATAAATTGTTCTGAGATTTCATAGTCTCTGCTGATAGCTGCCTCTGGCCAATCTTAGTTGGTCTTGGAAACCAAATGAGATAAAAGTTGAACTAATTAGTACTTGGATGAGAGACCATCAGATATCACTGCGAAATAAAAGATATTATACTGCTGTTGCATGGTTATGTCCATGTAGTCATCAGAAATTGAGTTTAACTCTTTAACTCACATAGTGCCTATATAATTTCCAAGGGTCTTGAAACTTGCTTCCAGTAAAGGGGCTTGTTTTTCCAAGGTAAACTGACAACTGAAAACTGGGAAGTTTTGAGTTTTTAATTGAAGCATACCTCCTCCCATGAGGTAGCAGAACAATCTGCAGTTGATTTTCTGTGGTTTCTATTCCTCAGTACATGATATTATTAGCCAACCAGCAGGTGAGAACAAAGAAAAGAATATTATGGATGACAGCCTCCCTGATAATAGAAAATACTGCTGCTTGTAATCTAGGTTTCATTTAACAAGATAAGATCATTATGGAGCTCTGAAACTTCAATGCTCCATAATGTTCTTTCCCAAAATATGCTTTTATAGAGGACAGGAGAATTCTTCACTTCAAGCAGAACATTTGCACAGAATACCAGGAACATAGCTGTAGATTGTAGCCTCTCACCCATCCATCCCACTTCCCTGTTATCTACCATTAATGAATTTCATGATTCCTAAAAGGGTTATAGTGGCATCTAGTGGTAAGAAGTACACATTTCCATGTCACAAAGCTGCCTGTATATCACACACACACGGGGGTGGGTGGGTGGGGAGACAGACAGACACACAGACAGATACACAGACAGATACACACAGACAGATACACACACATATATATTTCACAAATCTGTGTGTGTGTATATATGTGTGTGTGTTTATATGTGTGTGTGTGTGGGTGTATACACACACACACACACATATATGATGTATACGTTGCAGAATTGAGGAAATAACTTTTTAATGTTTTGTCATTGTAAAAAGTTTACAACTAGAGGATCAAATTAGTATTGCACTTGTATTTAAAAAGTTTTAAAATTTTGGTTATGGGAATTTTGAATATTTGTCATTTGCTTAATTGTTAAGGAGAGTTTTGAGTTTCTGGACAACCTTTAAAGAGTTGTTTTTGCTGCCATATTTCCACCAGAATCAATGGTTGGTTAAGGTTCCCATTTTGCCTTCAGTGAGAGAGTGGGGAATGTGAATTTCTCTTTTTAAAAAACAGACATTCTGGGCATGTAATCAGAAAAAAATTGTGTTATCAGTTATTTAAAAATATTATTTTACTCACATTTGGGGTTTTTCATGGAATATGATATCTGTTTTACAGACATCCTAAAACTCACCTCAAACTAAGAAAGAAAATGTTTCTTCAGATTGCTTCATAAGCTGTTGAATTAATTAATTGAAATCCTTGTTACAATGTTACATCCAATTGATTTCTTTGGCAGGAGCTTATGCCTACTTCCTGATTCATACTAAAATTAGTATCTGAAAATAAATCACAAATTAGGATAAAGGGGAAGGAGAATATTCCAAATTTTCAGAAACCAATTTAATACCACCAGCCATGAGTCTGGACACCTACCAGCAGTCTTTTTAAACCTGTTTTTTCTGAATGTGGGAACAGCATCTTTTCACAAACTGCTATGGAACATGGGCTTTGGCTGTAGCTTTGGCTCAGCAAATCAAAATATGCTAAATTTGAGACGCTGTTTTAAACTATAAAGGCATGTTTTTTCTCTCTTAAAAAAGGAGTCAGAAATTTGAAATTTTCATACTTGGAAAAAATTCATTCTCCAACCTCAGTTTCTATTTGTTTGTCTCTAGGCTGAAGAAAATAGTATGCTACATACTTGTATTTAGCTTAACTTAGCTAGTATTTTAAGGTACCATGAGGTCAATGTTGAAATATAATTCTACCCTAACCACTATGGCTGGCCCATAGCATACCCATCCCTATGTTGTCATTTGGAAAGAAGTTCCAAACATGTTAGAAAGCTTTTTTTGGAAAGGACTTGCAGAGTGTTTTGAAATAATGACTTCTAGTAAATTTAAAAGTACTAGGAGAATCTGCCTTTCTTGTTCTTGAATTCTGGGAGTTGAAGTCCACAAGTCATAAAAGGGCCATAGTTCCCCACCCATTATAAGGAGTAATTTCAATTCTGGCAGTTATGCTATTTCCAAAAAGTTGCATGATGTTTACATTGTCAACCTTTTTTTCAGGGCTTATTGAGATAATATATAATTCCTATCTTTGTACAATTATGTGAAGTAAATTTTATTTCTTCCACCCATCAATGAAAGCTTGCTGTGATTTTGAATTATTATTATGTATACAAAAGTGAAATCACTGTTACTAGTTCTTTAGCTGGTGTCAGCCTCCATATGCACTGAGTTCTTCCTAAGAATTTGGGATACCATAATGTATCAGAGTTACTATTTCTTTATTATTTTCATGGGATGGCAAGTCAGACTAACCACAGCAATAAATTTAAAGCTTGGCTTTGCCAAATTATTGCTAGCCTTCAGTCTTTCCATGATGCATCTTCCTCATGATTCTTTATCTTTTTTCTGGGTGTTAAAGAAAATGATGAAATTCTACTATTACTCAGGGGAAGGGGACTTCTTTCTTCTCTGTGACTTTCTATAATGGGGAATATCCATGGAACCATTCCAAATCTATGAGATTTTTTTTATATGAAAAAAATAAGATGCTGTTTGCTACTGAAAGCTTTCTCCTAAACATAGCAACTCAGCTACCATGCCTCTTCTATCCTCTTACCCTTCCCTGACCACCATGAGTATGATTTTGATATTTGATTTTGATACTTTGATTTTTATACTCTTCCTAATATATGAAGAAGTGGGGGGGGGGTTGTACGAATAATGCTAAAATAATTCTGTGGGAGGAAAAGATAGACTGTTAAAGTATTTAACTAACACTGTGCTTTTTAGTTTGGATCTCTACCTCACTTATCCTATGATTGTGTTTGAGTGTGGGAATTTAGGGAACTTAAAAAGAAGTGACTACTGTTCATTTATGTAGGAATTTCGACTCTTTCTTTCACTGTTTCCCTTTCTAGCTAAAGAAGTTGCTTCTCTCACCATCCAATGTGCCTCCAAGCTATGAGGTTCAAAGAGAGGGGAATATATGGCGTCAAGGACCTCCTAAATCCAGACCTCAGCGATCGTGTGCAAAGGTATTGTTCTTCTTGGCAGCTATAGCTTTACATCACAGTGGACTATGTTTATGCGAGCTGAGTTTTTTGCCAGGAATATTACACAGTTGTTGTATGTTCAGATCACTAGCTCAACATTCGTTACGCTTATTGGCAGTGACTCTCCAGAGTCACTTGGTTTTCCTCTTTATTTCACCTTTATCTTCCAGTGAAAATAGACCAAATAATTTTTACCACCGAGACCTCCTATGAAGGTTGGGTAGTTGTTCTCTCCGTATTTACAGTATAACGCTTCTTTTCCTACGTTTCTTCTCACAAGCAAACTATCACAGCAACCAGTTGCTTATTTCTTTCAAAATCTTTAAGAATGGTGCTGGGAATGTTGTTTTGCAAGATAGTGCAACTCTTTCTGTTTGATCCACCTGAAGATTAAGGCATTAGAATGGCTGACTTTAGATAAGCCATGCCAAAAAGATTCCGCATTTAACAGATTTGTCATTTATTATGAACACAGTGTACAAAGTGATAGAAACATCCAATTGTTAAAGCCAATTGTTTAAAATCACACAAGAGGCCTTTAAAGGTTTTTCACTTGGATGAAGGAAATTGTGCAGTATATTAAATAAATGAATTTGGATTGCATAGGGAAAGATAAAGAACATGGGAAGACAGAGTGTAATGAAGCCTGGGATGGGGATAGATATTAAGCCTTCTGTACTTCATGTCATGTTTGTTACATACGTCACGTGGACAGAAAATTGACTGAAGGATCTCTGCAGTCTGTACTATACCATACCTCTGAAATCTTTAAAAGAAGCTCTTTTAAAACAATCTTTTTCCTCTTGTTTTTCCTGCTAGCTCTTTTGAAAATCTTCTGTGCTCTACTCTTTATTTCTGAATAAGTTTAATGTATCTCCACAGCTTATATCTTTCAGGTTTTTCTGTCTCCTGATATAGGCAGGTATATAGATAGATAAGAAACAAAGATAAGGATTTGTTCAAAGTAAATTTCTATCTATCCTGTATTGTGCACAGATGATCAAAGGTTTTTGAGGAAATCTGGAAAAGCATTAAAACATTAATCCTGACACTGGTTTGTACATATTTCCAAAGACTTCCAACACAATACAAAAAATAATACTATCTGTTTTTTCCCACAAAGCTAATGTTTCTTTTTATTTTCTTATTGCTTTGTTAAAGTATAGAAAATTGGCTGACATATTAGTATAGAAAAAGAGTTTGGAAGAATCCTATAATTAAGGAACCTCCTGCTCTAATCCAGTCTCAATATCTTACATATATTAAGCTGTTTTTTTCTATAGATGACATTCATCTATACAAATACCTCTTTTTATGAGGGAAAATATTGAATATAGATGTTTAAGTGTATTTCTCTTTAAGATTACATATATTTTTATCTTTTTCTTGATATTATTTCAAGTCATTTTCATTTTTATTGATTGCTTCAATTAAAATAAACTCAAAAGAGTGGCTTGAAGGACCAAAAGTATATGGAATTTTACAAACTGGAAATTAGCACTCACAGCACAGGGGTTTCTTGCTGGGTTAATGTGATTCTCCCTCTAGTTTATATCTTTGTAGCTCCAGAAATTGGTATGTATATATGTAGCTGAGCTGCAACTACTGAATTATGCATCACAGCTAAATGATTTGTTTCTTGCCATTGCCATCATGTCTGGGCAACTTGAGATACTTACCGGCTCTTACATGCACATGTACACAAACACACACACACACACACACACGTAAAAGTTGATGGTAGGCACATTACCTTTTGTTTTTAACTATAGTCCCAGAGAAGCCCAAAGTCCTCTAGCAATGCTATTGCATCCCCGCTGATCCACCTTTCAGGCAGTATATTTATGCACACATCTTTCACTGCTTTAATTTTCTAGAAATAAAAGTAAAAGAACTTTTCCCCTTCAGCAAGAGTCTTCCCACAGTGCAACTGTGATTCCACTCCCCTCCATTTTATGCCAGCACTTATGCCATCCAAATTGCAGGATAGGAACTGATGCAATGAAAACAGTGAAAGGGAAAGTACTCCCATGGCTTGGCACTTTATCAGCTGTCTCAAAAGGCAAAGAAAAGAATGAAAAGAAGCAAACCTGCATGTAAAATGCTATGGAACTAAGCCTGTGATGAAAGATAACAGATTCCTGCAGAGAAGGGTAGATAATGACCTAATCTCTTCTCTGATTCAGGGTGTAAAAAAAAATCACCTTAGGGATCAGGATGAAAGTCCAGCCCATACTGTGTATAAATGCTGATAAAAACTATACTTTTCAAATATAACTAACAAGTTCAAAATACTATAACACACAAATGTGCAAAGAGGGGAAGACTGTTATTCATAGCAACAAAAGAAACAATATATAGATACAAAAGCTATATATTGAGGGACCTCTATTATGTCTTTCTTTCTGTATTAGTCCTTTAAGTCCATAATTATGGATGTGAAATCAAATCTCTCTATATATATCTGGTGCTTAATAAATGACTTCAAACAGAATAAAATGCCAAAGCTTCTGTAGAAATCATTTGAAAACTCCAGCCAAGCCAAACGCATTTAGTTTATTAAAGCAATGGTTGTTACAGGCGTCTTTGAATAAAACAACATTCACAATAAAATACTACTCTTACACAATTAACTGCAGTTAAGAAACAAGACAGTTTTCCATTGTACTTATAGAGTCTGTAGGCAAAAAAAGCTTATATGATTAAATTGTGGGAGCTTTGAATTACATTTGTTGGTTCTAATATAATGGTTATATAGGTTTGATATAGGTTATATAGCTAATATAGGTTACACAGGTATATATCAGGGCTGTCAAATGCCCGGTCCATGGGCTGGATGGATCATGCGTTGGCCATGCCTACGCCCCGTTTAGCAAAGGGGAAAAAAGTCTCAATACATCATCTGACACCACCGTGACGATGTGAGTTTGACACCCCGGTATATAGGGTGAAATTGAACTACTAGTAAACAAGGGCAGATATAGTTGCCATTACTGAAACTTGATAAGATGAAACTCAAGACTGGAATGTGGTAATGATGGAAGGTTATAAACTGCTCAAAAGAAACAGACCTAACAAAAGAGGAGGTGGAGTTGCATTATTTATAGGAGATCAGTACTTCTATACAGAAATGCATAAAACCAAAAAAGAAGGCCTCCTAGAATGCATATCGGTTAATATATAGGGGGGGGGGGAAGAATGACATTGCCATAGGCCTATAGGCCACCCAACCAAGCAGAAGAAATAGATGAAATTTTTGATAGTCAGTTAACAAATGTATGTAAAAAACACACCAAAGTAGTAATGAAGGGACTTTAATCACCCTGAAATGAACTGAGAGTTCAAACTCTGCACCAAGTGTAAACTTAATCAGGTTCCTGATTATTCTAGCCAGAGGTGGTATTCAGCAGGTTCTGACCAGTTCTGGAGAACCGGTAGCGGAAATTTTGAGTAGTTTGGAGAACCGGCAAATACCACCTCTGACTGGAGATTTTATAGTATCCTTCCCCTGCTACGCCCACCAAGTCATGCCCACAGAACCGGTAGTAAAAACAATTGAATCCCACCATTGATTCTAGTTAACAACTTAGTCAACCAAAAGTAAAGAGGGGACTAGAGTTTACACTTGTTAGTTGCGTTAAATGCTTGTGCAAGCTGCAGTTTCACTCTGTTTTTCTATGACACTTGTTTTATGGATCAGAAATCAATATTCCTCTTTTTGTCATGAAGACCTCCACGACAGTGGTGGTGAAAATTGGTTATTGTTATTTCAAGCATAAAACAAAGTCATTTGCACAATAATTTCCATAGTATTATAATAAAACACAGACATCTCCGTGAGAATAGAAGCCAAATTTAGAGAAATAATAAGCAGCCACTGGAAAATCAGATTCCACAAATTCTCTGGAAATAGAATAGAGCATAATGATTCTGTCTGTTAAATTACATGTTTTTTTAATTAAAGCCAGAACCTCCTGTCATTTAAGTCATAGAGAAATGACACTGAGAATGATTCTTCCATTGTTTTTTTTTTACCTAATATGAATCTATGGCATTTAATATGGATGGTTGGGATAAAAAAAAGCATACAATGCTATCTTACTAGTTTGTCAGCAATTAAGTAGAGTTAAATTAAGTATTTTAATTAAGTATGGTATAATTAAATCTTGAAACAGCCATTTTAGGGATATGAAATATGTAAAGATTTGAATGATCTCTGCTGTAATATGTTTAATCAACTAGAACAAAGAAATAGATAAATTTTGGATGTCTTTTGGATGTAGCTTAACTTCCTTTTTCCTTTGCTTTTGAAGGTGGAAGGTGTCCAAGACAGAAAGTCAACTTTTCCCCAGGCTCAGAGTCGGAGCTGCACTGAGCTTCATAAGCATCTTACTACAACCACCACTACTAGACACTGCCCACACAGAAAAAACAGTGGGCCACTAGACAAATGTCATGCTGACAACATTAGCTCTGTACCCCAGAGACATTACATCCAAAATGAAGAAGATAGCAATTTAAATAAAGATGTGTCAAATTGTGGTAACAGTGTAGCGCCTCCTCTCTCTTCCTCTGAGAAAGGCACTGGAGACAAGGAACTTCATGCTGCAGTGGAGCTTATCCACTACATGCATACTTATTGCCTTCCTCCAAGAAAGCTGCCCCCCATGCATCCTGTTGAGGGGAAACACCAGCCTTTTCACAGCCCCTCCAAAAGAGCAAAGCCAGATCTCCCGCTGCAACAGCCTCCACTCTGTGGGAATGACAGTTGCCCATCCAACCCTTGGCATTTCTCCATGCACTGCAAACAATCCCGAACTCCGCTTTCTGAATTTTCCATCCTGAAAGAACTGCTTGCCAGAGAACTCCCATGCGATGTGAGTAAGCCATATCGATTAGCAAAACCTGTCTACGCCTCCTTGGCCAGGTCGCAGCTACACAAGTCTTCAAGAACTTCACCTCACAATACTGGGAGGGAATCTACAGATGGATATAATAAGCCTGCCACCAAAATAATACCCGAAATGAAAACTGAGCTGAGACAGATTCTCAAAGTAGAGGCCGAGGCTGAAACTGCAGAAGAGGATGGTGCAAAACAAGGGACTCCCATGGGTCAGGGATCCTATGGGAAGTCAAGCCGCAAGCAGGACACCTCCATTTATGCAGTGCGTCGCTCTAAAAGACTCAACCCCGAGCTCAGCATTTGGCAGTCTTTCCTTGATAAATCTTCCTCAGAACCTACCGTGTCCTCAATGACCACAGCAAACACATTTGCTTCAATAGAGCCTGCCCTCTGCTCATCTTTGCAAAACTTTGATACAGAAGCACCAGCAGCAGAAGTAGAAGTGAGTGGCGCCGATGAGATGGACGGGGGATTCCAGAGTTTCCCAATGGAATTGCAGACCCCTTCACCAGAAAGTTCTAGGGAAAGTGACACTTATGCAGCAAATGAGAGTCAATGCTTCACCCCCTGTCATCAAACAGGTATGTAGGAAAGGAAAGCCCTGCCATTCTCCCATACCAGCATTTCCACATGTCTGGAAGGAAAAAAAATATGCTTTATCATGAAAATAGAAAGAAGATTACCAGTCCTAACATTCTTGAAGGATTGCGCCTGGTGTGATATGGTCCCATATCCTCCTAGATTGACTGAATATCTTAAATATTGTTGAAGAGAAATTTCTTTCTCCAAGCCAAATACATAGATCATTTCCTATAAAATTGTGTATTGAAAAAGTGGCAGCAAAGAAAGAGTTTGGTTTTAATTGAATTGACCCAGGTCTGACAAGAAATAGATTATAGAAGCCCAGTATGCTTGATGTGACTCACACATTGAGGGAGAAACAAGAAGCTTCTGAACTGTTGTGTTCCAATTGTGTCATAATCCATCCACTCAGGACTCAGTCATACAGGGTAGGAAAATAATTCCTCCTATGTCTGTTGCTAAATTAGGGACAGACATGGGGAAAACTGAATCAGATTACTATTTCAGCATTGAGAGAGATGATTTATTCTTTTCCATATGATGTTTCCCAATGCTACTCTCCTCTCTATTAATCATAGAGTGGTAACCAGACAATAAAATTCAGTGTAGTGTGGTGGATCATTTCAAAATGAAAAACTGTATGAAAGAAGAATTAATCTCCTGTCCTTCATCTCCAATAGAATTCATCTACCCTGCTCTGGTTTCAAATTTACAAAATAGAAGATAAACCATGTATCTTCCATGGCTCACCTCATTTGATCATAATATGCTTTTTCTCTTACTAATCCACTTTATGGGCAGAGATATGGCCAACTGAATCATTCTGCTTTTCTCTGTTCTTTGTTTCAGAAGCACCACGGTGTCTATCATTGCCCTTGGCACAAACGTAAGTGCAATACCCGAAATATATCTTGTGAAAGGATGATCTCCCTAAGTGTCAGAAGCCAGAAAATCTGGCAAATGGCAATCTCAGAATTTTTCAATCCTGATAACCAAGCTGTGCCTTCAGTACTGTCTTGATTGATAACTAGCCTTAAATTAAGCTGCTTGTATACTAAGAGGACTTCTAGTGCAGGAGCTTAATGTCAAAATAATCCACTACTGGGTAAGAACTTCAGAGTGCAGCTAAACATTTTATAGAAAGGAACGTGCAACTTACCCAAGAAAGACTCAAAATGGCCTGCCTAGAGCATAAAGCCCCATTACAGATATTGGAACTACTGATATAAACATATACATCACTGACTTTTTATGATTAAAGCCACATCAAACTTGGGATGTTCACCACATGTTGCGTATTATAGCAAGGTTCCATCATTGCTAGATGGTTCCTATGTTAGGGAGATTTTAAGGGGAGGAAATGCATGGATGGATAGATATTAACCTGACAGTGACACGTCAATGTTTATACAAAACTGTATTTCTGTATATTTCAGTAACCAAAGCTAAGGAAGAGTTAGATGTTTAGATGGATGAAGAACAAACATTGAAGAATTTAAATTATATAGTATCGCTTCATAGTGAAGCACTTTTGTTTATGCAGAAGATCTCACTGTTTCTGATTTCAGAAATTTGTCATTGGTGTGCCAAAAGACTTTACTATAGAGACTAGATGTTAACTAGAATGAACCTGAAAGTACTGTATAACTTGCTTTCTTCTAGATCTTCATGAGGATTACATTAGCTGAAAAAATGTGCTGTGTTAGTAATAGGATCTCTTCTATGGTGCAAATATTTATTGCAGGAATGCCTTTGGGGTTTGTTTGATTGCAGATAAATGGAAGATTTTGTCATTTGTCATTTGTGAATAAGTAAGTCTCTCCTGGCAACCGTTTTGTGACTATATCAGCCACATGCTCACAAAATTTCAAATGTGCCCCTGACTTCCAAAGTTTGTTTACTTTTGAATCTTTGTAATAGAAGTGTGGGCTTCCATGTATAAAAATGTAAAGGGGAGCTGATCAGACAATGTATAAGTTTTCCGGTTGGATTTTATTAGTTTATGTTGATTATTTGAGACCTTTTGGTTGTTTAAGTGGAAGTTAAAAGAGTTAATTCCTTTCAAGCTTGTCAACTTCTCTATATAGTTATTTGGAGATGACCCCAGTTCATTAGCTACTAGCAGATGAGGGCCCATTTATCTAAGCTTATTAAAAAGTTTGCCATTTAAATGACAGCCATGAGGCGTCCTCCAAATATGACATTTCATTTTCAACGCTCCTTTCTATTTCATTGTGTGAATTCCTCATTTTTAATGGATGCCTTGGCTTCTCTATAACCATTTCATTCTATTCTTCTCATTTTTAGAGAATCAACACTCGGGAAGCGCAGCTTTGATCAAGTTCTGACTGTAGAGCTGTGTGGCACTGCAGGTAAGGGCAGAATTTAGATTAAGCATTCATTATTTAAAAAAAAAAGAGAAAACACTGTACCCAAAACCAGATTATCAGATAGTAATTCCTGTGTTTAATCATTAACATGAAGAAAGAGGAATCTAGGCACCCCTAAACCCTGTTTGATTTTCCCTTCCTCGAAAAGACAACTGCAGAGCAGCACGTCCTTCGAGTGGCAAGTATTTTGGAACCGCTGTAGCCATCTTATAAAGGCAAAAGACTGACTATAAACAGCAGTGCATATCCCCAGATGAACTGTGCGATTTGAAGGCTCAACAGAGGGGTGGGCATGGTTTAAAAAATAGACTTAATTCCTATTATAGTGATGTCTTTTTACTCTCATGGTCCTATACTGAAAGAGTTTTATCCTTTTGCTTCCTTGGGGGAGATAAGGTCTCACACCACCAACTACTCCTCCATACAAGCCTTCGGAAGAGGACCTATATAAGCCAGACATTCACCAGAGACCAGCACAGAAGACTGCGGTCATCACCAGCTCTGAGCCACAACCAATGATCAGTCATAGGCCAATTTCCAGAAAACATCAGAAAAAGCAACCAGTGCGGACAGAGCTATATGCCCATCTGAGTCGGTCTGCTATTCACCCTGCTCACTCTGAGCAACATGGGGTGTTGAAACGCCCTTTCTCACGGTCTTTTGGTGATCATGATTATTGCCAAGTCTTGAAACCTGAGTATTCGCTCCAGAGGAAGGTGCTAAGATCTTGGGAGCCCCTGAGCCATATAGAAAGCCAACACAAGAGGCAAGTGCCTGATGTTCTCTATCAGGAGGAAAGCAACAAGAGTTTTGATAAAAGCTCAGTGAAGGAAGGCACCAAACAGCTGAGGGACCAAGAAATCAGAGCCAGTTTGACCAAACACTTTGGTCTTTTGGACAGTGCCCTGGATGATGGGGAGGAGGCCCTGTTCTTCAAAACTCCTGAATATGATACTGTCTTTGAAGACAGCTGCAGTGAGATTGGTTCTCCATTGGAAGAGGAGGAAGAGGAAGAAGAGGAGGAGGAGTGCTACCTGAGTCCATTGGGTTCCAACAGATGTCTACACAGTAGTGCTCTTTCTAGGACCAATTTGCACTATTGCTCCCGAAACAGATCTGATTCAGAGTCTTCATGCTGCAGAAGTAGGTCTCCAGTCAGCCAGCAGGTTTTCAGGTAACACTCATTTGCAATCAATACTGTTTTGGGGGAAGGGTCTGAGATAGTCATAGTCAATTGCATTGGTTTGCATTTTTGATTGCATTGTTTCGGAGTATTGCACATTAAAATTTCATACTCTTTAGTTACATTTTAAAATAATGCAATGGGGTATGAAGGATGGCCCTTCAGTCAGCCTGGGAGAGTATAAGACTAAATTTCTAGAAATTTCTCAGACAGGATTATCTCTTATTCCTTATTCTTGGTTTGCCATTGCTGTGGAGGCCATGTCTTATAAGGCTAAAAAGACAGCTGAACTGAAAAATCCTGTGAGCAAAATACAGAAGTGGGAGGAATTATTTTTGCTGAATTAGTTCCTCCTCCAGACCTGGAAAATTTACTCCAGAGGATTGATAGACCTATTAGAACTGCATAAAAAATAGCCAGGGCAGCTGCAAGGGAAATTGGGGAAATTTGCCTTCGTTCCCTGATTCAGGAATACCAACCTCTACTGGATAGATAGCATTCCTGAACTGGAATGAGATCCTCCATGCATAAAAGGCTTTGGAGAACCAGTGGGGAAAAAAAGAGATACCCTGTCCAGACACATAGAAATAAAAGTAAGACTATTTGTAAAAAGATTAACGCCAAAACCACAGTATGACTGTGTCTAAAAAGATTATATCTTCAGATTTTCAAATTATATAATATTTCATCATTTACTTTTGTTTACCTCTTTGTTCCAATATTTGGTGGCTACCTTTAAAAAATGTTTTAAATATTTGTGAATCTATAATAGCCTGTGGTGTTCTATATTGATTGTAAAATGGGTGAGACTGTTCCTGCAAGCAAGGAGTATGTTTCTAGGAGTATTTTTCTGATTAAGATTCTGATTTCTAAGATTCAGAGCAATTGGAATCCATTTGGGTCTGTATTTCTTGTTTTCCAATAGACGTGAAAATGGCAGGCGTTGTCAAGAGGGAAACATGAGCAGCCAGAGACTGATGGAGAAAAAAAGAGAAAAAGCCATTGTGAGTGACCTGTAAGCTCTCAGTGAGATTTGGGATGAAAGAAGTAGAAGTGATAGGGTTTCTAATGTGATCAGAGGATCTTTCTTTCTGAAACACATTTGAATTTTGGGAGGCAGGAATATATTCAAGAAGGGGTAATACAGGAAGTTAGCTGGTTTTCCAAACTCTATTACTCTGTGAAAATGGAAGTGCATGCTGATGAATGATAATTCTCCCTCTGCCGAGAACTCAGTCTGTTCCCAGTTTCTTCATTTTATTCCCTTCCAAAATCGTTTGGCCAGTCTTGGCATAGGGAGAACTATCATTCATCAGCATGCAGTTCCACAGAGTTATATAGAGTTTTGAATCTTGAAAAACACATGGTATCGCTTTTAAAAATCATACCAATAAGAAGAGATATACAGTTGTTGAAGTAGAAAAAAGGCTGCATTTGAGGCTGGTGATTTAATATTCTGTATATCTTTTAATCATCCAGACACAGATTCATTTAGCACATTTAGAGCTGATCTTTCTTCTGTTGGGAAGTTTAAAGAAGTTTAGGTGAGAAAACCATCTCGTATCGAGATACTTAGTCAACTGGTTAAATAAGTTGTCTATTTCATGTCTTCTTGAACATAGATTCCTAGTATTAGTCTTTCTATACAGTCATCTTTCATGTAATTTAAAATGTAGGAGATGGTTCTTATATGAATGGTTTGACATCCATAAATGATTGATGCCTATGATTGATGCCTATGCAGCATATGAATCTTTTCAGATCTGCTGGTGAATGGGAGGCCTCTTCTTGAGGCTGTGTTGAAAATCAGAAATGCTTCAGAGATTTGCTGTGGTATGATTTCCTACTCATTCACCAAACCTGGTCTCCTTGCTCTGTAAACTCTTTTTTCTTTCCTTTAAAAGAAATTGTATGTTAGATTTAGTGTTGGGTTTTTAGATCACTTTATAGAACAATTTAAAGCTTCCAAGAAAAAAAGTGACCAGCATTTTTAAGCCAATAATACAATTTAGGAGATTGTTCCAAAGGCAAGAAACTTCCATCAAACATCCATTACTGTGACCGGCTTGGCAAGCTTTACAAAAATCAACAACAAAAAATTACTACTGAATTAAATCCTTCTAAACTACTCCTGTGCATTTTCTAATCTACAGTTCCTCTTTCTTGAATTTTCCATCCATTCTTTTCACACATCAAGTTCTTTGAAAACTTGGACTGATAATAAAAAAATAATTTTCTGACTAATGTGAGTTCAAAACCAAATGGAACAAAAGAGTTACGGTTCTTGACTAAAACATAAAAAGGTGCTACTTTAATATTAAAGTGGACCTGGAGATATCAAAAATTTATCAGTTTAAAACATTGTACCAGGACGGGCATGAGCAATTTACTCGTGTCATTAAGAGCCACGGAAGCTGTGGTGGTGCAGTGGTTAGAATGCAATATTGCAGACTAATTCTGCTGACTGCCAGCAGTTCAATCCTGAGCGGCTCAAGGTTGACTCAGCCTTCCATCCTTCTGAGATTGATAAAATGAGGACCCAGATTGTTAGGGGCAATATGCTGACTCTGTAAACTAGTTAGAGAGGGCTATAAAGCACTATGAAGCAATATATAAGTCTAAGTGCTATTGCTATTAAACAGGGAGAAGGCCGTGTAGTATACATCCAAAATCTTGCCAGCAGTATGAGCTCTAGTGAACTGAAGAAGCAGTTTGAAGTGTTTGGAGAGATTGTTGAATGTTGCATTTTGACCAAGAATAAAAGGTGAGTTTTCCTTATCTCATTATTAACCCTGTCTGAAATCATGAGTATTTGTAAATTAGCTATCTTACTCCATGATTAACATTAAAATTGGAATCCAAAGTTCACTAGCTGGATAATTCTTGTTCTTTGGAGAAACATCTGCTCTGAGGACTCTGTGAATGCAAAAGTGGAATATTAATTAACTGAACTAGCGTACCTATTAAGAAGTAAGTTAAATAAGTTAAACCTTTTGCTGGTTAAATATGTGTAAGGATTGCAGTGTGAAACTCATTTTTTCCTCAATTGTATCATATTTGTTTTGGCTAAGAAACTGCCATTAAATCCCTTCATCACTTAATTGTGTAAGGACTAATGCTGCTGTATTGCATAAAAGATGCAGCACCTCATTGAATTTACGATGGATTACTATTACTTAGCATATGTGTACTGTATGTAATTTAATTGTGCTATATGCAGAAGCAGATTAAAATTGGAGCAGTACAATCCAAGCTTGAAAGTTTCGAGCTCAAAACTCTTCCAGAATGTTCAGAATAGCAGTGGTACCTTTTCAATAAAGTTGGAGCTATCTGTTTCAAGTGAAAAACAGGGCATTTAAGTTAAAAATATCCTGTGTGCGTGTATGTACACATATACAGTCAGTCCTCAACTTATAGCAGTTCATTTAGTGATTGTTTGAAGTTACAATTGCACTGGAAAAAGTGGCTTATGACCGTTTTTCACACTTACAATCATTGCAGCATCCCCGTGGTCACATGATCAAAATTTGGTTGCTTAGCAACTGACTCATACTTATGATAGTTGCAGTGTCCTGGGATCATGCGATCACCTTTTGCGGCTTTGTCACAAGCAAATAATAGAGAAGCCAGATTCAGTTAACAAACATGTTACTAACTGAACAACTGCAGTGATTCACTCAACAAGTAATGGCAAGAAAATGGGGAAAAACTCACTTAACAACTGTCTTGCTTAGCAACAGAAATTTTGGGCTGAATTATGCTCATATGCCAAGGACTGCATGTGTACTGTACATACATACATGCATAAAATTTTATTTGTTTTAGTGGGTAAATCATTTTTATTCAGTGTCTCTTGTCTGTTGCAGATTTGTGTTTATATAAATAAGCAATATAACATTGTATGTTATATTGTGTAGGGGAAGGTCAATGTTTTGCAGTCTAATGGCTGTTAACTATCCTAAGTGGTATGTAAGTGGAAATAAAAATAATAAATAGCCTGGTTGGAGTGTTCTCTTCCAAGGCAGCTGGGAGATGCCAATGTAATCACTGCAGTTTGATTAATAGACTCTTGGATCCTAATTCCTATAAAGTTTGCATGAGATTTAAACGAGATGCTCTGAGCTCCTGTTGGAGCTGTTTTTTATTCCTGTTGGAATAAAAATAATGACAAATAAATAACACTGCTCTGTTGGCTATGCTGGCATTCCCTCTTTCATTATCCAGGGGAGATAAATATGGTGTCATCACATACCGGTGTTCTGAGCATGCTGCCCTGTCCTTGAAGAATGGTGCTTCCCTATGGAAAAGAAATGAGCCATTGTTCCAGCTGGCTTATGGCGGCTTTGGACACTTCTTTTGGACCAGAGTTACTGATTTGGGTAAGTCAGCAATCATCTTGGCCTGTTTCATCCTAACAGACTTGATTTAGCAAGGGTGTACTGAATTGATTCATATACTACAGCATTTCTAAAACCTTGGCAACTTCAAGCTGTGTAGACTTCAACTCCCAGAATTCCCCAGAAGGCATCCTTTTATTTATTATCAAACAAAATTATATGGCCATCCAACTCACACACTGTGATCCTGGTATGGATATTATTTATTTATTATTATTTATTTATTTATTTTGACTTGTATGCCACCACTCTCCAAAAAGGACTCGGGGCGGCTCACAGATAAAACACAGAACAATAAATTATTTAAAAAGAAATTAAACTAGACAAGCCAAAATACAACTATAAAACCGAATTAAAATCGAATTTAAAACCCACCCTCTCCCCCAGGAGATCAGTCCAGCCCAGCCTGTAAAACAACCAGGTTTTAGATCGCGGAAAGAGGAAAGATCGGGAGCCAGCCAGAGCTCAACGGGTAGCTGATTCCATAAGGCGGGGGCCTATACAGAATAGGCCCTTCCCTGGGTCACCGCCAGCCGACATTGTCGTGCGGACGGCAACCCGAGGAGTCCCAACCTGTGTGCTCACACAGGGCAACCGGTATTTGATATCAGCAGGAGATGCTCCCGCAAGTACCCCGGACCCGTGCCATGAAGGACTTTGAATGTTAACATCAAAACCCTGAATCGCACCCGGAGGGCAACCAGCAACCAATGCAGCTCGCGCAGGAGGGGTGTAACATGGGAGTATCAGGAAACTCCCATCACAACCTGCGCGGCCGCATTCTGCACCAGCTGGAGCCTCCGGATGGTATGCAAGGGCAGTCCTACATAGAGAGCATGGCAATAGTTGAGTCGGGATGTAACAAGTGCGTGAGTGACCGTGCGAAGGACATCTCGATCCAGATAAGGGCGGAGCTGGCGAACCAGCCGAACCTGGGGAAAGGGCCCCCTGGCCACGGCTCCCACCTGCTCCTCCAAACTGAGCCGTGAGTCCAGGAGAACCCCCAGGTTCCACGCCCTATCCACAGGGGGCAACACCTCTCCCCCTATGGCCAAAGGTGGAATATACTCACTGGAGCGAGATGCCTGTACGCACAGCCACTCAGTCTTGGCCGGATTGAGCTGTAGTCTGTTCCTGCCCATCCAGATCCGTACCACATCCAAACAACGGACATCACAGAGGGCATCACTGATTTGGTTTGGGGTGGAGATGTATAACTGGGTATCATCAGCATACTGATGATACCTCACCCCAAAACCCCGGATGATCTCACCCAGCGGCTTCATATAGATGTTGAACAGGAGGGCGAGAGGACCGACCCCTGGGGACCCCACACGTGAGAGCCCTTGGGGCCGACCTCTGCCCCCCTGCCAACACCGATTGCGAACACCCCGAGAGGTAGGAGGAGAACCACTGCAGAACAGTGCCTCCCACTCCCAATCCCTCAAGGCACCACAATAAGATATCATGGTCGATGGTATTGAAAGCCGCCGAGAAATCTAATAGGACCAGGACAGAGGAAAAACCTCTGTCCCGTGCCCTCCAGAGATCATCCACCAGTGCGACCAATGCTGTCTCTGTACTGAACCTGGGTCGGAAGCCCGATTGATAGGGATCTAGATAGTCCGCTTCATCCCGGAAAAGCGGAAACTGTTGAGCCACCACACTCTCAACAACCTTCGCTAAAAAACGAAGGTTGGAGACTGGACGAAAGTTGTTCAGTACAGCAGGGTCCAGGGCAGGCTTCTTCAGGAGGGGTCTCGCCACCGCCTCTTTCAAGGTGGCGGGGAAAGAGCCCTCCCTTAACGAAGCATTGACTACTGCCCAGAGCTAGCCGCACGTGACCTCCCTGGCAGCATACACTGTCCAGGAAGGGCACGGGTCCAACAAACATGTGGTGGAACTCAAACGTCGCATAATCCTGTCCACTTTAATCCAAATCCAAAGCGTAAAATCTATACAATCCCAACAATCCTCATTTACATATTTTATTATCTATATTTAATATTTATTTACTATCTGATACATTTATTTCTATTTATTAGCATTGTGCTTTCTTTATACAATCAGAGATAGAAAAGAGGTTTTTTCCTGCCAGAGATGACTGAATCAGAGCAGTTATCTTGAATCACTCATACTATACTAATCATACTAATCCACTTATTTTACTACAGATACTGAATTAACCAGAATTGATTAGATATATGCAACACATTAAGCCATGAGTCAATGTTGGCAAATAATAATAGCTGGGTTTGTTCCCATACTTTATTAAAACCAAAGAAAGCAGATTAAACATTCCAAGGATTTTTATATTTGCTCATTTTCACAAACCACAAGTGATTTTAATTTATTTTCTTTCATTTTCATTAAAACCCTCCTCCCCTGAAAGAGGCAGACAGCAACTATTGTAATTGAAGAAAATTTAAATTAATCAACCGTTAACCATAAAAAATAGTTAAATAGCACGCAGTTATGAAATCAAATATAATGTGATCACCCAAAATAGCAATCTGATTAGAGAGAGAATTATCCAATGCAGGCAGTTCTTAACAAACCCTTTCTCTTGAGAGACAGTTTGGTTCCCTCAGCCGAATGGGTTGTGGCCCATCATATTTGCTGATCGGCCACTTCAGAGAAGAGAAGAGCACAAGGGATATCTCAACAGACTACTCATGATCATTAAATCCTTCCATTTCAGGAGGAAGTGGAGATGTAGAGGTTTTCCATGTGGCTTGGAAACATTATATGTAATATACACATGGCTTAGCTGATCTTCTTGGGACCATACAAGAAATCCATCCATCCATCCTTCCTTCCTTCCTTCCTTCCTTCCTTCCTTCCTTCCTTCCTTCCTTCCTTCCTTTCTTCCTTCCTCCTTTCCTTTCCTTTCCTTTCCTTCCTTCTTTCTTTCCTCTTTTTAACAACATTTATCTTTTCTTTGTAGCAGATTCCAATACAGAAGAGTCCTCTCCAACTCCAGTAAAAAGCAAATATGAGACCATGGATTTTGATAGCCTGCTGCAGGAGGCCCAGGAAAGTCTGCATCGGTAACAGCCTTAACCTTTGAGGAATACCTTAATACCTCAGTCAAGGCACTTCCACTATGTTTACGTTTTCAAGGAATGATTAAGTATATAATGAGAGAGAGAGAGAGACTGCTGACCCTTTAAATTGATGTTTACATTGAACAAGCTGCTTCTGTCTGTGAGTTCCCATGGTGTTGATGTTCCACTGCCACAAGTTAGTATCTCTGCTTCTGATTGGTTGTGTTAGGATGAGCCTGCAAAAGCCTTCTGTCCTCTTCTTGTCCAATCCCCTTTCTCTGACTGGTCCCATTTCCGCCGTGGAGTGGCAGCTGTGTTCACCATAACTTTTATTTCATTTTTGGTCTGTAGTGTGTGATTATGAAATTGTTAATTGTGAATAGAATCAAGATTGTAAACTAATTTTTAATAGAAGAAAGAAATATATACTTATAATGTATTTATGGCTCAGATGTACTGTAATTCAGATTTATTGTACCGCTTCCTTGATTTTTAACTATGCACTGTAATGAGGCACTTGCCCCTCAGCAGATGCAGCCTTTCTAGAATGGTTCCCTTCAGTGAGTGGCTCATCTGAAAATTATTTTTAAAAAATCTGTTTGTCCTTGATTAGCCAGGATGTTATTGAATGGTAGTATAAGCCATTCTCTCCATTTGTCTGGACTGAATGCTGGGATCTCCATTCCTTAATCATTGACTGCACGAGACATGACAAACTGTGATTCTGCAGTCCAAAGCAGGCTTGCCCAAGAAAGCAGTCGATCTACAAGAAAATGGTCATCTAATAACCATTGCTGCTGAGTTGAGAAGTACATAACAGCCAATATGACTAGTAGTAGCTGTTGGCCTATTTATCCTACATGTGAAATCTCTTGTGAGACAAAGAAGATTGGAAAGAGTCAGAAAAGTTAAGGCTCCTAAGCATTAGACCCCACCATCAGAACAGCCATTGTTTCATGACAACACCATAAAGTCACAAATGGTAGAACAGTTTATTTAAGTCATATCTCCAGCAGCCTCAGGAACAGATTTCTGGCCATCTGGTCATTCACCCAAAGCAAAATCTCCTGTCTGATGGATAGCCTGGGGTTTGTTTGCAAGACCTAACAGAAAAAAATGGTCAAAAGCATCCTTGCACCTTGACCCAGCACTCAGCATTAGCAGAGTATCTCTGCCCCATTTTAAATGCTGCTCTCTGCCTGAGCAAATTTGAATAAGCCATACTGTATAATATATAGCCAGTAGCATATGGTAACTCTATTCTTTTTTATTATTATTGTATATGTCTGTTTGCCTGCATATTCCTTTCTTTTGATTTGCCCATGGCATAGAACTCTTGCTGTCTATTCACTGATCAGCTTTTCCTAAATTCAAAACCCTGAGATGTCCAGGAGAAGGGAATCAGCTTTGAGTAACTTAAACAAATGGTTTCTGGAGAAAGAGGCTGTCGGATGAGGGTAAATACATGTGGAGATCTCATGCTCATACAGTACACTGTACCAAATGCATCATTTGCCAGATGTAATGTGGCTGCTCTTGTGCTAATTCATATCCAGCAAAGGCTAGGGAGACACTAAATAAGCAATAGGAACATCAAGAGAGCACTTTCGACTGGGGACCAAATAGCATTGCTAAGTCCTCCATCAGTCACCGTATCTTTATTCTGTTCTTCACAAAGATGAGACCGATGGGGTTCAGCCATCCCATGTAGATAAGATACTACAGCCTTAATTCTGTCAGCAGTTAGATTCGCTTCCCTTAAGATCTCTTTAGCATCAGCATGTATTTGATTTGGAATCAAAGGACAAAAAACATCCTGATTCTGGCCTAATTCATGCTGTCCCAAAGTCTGTTTATCTGAATAGTCCCTCATTCTCTTGATAAGGACTGTACATATCAAAAGCACCATAAGATCAAGGAATTTCTTGTCCCATCCTGAGTGTTTATTTCTGGGATGTGGGTGATGATCTGGAGCTTTCATAATAACAATCCTGATTTCATATGGCAGCTAATATAATTTCCATGCTACTTGCAAAATTCTCTGTCACAATGTTTTGCCTAATGTCACTTTTAACATCTCCGTTTAGGAACTTATTAAAGGATTACAAGACCATTAGATCTTCTTGTGATCAGTCCAGAACAAAGTCTGGCCAAGATGAAGTATCTGCTATTGACAAGTGCCTCATTGTAGCTTTGCCTTTTCTGTCCTAGTATTTCCTTATCACAATGATGTTTACATGTGATTGCTATAGAGCTTACTGTAGAATGTACATAGTGACACATTTAGGGTGGGTAGGACTGTCCTGTCCTGTGCTGTACTGATGTTTTCAGAGAACAATCAAACAACAACAAATAATAATAACCACCCCAGCAACTAATAAGTGGAATTCTTCCATCTCCTGGCTTAGTTACAAAAGATATCAAAAAGTTCAGAACTAGAGTTGGTCAGAGAGATGGAAAATGCATCAAATTTTAAGCGTGTTGAAAGTGTTGAATGCAGCTGGAAAGAAAGAGTTAAAACAGTCCTTCTGTTTGGAAGGTGCTGCTTCTAGCCCAAACTTGCTTGCAAATGTGGCTTATCTGCTTTTATATCTCAAGTTAATTTTCAGAAACTGGACTTGCCAGTGATATTAGGGCATGCAAGACATGCTCTTTGAAAGGAAGGAAGATCCTGTAATGCACATAAGCCTCTCAATCCTAGCTGTAGGGAGAGGTGCAATAAGTGATCTTTGTTTTGCCTGAAGCCTATAAAAATATATTTTTTGTGCGAGAAACTTCACTAGGACTTTATGCAATATGCACGTATGTGCACAAACGCACACATGAATGAGAGGTAAACAGTGGGGCATTGAGCCCTTCAGCATCTGCAAGTTCAGCAGTGTTGAATGTAGAACCTGAGTGGGATGGTTTGCAAAGCACGCACATTTGTCCTGGTTACAGCATATCAATACCCGCAGCTTATGCTAATTGCTATTGGAAGCACAGCTAGTTTGCATCACCCACACAGGGAGCAATGTGTAAAAATCCTTTGTTCATATTTATTCTTACGGTGACTTGGGAAATTGTAGTGTGTTGACAGAAGAATTTTAAGCAAACTCCTGGATCAGAGTACAGGAAGAACAAATGCCGTCCCAAATCTTTTAAAGCAGAGAGATATACCAAAGTTTGTATGAATAAATAAGTACAATGTATTTAACTTTTGGTATGTAGAGCACTCAACTACAGTGCTCCATAAATATTGTAAAGAGTAATTATGAAAGGCTATTGAAGAATGGCCAAGTTCCATATGACAAAGTGATAAGATCAAATGTGTAAAGTACCCAGCTTTATACTCCTGCCTCTGAATATCAGAGTACCTGAATAATAGACTTGTGATCCACTAAACCAAACTCAGACTGTCATCCGGTCTCCTGATTTTGCTCCTTGCCTGGGAGTGTGAGAGATCCCATAGGCTTGGATAGGCAACTGATAGTCTTTGATTACATTGGTGGGTCAACAAATCTACAATACAACATGAGCCTTTTTTTCCATGCAGTAAGAGATCTATTTCCTTTCCTTAAAATAAGGAATTAAGATGAGCTTTATATCTTGCTCCAGCCATCCTTGCTGCTAATGTGTTCTGGCAGATTCCTCCTAAGGGCAGTTATATCCAGCACATTTTGGTTCTCTAAGGATAGTATGAAGAGGTCCTCTGGCTAAAAATGAATGTATGCTGTCTCTCAGCTTAGGGGATTCATTTCTGAAGGCATCATGTTCTTTGCCCCTTTTATAAAGAGTATGCTGCTGGGGTCCTTTCTGCAAAGTTTGCCTAACTTTCTTCTGTCCTTGTTTTAATTATATGCATAATGCCAACACCCCCATGTTCATGGGGCAGGCCTAGCCATAACAATGAGCAACAGAACAAATCAAGATCTTGTGAGAACACATGAGAAACCAAATAAAGAGAATCAATTGTCCAGGGTTTTTCGGAACAAAAGGGTGTATTAAGAAAGGCAATCATGAGGGAGACATTTATTTTTTTAAACAAAATTATATATGTTTGTAGGGGTGTGTGTGTGTATGAGAGAGAAAAAATCTTTCCTAATTTTCTTTTCTTTTTTTCTTTTTTCTTTTGGAAAATCAGGAGAAATACCTTAAGATAGGAATAAGTCACAAGCCATTTATTTTCTCTTGATCCTTTAATAACGATCACTTTATGTGAAACACAAGTCAATATTGATAAGTCAACTGAAAACTTTGGCAGAAGTAAGACTGCAGTGTTGTAAAGAGACTGCACAAGAAGAACTGGATTCTGTATCTTATTTTCACTGCCAGTTATTCAAACAGTTGTCTTGTTTTCCCTCTGACCTATTCTACCTCCATAAAACTGGTATCGGCTTTGTCTTTGTTTTTGTGGTGAACTCTCAATTTTCTCAGTAGTAGCCCATTCAAAAAGCCATACAGGAGTCAGTATGAGTGTGTGCATGGCTGTGTTTAATGTGGCATTAATTTACTATATGAAAATAGGAAGGAGGTTAGCATTTCCTCAGTTTATTTTTACAAGATAGTCCGTGTGTGATATTCTTTATCAATGTAGGCATACCAAGCCCCATTTTCATTTCCATGTTTTCTGAATTTTTTGCAAAGAGCTATTTCTTTCTCATTTGTGCAACTTGACTGGGTTTTTTATAAATCCTTACAATATATCGATACCCATATAGCATTTGGGAATGCCCCTTTCTTGATATTTTTGTGTATAATTTCAGGTACCTCTTTGTTCTGAAGACAGTGTTCGCCCTCCTTATCAAAAATAGCTAGGGGTTTATTATGCATTCTGCATTCTATTTCTGATTAGCCGAAGAACATGGCCTAACAGTGAGCAGCTGCAAAAGGGAATTACTAATTTATTCTAAGACAAATGCTATAAGAATGTAATATATATTAAAAAGATGTTTTAGGGCATATGTTGAGCAAAATGGCTTAGATGTCAAAGGCTGTGTGGGAGTTCATGTGATGAATTGAACTTCCCTAAAATCCTTATACGTACAGGTAGTCCTCAGTTCGTTTAGTGATTGTTCGAAGTTACAATGGTACTGAAAAAAGCGACTTATGACCATTTTTCACCCTTATAACTATTGCAGCATCCTCATGGTCACGTGAACAAAATTCAGGTGCTTGGCAACTGACTCGTATTTATGACAGTTGCAGTGTCCTGGGGTCAGGTGATCATCTTTTGCGACCTTCTGACAAAAGTGGTCAATGGGGAAGCCAGGTTCACTTAACAACTGTGTTGGTAACTTAACAACTGCAGTGATTCATTTAACCACTGTGGCAAGAAAGGTTGTAAAATGGGGCAAAACTCACTTAACAACTGTCTCACTTAGCAACATAAATTTTAGCCTCAATTATGGTCATAAATCGAGGACTACCTGTATACGGAAACCATTAAAGTTTTGAGAAGAATCTCAGTGAATATTAGAGCAAGTTTTAAATGTCCCAGGTGTAATATTTAAACCTCACTTATGCAAATCTCTATCATTAAAGGCATCACCTTGTCACTCTAAGATTCAACCCAAGTAATCTTGATAGCATGCCCGTATTATCTGCATCAGTCCTAGGTTCATCTGTCTGTGAGAATCATGCATTAAGTCAGCCTATGAACCATTGTGTGCAGAAAGCTATACACAGTGTAGGAGATGACCCATTTTTCAGTTGCGTTGCCATTGCTGCAGGCTCCTCAAATCATTTGGCAGCTTTGGAAAAGACTAGACTTCTCCATCTGCCCAGAGCTCCATGTGCATCAAAATGCACCCGGACCAGTTCATAAAGGTGCTGCCTTTTGAGGAGGGTCATTTCACCACTGAAAAGTTTAGAATTCTTAGAATACTTTTTTTTTCTTTTTTCCATTTCCTCATGTGTATGATACCGATTGCGAGACAAACCACTGGAAAGACTGATTTTAGTACAGGAGCTGGTGCTTTAGGAAGCATTATTTCACACAATGATCAATTCATGCCCCTCTTTGCCATGTGTGTTTATGTGTGGATGTGAGGCAGAGCGTTTGAAGGAAGCTAAATTGATGCATTTTTTAGAGAAAGGTGTAAGAATTTCACCTAAAAGAGGGGCACATTTGCTATATGTTATTTATAATAAAAATTATAAAGATTTTACTGAGGGTTGGTTTTTTTTCTTTTCTTTTTTTTCTGGAGAACACTGCTAATAATTAGAAGGGCCCAATTCTGCCATGTTTTTACAGGTATTAACTAAGTGGTAACTTACTTCTGGGTAAGTAAAGGCAGCAGAATTGACCCCTTTGTAATCTATACAATCAAGTTTTTAGTTTGGTGTTTTAAAAGAGTAGTAGAAGATTTTAATATTTCACTTATTTTCTCCCCAGTTGTATTGTTTTGTCCTTATTTATGTAATATACTTTAACCTTAATTGGCATACATTTTATGCCTTTCTTTTGTTATTGTCATTTTTTAAATAAATATTTCTTTCTAGTGTGATTTCAACGTCAACCTTCTAAATAAGAGAATGTTTTCTTGTATTTTTACATTGTCAGATTCTATAGTTTCGTAGATGATTTAACCAAATTGCTCAATGTATTCTCTATATCTATCTAGTGAGTATATAAAAGTTCTATTTTAAATTATGTAAATACTTCAGAACTGGCTTCTTTTTGAGACTCCCCCATTGCGGAGTTAATTGTTTACATCACAAAGACTGTAGAATCTCTACATTCATGTACTGTAAATAGTGAAGTGATCTGCCTATAAATAAATAAACCATAACAAATATACCATAAAGTTCATCGTGTTTAGTTTGATTGTAATTCTGTGTGGAATTGTACATATGCTCAACGAGTGGTTCAAGTCATGAATTTCTGTGTTGGTTAAGCTAGAACCTGTGGTTTGCAATAAAAATGTATTATACTTACCTATATAGAACTACACAAGATTTATATAGCTCCAGTATGTTCAGTAGAACTTACTCTCAGTAAGTATAATGTATATAAATTAGATATGCAATCATTTGAAGATTAACTGCTTAATTTTAAAGCCTATGGTTACCCTGACTTTGCTATCCAATTAAATGTTTTTATGTTGAGAGTTTTTACTTTAGTAACACGTAAGAATCACTGCTTAATTGTCAGCTTATCAGAATACATATTAATTACACTCAAAATGTTGATTTACCTCCAGTCTCTTTTCTTTCATCATTTCTGTTTTTGACAACTTAATAATAGGGCTTGTGTTACAGCTTCACACTTTCCTGATGATAAAAGGTATAGGCCTTCAGGCCTTCTAATCAGCCTGAGAAATTAGTGAAATGTTGCTGATCCTGTCGGATGCATTCTTTACTAGAGTGGTTTTTGAAGATTTATTGGTTCACAGATCTTGAAGCTGTGGGCTATTCTGATATTTTCTCCAGTTAGTTATATTATAGCCTAGAACAGGGGTCCCCAAACTTGGCAACTGTAAGACTTGGGGACTTCAACTCCCAGAAGTCTCCAGCCAGCTGGCTGGCTGGAGAATTCTGGGACTTGAAGTCCACAAGTCTTAAATTGCCAAGTTTGGAGACCTCTGGACTAAAACAAAAGATGAATTGGATTACCTCCTAACTCAAAAACTTTCAGTTGTTCTGCGCATTCCTATTAACTCCCTGGGTTCTCCAACACCTGGAACATTCAAATTCTTGGATAGGTGTAAGCATGTAAATAGGGCTTAATTATTCTGCCTCTTTAAACATTTTTTAATTTTGTTAAATTTTTTAATTCTAACATTTTAATGTTAGGATTATGCTATTTTTACATTTTAATGTTTAACTGTATGTTGAATAGCATCCCTCTTTGAAATGCAAAAAATGAATAAATTAATAAAACCCGTAAATAGGGCAGGGCGAGGATCTATCTGGGATTACTCTTACTGCAAATATGCAAAAATGTTCTTCATGCCATAGAGACTTGGTAAAATATTGACAAACCTCAAGGCATCTGTTCCTGGAACATGCTGCATGTTGATTCTAGATCATGAATTAAAGAAGTGATCAGTTTTGAAGAAAGGTTCTTTCAAGTACTTAGTACCAGAATGCACAGAGTAAAAACTTTAAAAGCCTTATGGAAGAATTTCTCCATAATACATTAGTTTAGAATCCATGGAATGATACTCTCTAGTTGACTCTACATTGCAGATACTACCTTTGCTTTCTTATTGTTGTGCCTTTAAATTACTTGGATGATACTTTTGCAACCCCTTGAATGTTCCTATATATCCACCAGGAATCTAGTTAAAAATTCTCCCCACAGTTTTAGCTGGAGCAATCAAGAATCTGAGGTAACCACACAATCATAGTAGCACCAAGAAGCAATCTTTAATTCATTACTTTTTTCCAATAATTGGAATCCATTTTTTTTAAAAAAAGTTAGACAATATGGTGATTATGGTCACTCACTTTTATGCCCACCACTTTTCCTTCCACAAATAGCTTTATATCTATTGATCAATCGATATAGATAGATAGATAGATACATATAAATATACTAGATAGAGAGATAAATGATTGGAAAATACTATTACTGTAGGAATGTTTCCTGATAATCATCCTGCCATTTCTTCTCTAAGACACTCTTCCCCAAAAATAGCAATTAAAATGAATGTAACAACATCCATTCCTAGTTTTGATAGTGTGCAGCAAGTGGATCTCTGTAGGGAAAGTCCCTTCTAAGCATCTTTTCTAAATAGCATTCTAGATCCAGTGCACTAACTTTCAAATAAAGCCCAGCAAAAAACTTTAAGGGCATGCAGTCTAGCAGTCTTGGTAGTCCCAAAAGAGAGGCCTTCTAGACTAGTAGTCGCCAACTGGTAGGCCGTAGCCCACTGGTGGTCCGTGAGAAAATTTTGGTGGTCCCCAGAGAAATGTCACCCCCAGAGCACCCCCCCAAAGCAATTAATCCAGGCTGCACAGGAACACAAGGCTGCGCCGCCCACATGGCCCTTCCTCCCCGCCCACTCACTCCTTACCTGGCAAACTTGCCTGCTAAGTTTCTATTTTTCCTTTTTCTGACCATCAGCTGTTCTGCTGTGTCAGGAGATTTAGATTAGCTAGAAAGCAGGAAATCGTTGGATTTCTTGCTTTCTAGCTAATCTTTAGATCTTCGGCTCTGCTTTTAACCTTCCTTACGACTGAAGCAGTGCAGACTCAGCTAGTTGATTACAGAAACACAGATCTCTGAATGAATCTGTGATTCTGTGAGCAACTCAATCTGCTTGCCTGCTCTGCCTGATTTTGGGTAAAAGTTGCTCTTTTTTTAATAAAAAATTCAATATTTACACACATGGTGTTTTGTGAGTTAATTTTTTAAGTTTGCTTGCTAGCAAATTTTATGAGTTTGCTTGCAAGCCAATTTTTTGTGACTGACTGAGCTAGCCAATGGCAGATAGATAGATCTCTGAATGAATCTGTGATTCTGTGAGCAACTCAATCTGCCTGCCTGCTTTGCCTGATTTTGGATAAAGTTTCTCTTTTTTTATAAACAAAATTCAATATTTATATAAATATTTATAATATTTACAAACAAGCCATGCCCAGGCAGTCACATGACCACCAAGCCACACCCACAAATTAGGCCACAACCACAGAACCGGTTGTTAAGAAATTTGAATCCCACCCCTGCCTCTGTGTGTTTGTGTGTGTGTGTGTGTGAGAGAGAGAGAGGGAGGGAGGAAGGAAGGACTGTGTTTCTCTTCATGAAGCTGTGCCTATGCTTGAAATAGATATCCAAATTGGTATCCAAAAGTAAGTAAGTCATGAGCTTTGAGATGTTTCAATATTTCTCTTCTCTTGTTCCCTTCCCAGGATATTATTACGGATATTGCATTGTTTCTGAAATTAGACACGTTATGCAAACATTAAAAAACACTATGGTTCTTCTAAAGCAGGGGTGTCAAACTCAATTTCATTGTGGGCCGCATTAGGGTTGTGTTTGACCTCAGGAGGCCGGGGTGTGCATGGCCAGCTTGAGGTCACTCGTGTCAGGGGTGCCTATGGTGGCCCAAACACTCTGCAAGAAAAAAATGGGTTCCTGAGCTCCATTTTTGGCTGTGACAGCCTCCTGCAACTCTCTGCCAGTGAAAACAGAGCTCGGGAGGGCCACATGTGGCCCTCCTGAGCTCTGTTTTTGCTGGCAAATGCACCACAGACCAGTCCTTCGCTGTTTCCAGGACAACCTCACAGGCCAGATCTAAGCACCTGGTGGGCTAGATCTGGCCCGTGGACCTTGAGTTTGACACCCCTGTTTTAAAGTGTGGAGGAAGAAATATACCCAGACATACATACAAATTGCTTGATGATATGAAGGGCCAGGATGATATGTTGGTGAGTTACCAGATGTGGCTAGGATCACTTGGAATCCATAAACATACTGAATTTCCAGACCAAAAAAAAAGTGGATTCAAGGTTTCAGAATATACAGTAGGTACAAAAGATGGAATTATTTGAGAGTGGGCTCAAAATGTGGCATAACAGAAGTATCAGTAAGAATCAATACCTTCCATTTTGGATAGGAAAGCGTTCAATAGTCTGGACCCAGAGAAGAGTACAGACCTCAAGATTATTTTCTAGCACTTTATTGAATTAACTCTTATTGACTGACCAATAGCGAGACAAGACATGGAAGGTGAATAATTACAGAATGCAAAATATAAGGCTGAGAAATGTTTAGAATTTATTGCAATTAGTCCAATCTGTTCTAGGGTGGAATCACGAACAAAACCTAATTTTCTTACCAAAAGAAAAAGACTGGCCAATTAATGGAGAATATAGTTGGTTAGTGGGAAGTACTTTGGAAGTTGAGACAATTAGTTGCATTTTCAGTTCAAGGGGACCAACTTTTTTTAACTTATTTAAACAATTAGCTTACATTGCTAGCTATACATATAGGTAGCTTTCTTCTCCTGTCCTTAGCAGGCTTCAAATCTTTAGCAACCTTATAAAAGAAAAAAACAGAATATTTTAATTTCTCTATAACAACTGTTCCACCACTGATTGTCCTCATTGGAAATCCAAGATGAGTCATAAGAACAGGTAAGATGGATCATCTGTCGACTAGAAACTACATATTTGATTTAATTAAAATAACACCTTCCAAATCATTTAATAAAAATATTTTGCAGATCTGATTTTGTAGTTCCCTTGTTCTAGATGCAAAATCTTTATCAAGCTACTTCAGATGAATATTGGAGCTTTAAAGTTTAGAAGAATTATGAGAGAGAATCAGAATTATGTTATAGTAGGATTCACTTGGATCAGCAGACTTTTAAAGACACTGGGTCCCAAATACAGAGACTTACATTCTAAGAAAACAAATCCAAACATCCAAACACATTCAGAATAGGTAAAATAGGGATAGATTCCAACTCAGAATGGAAACTTCACTGCTGAAGTTCTGATAATCCACCAAGCCCAATAAACATTGGGTACAAGTGCAGATCATGCTAAGCTGTTATTGACAGTAGGCCAAGGGTGTTATATGAAACCAGATCATAACTTGGATATTGGTTTGGATGAAAGTCTTAGCCATAACCTGAAACCATGGTAGGCTACCAGGATGCAAAAATCCATAAGATCACTACATGGCAGCAATGCCAGCTGCCATCTAAAAGCCATTTGGATTTTTTCAACTCAGATCTGCTCATATTACCTAAACTATGGCTTTGCTTATTTGCATATAATTAATATATTATGTGAGCAAATCACATGATAAATAACATTGCAGTAATTCACAATTACAATTACAAAAAATACAATATATTTTTTCAAATACATTTATAATAACCGTTAGTACAAGTCACATTCTTGCTTCCTTCCAGTAACCATTATCCAGTACACATTTATAATTAACTCAGCAAGAAAGGGGTGTGGGGGTTGCCCAGCGAGATGCAATAAAAATGTCAGCCTAATATGCAGCTGCTGAAAAGGCAAAGTTTATGTTAGAAAAGAAAAAAAATAGAAGGACCAAGATCCAAATGCAGGAATCAATACATTCCTTGGGCCTTTTAAGTGCTCTCAGAAAGGAAGGCAGAAGTTTATTTAAATGACTGAAAAACAAAAGCATGCATTGGCTGATTACATAAAGACAACCAAGAACAAGCACTGCAAAATTGAAACTGTTAAGTTTGCATGGAGAGTCAAACGCAGGGAGCTTCAGATAAGAGTTTATTCAGTGACTACAGCTCGAATGGACCCGAGTTGGCTGGGCTACGGCTGCTTCTTATAGCCAGCAGCCGTAGTTGCCAGCCAATGGGCGTGCAGGGTTTCTTCCCACACTATTTAAACCAATACCATTTAACATTTTACAAGAACAGTTCAAATAAACCAATAACATTCAAACCTACATACATAACAGAAACAGTAAATATACAGGAAATAATAAGTGAATATTGAAATAATGTAATAAAAACAAGAACTGAATGTTGGCAAGGAAAAGCATTGCATCATGGTCAGATTCTATAAAAGATCAAGAGGAAAGTGGATAAAGAGAAAACCTGGCAACAGCTTTCAAAAGGGGTACTGTGTTTTAAAAAGAAACTGAAGAATTGATTTTTATTACTCAAATGGAACTTAAAACTAATGCAATTAAGGCCAGCACTGAAAAATTATCAAATAATTCAAAATGCAGATTGTGCAAAGAGGCAGAAGAAATAGTAGGTTATATATTTAACTCATGCAAGAAATTTGCACAAATTGATTGTAAGTAATGATATAACATAATCACCCAAATGATTATCTTGAATATCTGGAAAAATTATCATGTGCCAGTAATGAAAAATTAGTGGGAACATGGGGTTGAAAAAGTAGTTAAAAATGAGCAGGTTAAAATATTATGGGATTTCTGAATGCAAACTGATAAAGTCTTGGCTCATAACACCAGATTTTATTGTGCTTAAAAAAAGTAGGTAATTGATGTAACAAGAACAGGAAATAGTACAATAGAGGACAAAGAATTGGAGAAGATCACAAAGTATAAATATCTGAAAATCAAAATTGAAAGATTATGGAATAGACCAGCCATGGTGGTCCTAGGGCTTATCAGCACAATAGACAGCTATACCAAAACAATATTGGATGGACTTGAAAAATCTGCACATTGGCAATATTTCCATCAGTTAATTACAAAAGACACCACTGCTTGGATCCACATATATACTATATTGATACATTATGACATCCTAGGTTCTCGGGAAGAACTCAATGCGTATGAAAACCAACACCATCTAAAGAAATTACAGCTGTGATTTTCAATAATAATATTGAAAATAAATAATGATCTGTTATTACAAATCAATACAATAAGAAGAGAATATCTGAAAAGAATGTATCAGTCCTGGAAAGGACAACATTCAGAATAATTTTTTTAAAAAAAGAACAGAGGATAGCAGATAAATATCAATTTTATAATATAAAATAAAGGATTCAAAGAAGCAGAACTAGAAGAACTGCAAAGACCACACCTAGAATACTGCATCCAGTTTTGTTTACCACATTATAAAAAAGATGTTGAGACTTTAGAAAAAGTACAGAGAAGAGCAACCAGGATGATTAAGGGACTGAAGGCTAAAACATACAATGAACGGTTGCAGGAACTGGGCTTGGCTAGTCTAGTAAAGAGAAGGACCAGGGGAGACATGATAGCAGTCTTCCAATATTTGAGGGGCTGCAACAGAGAGGAAGGGGTCAAGCTATTTTCTAAAGCACCTGTAGGCCAGACAAGGAATAATGGATGGAAACTGAACAAGCAGAGATTTAACCTGGAAATAAGGAGAAACTTTCTGACAGTGAGAACAATCAACCAATGGAACAGCTGGCCCTCAGGAGTTGTGGGAGCGCCATCACTTGAGACTTTCAAGAAGAGATTGGACTGCCATTTGTCAGAAATGGTGTAGGGTCTCCGCTTGGGAGTTGGACTAGATGACCTACAAGGTCCCTTCCAACTCTGATTATCTGTTATATGTTATCTACCCAGGGCGGGGAAGCCCTGAAGTAGCCCAGAATGTAGGGGCAGATAAAGGGGAGTTGACAGGAAAGGAAACCAGCATAGCTGTTGAATCACTTTTAATCCCAAACCAGGCACCTTCCCCTCTGCCTACTCCTGAGAAAGAACAAAAGTAAACTTTAACTAAAAAGATAAATTGAAACAAAAAAATAACTAAACATCTAGAACAAAACAAAAATGACCATTCAAAGTTGCCTCCATTGAAGCTTGTTCCAAAGAAACCATTGGATAAGTATTAAGAGACACCAGTATTGTAATCTATATATATATATAAGCAAAATACCACTCACGCATCATCACAAAATCTCCAGAACCGTAAAGCCTACAAACTTGGAATTTGGCACGTATATTCCTCTTGGCTTCTAGGTGCTCACTAAGAAAGGATTTTTTGAAATGACCATCAGACAATTAGTATTTCGTATATTGTTATTAACACGCTCTGATGCTAAGGAGTTCTACTTCCCCTCCCCACCTTAAAATAAATCTGTTCCAAATGCAAAACACAAGCAGAGGAGAGGAGTTTCAGTTTCAGTTTCAGAGCACCAAGTAGCTTTAGTACAGAGCTAAGCCATGCCCAGGCTCCTTGCTGTCTCCTTCTTGCTCACATAGCAAACACTGTTTCAGTTTCCAAACAGCCCTCAACTCAACAGCCCACATAGCTTCGTAGTGAAGCATGGGTATTGAGCTAGTATCAAATATAAGCATCAGTTCACTGCAAGAAACAAAACAACTAATGTACAGTGCAGTGGCAGCTGTAACTGAATATCTTAGATGCAAAATCAACAAAAGAAGAAAAAAGCAAACTGTACCACAAAAATGTAAGATCAGCTGGAAAATAAGATCAGCTTGCTAAGATCAAATGCAAGCAAGCTAGAACAGATGAAGAAAACTAAGCCTTCAAAATACTTCCCAGAACAGATGTCTTCTTTCAAATAACAGGTTTGCTTACTCTTAACCAGGGGTGGGTTTCTACCGGTTCGCACAGGTTCTATAGAACCGGTTGTTAACGTCACTGGTAGTTCTAAGAACCGCTAAAACCGACCCCTGCTTGGCCCTGCCGCTCTCCGCCGCTCCTACGGGCCAAAAACCAATTTTTATTACTGCGCATGTGCGAAAATCCCTTCCTCATTCTCCCCCACCTGCCCCTCCCTTCACTGCCCCGGCCCCCACCCCTATCCGCCACTCCAAAGTAAAAACAAACCATTTTTTTAAAAAAAACAGGTTTTTTTTACTGCACACAGGTGAAAATCCCTTCCTCATTCTCCCCTGCCTGCCCCTCCCTTCGCTGCCCCTGCCCCCGCCCCATTAGCCTCTCCAAAGTTGAAAAAACCCTGTCTTTTTTTTTAAAAACAGGTTTTTACTGCGCACGTGCAAAAATTCCTTCTTCATTCTTCCCCACCCACCCTTCCCTTCGCTGCTCCAGCCCCCGCCCCTATCCACCACTCCAAAGTAAAACCCAGTTTTTTTAAAAAACAGGTTTTTTTACTGCGCACGTGCGAAAATCCCTTCCTCATTCTCCCCCCCACCCCACCCTTTGCTGCTGCAGCCCCTGCCCCTATCCACCTCTCCAAAGTTGAAAAAACCCATTTTTTAAAGAAATGGTTTTTTTTTACTGCGCACCCGCGAAAATCCCTTCCTCATTGTCCCCCACCTGCCTCGCCCTGCCCCTACTTATAGCGCATGTGCGCTAAGTACAAAAATTTTCCTGCCCAGCGCCATCGCTCACAACAACAGCAGCAGCAGCCCAGCCAGCCAGCCCAGCCAGCCAGCCAGCCAGCCGTCGCTGCCTGCCTTCTGCTGCCCTGCTGAGTGAGTGAGGGTAAGCTGCAGCCCCAGTCGCCACCACCGCTAACCGTCCTCACCTGGCCGGCCTGCCTCCCAGGCCTGCCTCCCAGGCCTGCCTTGCCCGGCCTGCCTCCCGAGTCCCAGCCATCTTAAAGAAGGCGCAAGCCATCTTGATTTTTCTTTAAGCAAAGGAGAAAGAAACATCAAGATCAATAGTAAAATAATTTTTATTTATGTATTTATTTATTTCTATAGTATCTGTTTTGTTCTTATGCTTAATAAAAACAAAAACAGATAGTAAAAAAATAAATAAGCACATAATAATAAAAGCAACTTACCAAAAGGGAGACAGGCAACTTCTTGTTACATTGATGTTATACATTATCTGTTTCTGCTTAAATCAATATATAGCAGCATCAATGTAACGAAGTTGCATGCATACATAAATGGATTTTTTTAAAAATAAAAGTGTTTTTTTTAAACATAAACAAAACAAACATAAAACATAAACCATCTTCAGTTACATAGTGTGTTGGTTGGTACAAATCACTTGTGCACAATTTCTTCCCTTCCAATTTGTATTAATCCTTATATCATAAATCCACTATATATATTTATATTATTACTATTATTACTTACTAGACTACTAATGTTATATCATTTTATGCAAGCAAATCACCATTTTACTTAATCTACTTTATAATGTTCATTTCATCATCACCAATCTATTCTATAACAATATATCCTTACTTTACCTTACCTCTGTAATTCTATTATACTTATATTAAGTATTATAAAATATTTCATAAATGAAAAAGCAAAGCAGAAACAAATATCAATAAGTACAGCGCTGTAACAGAAAAAATATTTAAATTTCTTTGTATTGACTTATTTCTAATTTTGTTAATTATATCAACATGTTTATAATTATCAACCTTCTGTATTTAATTCATACATAGCAATGATCATTCTCCACCTAATTTCTACCTCTTATCTCTATCCATTTCTGCACATTGTAATTTTTTAATTTCATTTTCATCTATGGGAATCTCTTCATTTTCCCACTATTGTGCAAACATAATTCTAGCTGCTGTTAACACGCATAACATTAAATATGTATTGCACTCCCTTTATGTGGGTACCAACAAAAATATTTCTGGTTTTAAAATTTAAATCTATATGTTGCTTTACCATTTTTACTAACCTAGACACTATATATCCTCTTGAATAGCTACACTAGCAGTGCCTAATACTGAATTCATATATTCCAGTTTTTTAAACTGAGGAATAAATTTCAGAAAAAGAATTCAGTCTTGCTCTGTGAATGTGCCTATCAATTCCATTTGTAATCTAACGTCTTCGATGATATTGTACTATTATCTTTTTTTTGTACTATATATATCTGCATAAGGCTGTAAAAAGCTTCAGTATATTTTTAAGCTGCATTCTAAAAGGGTTAGGCGACCAAACATGGCTTCCCCCTGGCTTCTCTCTCTCTGTTATAGAGAGAGCATTCCATCCTGGACTGTTGGTCCAGGTAGGTAGTCTTGGCTAGGAAAGATTTTTGTGCTACTACTGGCACAAAATAACAACTCCCTTGGTTTGTTAATAGTATTTCCATTTTAAGTGTTTCTTTTTCAATTAATGAATTGTAATTATGAAAATATTAGCCATTCTTTTATATACACAGTGCAACATCCTTTTTATAGACTGTCATTTTCAAATCCACTTTCAGTTCTGTCTCATTCTTGTCTGGTGAAACTTGTTCCTCTTCCATAACATCTTTTAAACACTAACTAGCTATAGTGTCAGGGAGTCTTAAAAGTAACTGAATATTACTGATCTCCGTTCCTCGCCTGCTTTCTTCGCTTGCCACTGCCTTCACCACTCAACTTACAACAACAATCGAGTCCAAACCACTGTTGATTTTTTGCAGCATATTGCCAAGATGAAAAGGCAAATGAGTTTGTCTGCTTTCTTCCACAAGAAAACAAAAGGAGATCCAAAAGAGTCACAACCACAACCATTGGAGTCTGAGGAAAGCAGAGCCAGTACATCATCCATCAAAGAAAGCGGAGCCAGCACATCATCACACAGCTGATGATACTCATGTTAAACACAAGAAAACTGTAACTTGGGACGATAATAGAAAAGCAATTTGGGAGTACTTTAAATAAGTTTTATTGTTTTTTGTAAAGTTTTGTTATGTAATAGTTTTTGATTAATATTTTAAAATGTTGTAACAATATAGTTTTGTATACCTTTTTATTATTTAAGCATTAAAGACATGACATAATAAACTACCTTTGTTTTGGTATAACTTTTTTAATACTTAGTCATTAGGGCAAAGAAGTGATGTTGAGTTGGCCTCACCCAGCCCTCTGCAGCCCTCCCCATAGCTACCCGCACCTCACCTTGCCCTCTCCAGGGGTCCCCAGGCCTTGGAAACTGCAAAAAGCATTTGCCAAGCAATTGGCCACTAAGTGAGCACCTGGTCATTAAGTGAGGACCACTTAAATTTGGGTTGCCAGCCACATGGCCACCTGCCTGGGCCTTGCCTGGGCCTCCCCAGGCCTTGGAAACTGGCAAAAAGCACTTGCTAAGCAATTGGCCACTAAACGACCACCTGGTCATTAAGTGAGGACCACTTAAATTTGGGTTGCCAGCCACATGGCCATGCCCACCTGTCACATGACCACGTAGCCACGCCCACCCCAGTCACATGACCACATAGCCACGCCCAATCAGCAAGCCACTCCCATCCCAGTCACATGACCACCAAGCCACGCCAACAAATTAGGCCACGCCCACAGAACCGGTTGTTAAGAAATTTGAATCCCACCCCTGCTCTTAACCATAGATGTAAGATTTTTTTTCTAATAGACAGTTGGCTAGATCTTAATCTGGAAAGAGTAAAATTTTATTCCTAGGAGACAGTGGTGATTAATAGTTTAGGTCACCCTCTTCGTGGCAATAGACTTAGCTGTCATTAATTGGACAATCTGGAAATATGGAATTTAAATGAGTCCTAGATGTTTATTTTGCTTAACAAGTTAATTATATCACTTCTTCAGGATTTTATGACACAGTGTCCATAAGCCAGCTGCTTCTAATGTCTATATGCTCCAAAATATATGACTATACAGTATACTTCCATATTTAAAAGATACCAGAAAGAAATGAGAAAGCCTCCCAATTTTCAATGTTAATTTCACAGTTGATAAGTTGCAGGAGTTCACTAGCCTATTTGGTCACTGAAGTGCAACAAGCCAAATACTGCTACCCTCCTCTATAGTTTAAAAGCAGTGGCATTTTTTAATGAGCAATCCTATCCACTTTTCTTATGCTTTGTAGGAAAAAGTGTTAATCAAACATAGGGGAGCATTTCTATTCTGGCAGTATAGTCCTTGATTTTTAGTATGCTATTTTCAACTACATCCATTTCTTACTGAGCTTCACAACTTTGACAACAACGCATACTATAATATTGCTCAGTTCATGTAAAGCTGTATTCTTTATTTGGGAAGAAATTCTGTGTAGAATGATAACAATGTGTAAGAAAGCTACTTGATATCGATAGATAGAATAGCAAATCTCTCAAGAGACAGGTAAAATTCCTGCAGGAATTTTAATACAGTGGTACCACTTTACATTCAGAGGGAATGCCTTTTTACAGAGCGGCTACTGAATAAAACATCCATTGCAAATTATCTGTTTTGCTTCCTTTTTGCTGTTTACTTAGAGTGGAAGATAAGAATAGAGATCAGCCGTGAGGTGAGCTCATTGTCCTCATATAACGTATTATGCAGGGGTTGCTTTTTTATGTGTGTGTGTGTTTGTTTGTTTGTTTGTTTGTTTGTTTGTTTGTTGTTTCATGGTGCAAGACAAATCACCTTTTATGTGGAAATGCAGGTCAGAACAGTTTCTTAGTTTGCATTTTTATATCTCGTTGCCCCAAATTTGTAATCTGAAGCACTGACTTTAAAACAGCAAATATTTGATTATGATACACAAATGCTGTAACGTAAATGATAAAGGTGTTGGAGAAGGGCCTTGAAGTTCCAGATTCGTGGCAACACCTTAGAAATAATTTTAGTGGAGATTCTCACTCAGCCTAACTCATAGGTTTGTTATAGTAATGACAAATTTAAAGAAAATTACTATCTTATACTTCAGAGACAAGAAATGGTATACATGCAGATGCAACAAATGAATATGTCCTGGTGGAACTGTCAGTCCCAAGAACAACGAACAACACATGGAGTTAATCAAGAAAAGTTTCCTTTACTGTTCTTCACCAATAGACAGAAACTTGCCAAGTTGAAGCAATGATTTGCATAACTATAGATATACTCTTGGAATAATTATTTTAACCCTCTTCCTATTGATCAAACTTTCCAAGTTCTGCTGCCTCTTCGTCCTCTGGAAAGCACTACCTCCCTTCTGGGAATCCAGACTGCATTCTATTCCAGGACCAATGTTTAGTATAAATTAGCAATGTGCTGCAGCTGCCAAAAAACATCTACATTGTCCTGGACTGCATCAACAGTGGGATAATATCAAAATCAAAGAACATGATAGTGCTGCTCTATATTTCACTGGTGGAGCCACATTGGGACTACTGCTTCCAGTTCTGGCACAATACAAAAAGGGTGCTGAGATCCTAGTAAGAGTGCAAGGAGTGGCAACAAAGACGATACGGGGGTTTGTAGCTAAATCCTACGAAGGGAACTTGGTATTTTTACCTAGAAGAGAAGACAAGGGAGAAATGATAACAGTCTTCCAATGTTGGAAGGGCTGCTACAGGGTAGAGGATTCTCAATAGCACCTGAGGGTAGAACAAGAAGGCATGGGTGAAAGCACATCAGAGGGGGATTTGACCTGTAAATAAGGTGAGAACCATCAAGCAGTGGGACAGCTTGGCTCCCTCCACTGTAAATTTCAAGGAAAGACTGGACAACCATTTGCCCAGCTTATCAAGAGCTGCACTTAGAAGGCAAGGGCTTAGCAGCACAAGGCAATGATAGCCAACAACTTAACAGCCAGTCATCAATACCCCAATCAACTACTAAAAAGCCACACACGACCAGGTACCATATAAATGCCACACATAGAATAGCCCAGAACACACACTCCGCTAGAGAGAAAGTCCCTGAGGATGGGCTCCAGCACGATTCCAAAAGCTCGGAAAACTTCTGGTCCCTGTGACCAACCCAGATTGGATCCTGGCACAGGCCTTCATTCATGGACAACCATTTGATTGAGATGTTGTGTGGACTCCTGTCTTAGTCAGCGGTTTAGACTAGAAGCTCTCCAAGGTCCCTTCCAGCCATATGATATTATGAAAAAAATCTATCTAGGTGATTACTGAGTCAAAAACAACTCAATGACACACAATCAATCAATTAATCACCAAGAGCCTGCCAGCCTAATTTTCTACGAATAGCACAGCATGTATGTGACAGAGAAGACAGATATGGAGGTAATGCAGAAAGAAAGCAATAAAGAGATGCAAACTTGTACACTGCAAACTTCAGTCACCATCAGATCCTGTTCCATCATCATTGTTTGTCGACTTTTCTTGTGAGTTAACAGGTTCTGATTAAAAAAAAATCCTGATGCTGATCAAAAACTTGCCTATGTGCTGACATTATTGGGGTATACTGTTCATGAGACAATGGGACTATGTTTTATTTCAATGGCCTTCGGTCTCTACCTAAGGTTCTTCTTGTTGAATTCATCATCCCCATTCACCAAATTCTTTCTTCACGGTGCAGAATAAAGGAAGAGTTACCTGGTCTCCTATTTTTCATCTCTATTCAGGGAGAGAGGGAGGGAGTGAGGGAGAGAGAGAGAGAGAGAGAGAATACAATATATACATGACAGTATATATAAATTCTTGCCTGCTTTTTATATCTCTCACTGTTTTTTCTTCAGTTTGTTTCAGCTATCCTTTTGATGTCTGATGTTTAATTAAACATCAAGCTATATTTTGTTTAATTAAATTTGCTGTTAAATTTAATTTGCGGTTTTAAAGTCAATGATGTTTAATTAAGTATCAAGCTATGTTTTTCGGGTTTTTTGCCAGCCAAAATGAGTTGTTTCATTTATGCTTACTCTGAGCTGGAGGTAAGGACTGACTGGGAATGTGCTAATGGGTGAAAATTGCCCATAGCAATTTGCCAACATTTCTGACTCTTAAAGTAAGGGAAAAGATACAGGGTCATTTGCCTAGCTCCCAAAACTAGAAAAGGCTTATTAGGAATGCTTTAGGAGACTTAATAAGAACTCCAATCTATTCCCAAGTGCAGTTAACTCAAATTCTTTTTGAGGAGGTCATTTCCGGAACATAGTTGATAACAAAAGTTTTGACAAATATATTGAAATCAGCATTTGCTACCTTGATTTTGAAATTTAACCCAATAGGCTGATAACTGTTGCTAAAGAGCAACAGTATCAGTGTTTCTAATAATGTCTAGGCTGCCTTTAAAAACATTCATACTACTCCAGAAATAATCAGTTTCGAATGCTATTGTGAAAAAAAAATCATGGTACTTTATAGTACTACCTCAATTTACAAAAATACAGAAAAGAATACATAAGACATCTAATTCTCTGAATCTGCCTGTAGCTTCTACAACATTTCATTTGTGGCTCCAACATATCTCAGAGTTGTTCTATCAAAAGGAGTTGTGATCTTCCTACCTTTCTCCTGCTAAAATAGAACATGTCTCAATCAATCTTCTTAAAATTTAGTGATGGGAAATGTAGTGTTGTGTAGAATGTGGCTGCAAGTGAAATTACCTTGTATAGTGTCTATGGCAGTCTTCTTTTACCTGGTGCTCTCCAAATGGTAACACAAACTGGCTGGGAATTCTGGGAGTTGAAGTCCCGACATAGCTAAAGATACCACATTGGGGAAAGCTATTAAACATCATTTATACCAAGCAACACAACTTCCTCACTACCAGGCCTTCTGTTCTTTACTTAGGGATTAAGTGCAATACAATATAAGCTCTTTGGATGAAAAAGTATCCTTCAAGAAACATGACCCAAAGCACCCTTAAGCTTTTACAGCATTTTATTTCAACCCTTCTAAAAAGTCTTTTACGTACACAGTCCTATTTAATCATCTCCAAATGGATATTATCCAAGCAATATTGCATAAGAAATCCACAAAAATAAGGTAGAGTCCACAGATCTGACTGTACTCTGAACCAAGCCAAGAGTTTCTTGCTCAGGTTGTACTTTCTTATCATGAACTCGGGGCATATTTGGACTCTTGCCCAGAGCCTTGGCTGCTGCAGTTGTAAATTACTGTTACACTAACCTCCTGCAAACATAGCATTCTTAATCTAAGGTTCATGCAAGGCTGACAATCAGTTGGCATGCACAATCTGTAATAAAAGAAAATTTCATGTTTTTCACAGAATATTGCCCCACATAAGAGCACTCAGATGTAACCCGTTGTGCTTCCTTGCTGCATAAGCCTGAACAAACAGGATGTATGACTAAGCATGTTTTAGCAATTCCAATCTAAGTCAACAGATCATGTTGTTGGTTATACTGGTACAACCAAGGGATTTTTAATTTTGTTTACAATGCTAATTTCCAGTCACTCAGAATGGCTGTACCAGAAAGATGGGTGGCATAGAAATTAAAGAAAATAGAAAATAAATAAAATGTCTAGCAAAACCAAATCACGTATACAATTACATCCTGGTATTTAGGTTTTGCAGATATTGTAGTTTCTACACTTCATAAAGCCAACACCCACCTTTTGTGGAGTTAATTATTAAGATTATCTATACAGCTTCCTCAACTTGGTAACTTTCAGATGTGTTGAGATTATAACTCCCAGCAGTTCCAGCTTGTTCGTTAGGCTAAGGAGTAATAGTTCTAACAGACTTGGAAGGCACCATGTTAGGGAAACCTAGCCAACCAATTCATTAAGAGAAAAAATTCTGAGGTGTTTCAAACATAATTGCATTTTGTGCACTGAATGCAGGAAACTAAATGAAGTATATGCTGAAAAAAACTGCTTTGTTATTCCACTGATCCAGGCATCATGGTTATATCCCTCCTTTATACATTTTTGAAGAACTTAATCTTAAAGTATACACTTTCCAAACCACAAACCTATCAGAGTTCTCAGTATCTTGCTTTTCATCTGAATTGCCACTCATTTGGGCCATGAAACTAATAGCATCTAAATCCACGAAAAGAAGCAGGTTGGTGGAAGAACATACCTTTTTAAAAATCAACATACCCTACACCTATTGTTTAGTTCTAAATATCACTGGAAGAATAGAGTATCAGGAAGACTAAATTAATGGGTTAAAATTACTTGAAAAGAGAGGTTCCCACCTTAGAATTTTATTCTGCAATTGTCCTGTCTTACTGGAACTTTATGAAGGAGCCAAAGTAATATGTTATAATTGTTGCTTTAATCAGAAGGATAAAACAAATGAGCTATAAGGCAATTTAGCCATGAGTAGGGGAACAATACAGATTTGAGAAACATACACCACGGTATTAATATTTTCAAACATTAAACAGCTTGAGAAAGCAAAGGCCTTAGAAACAATCTTGGGTTGGATCTCGGTATGTTTCACCTGGCCTAGTGAGTTGGTTCCCAGTAAACTTTAAAACTCCTCCTGCCACTGATATTTCTCCCTGCTCTCAACGGAAGATGAGAATGTATATGTACAAGTGACTGTAAGATGACCCTTTGAAAAAGATTTAGGAAATAAGAAAGGAGTCTATGGTTGCATAGCTACCTTACTGGGGGGGGGAGGTCCTGCCCCTCTGCATCAGTGGTGGGATTCAATTTTTTTACTGCTGGTTCTGTGGGCGTGGCAGGGGAAGGATACTACAAAATCTCCAATCAGAGGTGGTATTTGCCGGGTCTCCAAACTACTCAAAATTTCCGCTACCGGTTCTCCATAACTGGTCAGAACTTGCTGAACACCATCTCTGCTCTGCATGCTTACAATCTTTCTGCTGTCTACTTAAACAAGTCTTGTCACTTAAACAAGGTCTTTGTGATGAGAAGAAGGCTAGGTAAGAGTAGCAAGAAATGCATACTTTCTGGAAAGTGGCTTGGTACTGTACTGTACAATTGAACTTTGGAAGGAGATGGCTGGGTGGGGAGAATCCATATTGATGTAAAGCAATATGAATAGAACAAAAGAGTATATATAGCAAGGTGAAAAAAACTCAGTCAAGGGTAGAAATGAAGATGAGCATTTGCAAAGCTGTGAAGCAAATTGGAAGATCAGTATCTATTAGAAAATGAACTAGTTGGACTTTACAGAAGAACCACTCCTCAAGAAAGGGAAAGTTCAAAAATCACTGAACAACTTATTTATTGGGAACACTTTTTTGAATATAGGAGGCAGAATGGAAAGAGAAATATTTTCCATGGGATTAGTATGCTTAGAGAGGCAGAATCCCATGAAGTCTAGGGTGGAAAAATGTTGAAGACAATTCCTAAGGGACTGCAATTGATCATTCATACTTCAGTGAACTAAAACATTTTCAAGCTGTCATTTCCTCTTTCTGCAAAATTTATGATCATTACATATAGCTTTCATCTATCATTTTTTTAATTTTTAGTTTACACTGAGCAGTCAGTTCTCTTTTTCCCTGTGCCATTCCCCTTTTCTCAGCTGAGTTGTTCCGTTTTTACATATGTGCTCTCTAAAAGCATTTATGATATTTAGTTTGCTGACTTGTTAATTATGCTATTCTTCATAGAATAGTTTGATTACTTCTGATTTACTTTTTACAAATTCAAAATTAGATCTAGAGGACTGCAGCTAAATGAAGTCCCAAATGGTTGCTACTATGTAAGCATCAACATTATGTAATATGTAACATTAAGTCAATCAGATACTTGCTACAAAAATCCAAACAACTACTGGATGGCAGCAATACATAAAGCTGGTTTTTAATATGTTTTTATTAAAATTTATGGAAATAAAAAAAATAAGAAAAATAAAGATATAACAAAGGAGAGAAAAGATTAAAAGAAAAATATAGAAAGACAAACATTTAGAAATGAAAAAAGAAGTATAAGAAATCACTTTCCTTTTCACCATCAATATAAACAATATGAGTAATTTATCACCTTTCTCTGAAACTACAACAAAAGTTCTCTTATAATAATCTCATCTCTTATCTATAAACAAATTCTTGGAGCCTCATCTCATTATTCAATCCTAATCGGCAAAATTCCATTGTTGCCAGAAATAACAAGATGTGTAGTGTAACTTTAATCAAATAATCAGTTTTCTACTTTATATTTTCTACTTTTAACACATTAACATATCACTTTCTCTGAAAATACAAAAAAAATCTTCATCCCATATATCATCTCTTATCTATAAACAAATCTGGTCAACAAAAACCCATTAAGAGTTACTATATATACACACACACACCAGATATCTGCCTCTTCTACAACAATACTTCAAAAATTTAACACATCTTTTACACAAATTCAATTGACTCTAGAGGGTATTTTTTAGCTGAGCGAGCCAGTATTTTTCTGAAGACATTTCCTAGTTCATATGGCCAGCATGACTATATGCCAAAGCACACTGTTACTTTCCCACTGAAGTGGTACCTGTTTATCTACTCTCACTTTTGCATGCTTATGAACTGTTAGGTGGACAGGAGCTGGGGCAGGAATGGGAGTCTACTTTGTCATGCAACTCTCGTGGTCCTGAACCCAAATCTTTAATAGCTGAGCCATTGTGCTGTCCTCTACATCCAGTACATCTTTTTTTTCCATATCAGCCTTGTAGCTTGTCATTTTTAAATTCACATTTAAATCAGCCTTAATTTCAGTTTTGTTCAGTAAACTTTTTCCTTTTCTATAACCTTTAAATGCAGATTTATGGCAACAGACAACAACTTTTCAGTGCATTGTTCCCAAATATTCTTGAATTCTTCTGAAGTTAGAGTATTTTGCTCCATTTTGTATTAGTGGATCTCTTGGCCTTTAATTATAAATTAAAATATGGTAATTTTTCATCATGAAAACAATATGGGAGGTTAGTTTTTATGAAATATTATTTATCCATCATATTTACAAATTAATTATGATGCAAAAAATAAGTTGAAATTCTATAATTCTCCACTGGTTTACCACAATTGGCTATTAGAGAACAGAGAGCTCTGATTTGTTTTTCAGATTAGAAAAACACAAACAATTTTAATTAAACATGATTTGGATAAGAAATTTCCTTTAACAAACATTATTCTCCCAACAGGAAAGATCATTTATCTAACTTTTCATTTTTTATTTTTAAGGTTTAATGTGCCAATATTTCTTCACAGCCCATACTGTGCATAACAAAGTGATAATGCTGCCGTATAATTTTTAATTGAACCCAGTGGTATTTCTCTTTGCATAGAGAAGGCATGCCTGGGAAAGGGGATTGCTCCATTCCAGCCTACATCTCTAAATGCCACACACTGCCTACCACCTATTTATTGTTCATTTTAGAGGGCAGGAAATAGCAATAGCACTTAGACTTATATACTGCTTTACAGTGTTTTACAGCCCTCTCTAAGTGGTTTTCAGAGCCAACACCTTGCCCTCAACAATTTGGGTCCTCATTTTACCCACCTCGGAAGGATGGAATGGTAAGTCAACCTTGACCCTGGTGAGATTTGAACTGCCAAATTGCAGGCAGCCTGCAGTCAGCAGAAATAGCCTGCAGTACTGACTCTAAAAACTATGCCACTGTCGCTCATAAACTACAAAAGTAGTGGCTCATAAACTACAAAAACCCTACTTTTACAGCTGTAAATGCAATTTTTAAAATTAAAACTAGGGTTTTTTTAAAAAATATTTTTATTTTTTAAAAACAAAAATACAAATCTCTATTCACATTAACAGTGTTCGTGTCACTATTAATACATACCTCTCCTTTTATACATAAACATCAGCTCTTATTTCTATCCTCCACCCATTTGTACCACTTATCTCAAACCGCCTAATGGTCCAAATCATCTTTGCCTCTTAATTCCATTGTGAATTTATCCAGTTCTGCACAATCCATTATTTTTTGTTACCATTCTTCTTCAGATGGTATCTTTTCCTTCTTCCATCCCCATAGCGAAGGCTATTCTCGCCACAATTATGATATGTATAATGATGTATCAGATGACCTTGCTCAATTTTCCCTTAATTATTCCTAATAAGAATATTTCTGGTTTGAGTTCTAATTTGTGCTCTGTAATTTCTAATAACCATCTTTGTACCCTCATCCAATATTTTTTAACCTTTAGACACTGCCACCACATATGGAAGAATGTTCCTTCTTTGTGTTTACACTTCCAACATTCTGCTTTTGTGTTTGGATACATTTTGGCCAATCTTGCTAGGGCTAGGTGCCACCTACAAAACATTTTATATTGATTTTTTAAAATGCTTTAAACCCAGATCAGACAAAACAAGGAAATAGGTGGATTGAGGATTAAAGGAGAAGAATATAAAGTACAGGCATTTGGTGTTTTTTTATTGAAGAACCAATGGAGACAGGGATAAATTTATTACAAGAATTTGAGGAATTTCGGGCAGTAGCAGGATTAAAAATTAATAAGGAAAAAACCAAAATATTAGCTAAAAATTTGACAGAAAGACAGAAAAAAAAACTTAGAAGAAAAAATCGGATTGCAGATGGTAAAAAACCCTAAATATTTGGGAATTTGGCTATCAGGGAGATGTTCCTCTATAAAGGAGGACAATTATAAGAAATTACTTCAACAGATAAAGAAGGACCTGACAAACTGGGAGAAATTACAACTGTCTTTATTAGGGCGGATAGCAGCGATAAAAATGAATATTTTACCGAAATTACTATACTATTTTCAGACAATTCCCATAAAATTAGATAGAAGATTTTTTCAGGAGCTAAACAAGATAGTTATGAAATTCATATGGCTGAGTAAAAAAGCACGAATAAGTCTAAAAATGCTACAAGATAGTAGAAGTAGAGGCGGACTTGGACTCCCAAAATGGGAACTGTATTACCAAGCAGCAGTACTATTATGAGTGAAAGAATGGATACATTTGAAAAACAAAAGAATTTTGGCAATTGAGGGCCACGACCTCCAAGCAGGGTGGCATGCCTTCTTATGGGACAAAAAAAAAACAAGACACATTCATACTTCCATAGACATTTGATAAGAGAATCACTACTGCAAACTTGGGAAAAGGTTAAAAGAAAACATTATATGAAGATACCAAAATGGGTCTCACCAATGGAAGCGATATTACATCCAAATATGAGAGATTCAAGGAAAATGGTCAGATATGAAGAATTATTACATAATCAGGGGAAGTTAAAAACAATTGATAAATTAAAAGAACAAGACATAATTATAGATTGGTGGTCATACTTACAAATTCAGACAAAATTTAGGAAGGACTTAGAAGAACAAGGGATAGAAAAGGACTTACAACAACTGGACCAAATTTTGATAGGCAAGGAGATAAAATTTATAACAAGAATATATAACTATTTGTTGGAAGTAGAATTAGAAGAGGAAATAGTAAAGGGATCAATGATTGCCTGGGCAAAAAATGTAGGGCATAATATAAATTTAGAGGATTGGGAAAAATGTGGATTGACAACTGTAAATAAAACTAGGGTTTTAATTGTTCAACTTTTAAAATGTATTTATTTACAATAACTTTACATGTTCAAATGTAAATGAGGAATAGCGAAGGAAATAAACTTTAAAAACTATTCAAATCAATAGAACATAGCAACTTAAAAGGAAAACTACAAGAGAAAACACAATGTTCCAGCTATGAGATGAAACTCATCTGCTGAAAATAACTCATTCTTTTTCCAAATGAAAGAGGCTGGTTGGACACCTTGAAATTACCCATTTTAAAAAGATTTCAGAGACAATTTGGTATCAATTTTGGCACAGTTGGAAATGCAAATAAAAGCACAAATGTATATACAGTACAGAGTATCATAATTTGTCTAGAGAAAATAGAAACAGACATTAAAGCCTCACACAGCACTATAGAAAATGAACCGTAGACTCCTATTTATTCATTTTACTTTTTTCTACAAAAACAGCCACACCTTAAGTATCGGGTTTCCCTTTTCCTCAATTTACCACTGTGGAAACTTCAGAGTTTAATCATAGTCTGATTGGGAATATTAGCCTTTTGCTTTTTTTTCTAGTTTGAGTTCACAGAATAAATGGAATTGGAATGTAAGAAAAGATGTTACGATTATTTGTGTTATGCATGGCTGGAAAGCTGTTTGGCAGGACAATAAGGAAAATCTGATATGTACAAGGTAGACTTTTGATGTCTGTGGATAGGCAGATTAGATTTTTTGCTCTTTGTGTCATTAAAAATTCTAAAATTTTACAGTATGTTCATCAAGCAAGCATTGGTAAATTGACTTGAATTATGGAATCTTTTGCATGAGTTGAAGGTTGATCACTAAAGCTGTTATTAATCTTTCCATATGAAGGAAAGCTTGCGTGAAAATCAGTGGAATTCTTAGAGAATGGAATTGATTGACCAGGGACTAAGACAAATTGTATAATATCTGTTTAAATATACTTACAACAAAATATAAAGAATACTTGCAATGACATTAGGTTTGCAGATCTTGATTCTTGAATTTACATGTACTTTTATACACAAACAATGCTGTGTTGTTGACTCAGAATCTCAATGAACTGCAGTAAGAAATAGTGACATAATGCCATGAACATTAAGATATGTTTTACAAAGAAAATGAAGTGAACAAACTGCAGTATTTCTTTTCTTCCATTTCTTCTTCCTACCACACATAACAGCATAAATTAACTAAATCTGCTTTGGTTAGCCCCAACATCTGAAACATCTTACTGTATGGAGCGGCTTTCCAATTATTTAAGCAGTAGCTTTTTACTACCGTCTTTGCACTGGGGAGAGATATTCTATCTCTTCTAACAACTGAGTTCTCAATTTTTTTTTCTCAAACACCCTTTTTAGGGCATCTACCCAATACAGGTCAGATTCCCCACATCATGGATGTAGCAACTGCTGAACAAATGATAAGTAAATGATTAATTGTTAAGCATGTCACTATGGCTAGATTGTGAACCCAAGCATCATCCTAAAAATCATCTGAGAATCTTTTGATGCTCGTTTTAACTAATGGGCCAGTGATGAAGGTGGGAGGTTTAGGGGGGTCTTGAGTGTATAAAACTCTGTACAATCATTTGTCTCGTTGCCCTTATGCCTCTAACCAGAAGAGGACAAGGTGCCGGCTTTTGCAAAAGTCAATAAACCTCTGAAAATTGCTCGTGTTGTCTCCTGTTGATTCAAAATTGAGAATTTGTAATCTCACAATCTGCAAGGAAGACAAATGACAATCAGATAAAACAGTGGATGCATTTAATTCAAGGTTCAAGGTTTTGGTATTGACATTCAAAGTCCTACGAGACATGGGTCCGGGCTATCTACGGGAACGTCTACTGCCGGCATCGAATACCAACCGCCCTGTACGAGCTCACAGGCGGGTGCTCCTCGGCGTGCCATCTGCGACCCAGTGTTGTTTGGCGGTAACACGGGGGAGGGCCTACTCTGTGGCGGCTCCCGCTCTGTGGAACCAACTACCTCTGGGGCTCCGCCTGGCCCCTGACCTCCGCACCTTCCGCCACGACTTGAAAACTTGGTTGTTTGAGCAGGCTGCGCTGTGCTGACTCCTCTTGGGGTGGGTGGGTTGTTTTTATAATCGGTTTTAGTCTCATTTGGCTTGGTTGGTTTAATTCTATTTTAGATATAACTAATTTATTGTACTGGTTTTAATTGTGAGCCACCCCAAGTCCTTTCGGGAGAGGGGGCGGCATACAAGTCAAATAAATAAATAAATAAATTTATGACTTTTTAGTATTTATAGTAGCAAATATATTGACAAATATTTACAGGTGTATACAACACAACTGTGGTATTCAGGTTTCCTCCTAAGTATCCTTCCTAGAGATTGTCTCCCTCCAGCTCTCCTGCTTCTTCCCCTTTTCATTCAAGCTCCCTCCCCCATTTCTGGGTTTTTTAAGTGAGAGTGAAAAGAGAGGAAATGGGTTGGATTTACTATAATTGTTCAACACTGCTTGATTTTTTCCCTGGAACTGTTCAACTGAATACTTACTGCTCCTTTGGATGAAGACCAGTGGTGGGATTCAAATAATTTAACAACCGGTTCTCTACCCTAATGAGTTCTTCCAACAATCAGTTCACCAAACTGCTCAGAGAGTTAACAACCGGTTCTCCCGAAGTGGTGCGAACTGGCTGAATCCCCCCTGCTGGAGAAGACCCCCCTCTCAGATACTTCAGCTCAGTCCCTGGACCCTCTCTCAATCCAAGACCCTCAAGCCCAGCATCTTGCCAACAACAAAAATCCCTTTATTCTGTTTTGGGTTTTGGGTAAAGATAACACCTCCAGCTTATCGGGTCCCTCCTTCCTTATATGAAGATATAATCTCTCTAGTCTCCCTGTGCGAATCAGGGGCAGGGTGGGGGAGAACTGGAATGCTGGTGGAGGCCAGCTGAGAATGAGCATCTGTGATAGTTCAGCTGCGACAGCCCCCCCCCCAGGATGAAGTGGGCACAGCAATGCAACCGTGGTCAATTGTTCCATTCCATCCTAAGGCCCACTACTGAATTATAGGACTAGTGAATCCCTCTTACATCAGTAGAAAACTACATTGGCATGAAGAAATAATGTTCCTATTGCATTCTCCACCCTCCTTCTACTGTCTCAGCTTTTTGCCAGTCATATAAGTTCTATCCAAGGTCAAGCTAACTAATAGATTTTGTACAATTCGAGGATGCCCTTGGACAGTGTAAGAGAAAAGAGAAAATACTGTTTTTACTACATCTAAGGACAAATTGAGCCTGTCCCACTCATGGGCTTGGGATGAAATGAAGGCATCTCATGGAAACATGGCAAAAGAAAGACATTTCCAGGGCATGTTTTTACCAAATTTAGATGTGAGCCACAGATCGATAAACTGAGCTCATAGTTCAAATTAAACTGTTGAATCATAGTGTGTAAATTTACTATTATTTATTTAACTTGTACTCTTATCTTCCTGCTTCAAGAAGAGGCTTGACAACCATTTGTCTGGAATGATATAGGGTTTCCTGCTTGAGCAGGGGGTTGAACAAAAAGCCCTCCAAGGTCCCTTCCAAATTGGTTGTTTATTGATTCTCTCCAAGCTTATTTTTAATGTGCAGCCCAGTTTTTCCCAATTTCCCCCACCCTTTGTTGCGTGACTTATATAAACAGGGACTGCCAACCCACATGCATAAACAAGCTTTTCAGATTAACATCTATATCAACTTGCAGTGTCATTTCATCTCCAATCACTGATAACCAAGCCAGAGTGGTAAGTCATGTATACTTCATTATCTCTCTCAACAATGTCAAAGAAGTCATACGATACCCTGGGAATTTTCACCATGGGTTGTTTTTCACTGAACAGACTACCTGCCTTACGGCCTGCAATGTATTCTTGCTGCCAAGTTTCGGAAAGCATCACACTAACTTCATGAGAAATGCCTCTCAAGCAAATTTTACATTTTGCTGAACAATTACCTGTACAGTGATTGTCAGAATAGAATAGAATTCTTTATTGGCCAAGTATGATTGGACACACAAGGATTTTGTCTTGGTGCATATGCTCTCAGTGTACATAAAAGAAAAGTCAAGAATCATATCACTTAATAGTCATAGGGTACAATAAGCAATCAAATCATACTAGGAAACAGTCCATATAAATCGTAAGGATACAAGTGACAAAGTTAGTCATACAGTCACAAGTGGGAGGGGATGGTTGATAAGGAGTGATGAGACGATTAATAGTAATAGTAGTGCAGACCTTGTAAATAGTTGGACAGTGTTGAGGGAATTAGGCTTCTACATTTTAGCCGCAGGATGGCGTAGCTATCCTAAAAGGAGTATTCATGTAAATACCCCTTGCAGTTTAAAGGGGTCAGTCTCCCTAGAATTGTAGATCCTCTTCACACTCATATGGCCTATGATGTTAAAACAAGAAATGATCCCAAGTCAGCCAGTGGAATCCTGGGTGTGTTGCTGTATCCACAGAACTGTTCTGATATATGAGTTGTGGAGCACAGCTATCCAGTATGTGGGTGGTGGGGATATGAACCAGTTGCCAAGCATCTGAATTTTGATTATGGGTATGGTGCAAAAGTCGTAACTGTGAAAAAAGGTCATAAGTCACATTTTTAGTGTCATTGTAACTTTGAATGGTCACTAAATGAAATGTTGTTAAGTCGAGGACTACTTGTATTTCTTCTTTTTTACTTTCTCTCTGATGGGAGAGGGAAAAAACCCGTTACAAACGGTACTTACAAAGTATTTTGCAAGCAAAACGCAAGCGCTGCTCCGAATTTGAAAATGACACCTCAACGTATTGGTGGTATTTCGAAACTATTCTGAAAATGGTGACACCAGGTTTTAACCCTTTGCTCAACCTCTATAATACACCTATAATTGCAGGGCGCGGGAGAGCAAAGAAGCCGATTGCAGTGTGAGCACGAAGTATGAGAGAGTCCGGCGCCAAAAACTACAAGAGGGGTTGCCAGCTGACATCTTTGCTTTTCGTGTCCAAAGACTGGCAACTCCCACCTCGCAGCTTCCCAGAAGAAATTCTCTTCCCCAATTGCGACTTCTCAAATCCCGCCGCCAACTTCACCAGAGGCCATCCCGCCGGTTTGATCAGCCGCCAAGTGGGCTGGAGCTGGGCGGCGTTCACAGGCCCGCTGACTGGCGGGAGGCGAACAAGCAAGTTTGTTGCTTGTTTGGCGAAAGGCTGCTGAAGACTGACACGTTGTTAGTTCCCCCCACCTTTGGCGGATAAGGCAAAGAGCGAGGCGTCCCGAAAGGGATGGGGGAAGAGGATCGGGTGAGGTGAGTGGAGGTGCTCCGGGACAACGGTGGTTTCACGCGCCTCTGTGCTTCTCCGAGGACGAAGCAGTCAGAAGCTGAAACCCCGGAACAAGCGAGTTGTTCTGCGGTGGAGTTGGGGTCGTGTGCCGGCAACAGAGTGCCTTTCTCAAAGAATTGGCAGAATGCAAAGCGATAAAAAGGACGCCGCGCATTCGTGTCCTCCCATTCTTCTGAGTGTTCCCGCCTCCTCCGTGTACTATGCGGAGTTTGGGAGTGGGTAAGCGTTGAATGGGGTTTACTACGTAGACTTGTGAGGGGGCGTCTGCTCTTCCATTTAAAATGGTAAGAAGACCCCGCGTGCTTTCTTGGAATGTTTGTATTCTCAGAGAGATTATAGAGAGATTTCCGTATAGCCCACCGAGGGTTCCCAGATTTATCTCCGCATAGCCCACCGAGGGTTCCCAGAGAAAAGCTCAAAAAAGCGACAAAACCGTAGCTCACTATTCAAAATCGGATTCAGTGTAAATGGTCTCGCCTACATTGGAACTGACTTGGGGTGCATTGCTCCACTTGGTAGATGCTGTGCTCTTGGTCTGTTAGTGTCTTCTATTTCTAATTCGTATTTTTATTTATTTTTTTATTGTGAATCACTTCAAAAAGTTCTGGAAAAAGAACGGCGCTTTTAAGTACTTACCTGGAAATGAGTTTTATTGAACTCTGCAAGGTGTGTTTCTTGGAAGATGAATACAAGATTTCACTGCTAAAGCAGTAATTAATTTAGATATCAACATGGATAAGGCATGTCAGCCTTGCAGTGTTCAAAGGTATAACATGTCCCAGTCAACAACTGAAAAATTAAAGATAAAATGGGGGAGGGGGGATTGAATAGAATTTAGATTAGAAGCCTAGAAGCACTTGGTCAAAATTTAGCTCTGAAGGAGGACTGTATATTAATGATATTTAAGATTGTTTTAATGAATAGAACATTGCTGATTATCTTTTAATAATGTCATTTATTTTTATCCCACCTTTATTATTGTTTACAAATAACTCAAGGCAACAAGCATACCTAATATCCTTCCTCTTCCTATTTTTCCCTACTACAACAACAAGTCTGTGAGGTGTGTTGGGCTGAGAGAGTGACTGGACTAAACTCAGCAGGCTTTCATACTTAAGGCAAGACTAGAACTCGCAGTCTCCCTGTTTCTAGCCTGGTGATGCTGTAACTTAGAATTTAGCATAATACCGTGTTTCATTTCTGATTCTGGAAGAAAGTTTAACTTATATCACGCTAGTATTTGAGTTTCATACTGAGATGTGGTGGAAGACAGCATTCGTTAGAGAAGGATGAAATACTTCTGAACATGTTGGTGATTTTTTTGCTTTCTTGCTTTTCAAGTCTGATAGTTTGAGAAGATTGGTTTGACTGTTTCTAAAGTATTTTTACGACAGTTAATTAGAAAAATAAAATCATAAAATTAGTTTTTATTGCTTATGAGCAGCCATTTTCCATCCTGAAATAGAAGTTTTGCAGGAAAATTGTAGCACTTTGACTTATATTCCACTTCATAGTGCTTTACAGCCCTCTTAGCATATTGTGTCCAACAATCTGAGTCCTCATTTTACTGACCTCAGAAGGATGGAAGGCTGAGTCAACCTTGAGCCAGTGAGAATCAAACTGCTGTGCAGTCAGCAGAATTAGCCTGCAATACTGCATTCTAACCATTGTGACACCATATTTCTACATAGAGCTGAAATGGTTTCTATAAACTACATAATATCTGAGAAAAATATGATGATCATAAAAACTGCAGCTATTCTGGCTATGATCCTATTTATTATAACATATACATTTATTTCATATTTTATACATGCAACCAACATGTTAATTCTGTCCAGTGTTATAACCAGTTTTGTGTGATGAAGATGTTGGCTTAGAAACCTATCGATGGTGAGTAGTAAGCCTCCTTTGGGCAACAATAATAGTTGTGGATAAAATAGGAAGAGGAAGGGGTTTCCTTGAGGTATGCATAAAAAAGGTGAAAAATAAAATCTTACAGAATTAGTTTAATATAGATTGAGATAATTAAGTAATATACTTAATTATCTCTATATTAAAATATTCTGTAAGATTTTATTTTTGAATGTTAAAAAATATATACACATATGTATATTTGTATCCATATTTTGTGTAAAATACAGTTCCAGTTTAAAATAAAGGGATTTTCTCCCTTTGCAGGGAAAGGAAGAAGGGTGTTCTTTTGAAAAGTTAAGTATTTTTAAACTGAGCTGACAATATTTAAAAAACTATATGTTTAAAATATTTAAAAAACTGTGCCCTGAGTTTGGGCATAACAACTATAAATTACAAGTATAACTAACTGTTACAACTATAAGTGAGAACATGTATTTCCTTTTTTGACCAAATTCTCTATTAATATTTTCATCTAATTAAGAAAGAAAACCTATATAGGAGGCAGTTTAAGAAAAAAGACAACAGTGAGTGAGGAAACAGTAAACTGAATTAACACTGTCATTTGGAAGGAAGAGGGTATTTTTACAATTATTGTTGACAGGCAATGTTTTACATTGATGTAACTGTTGTAAACTGCCAGGAGTTGCCCATTGATTAAAGTGGTACACTTAAAAAAACCCTCAAATACTATAGTATAAAAATTGTTATAATGCTCAGTCCCATCCTGAAGTTTTACACCTCAGGTTTCCTTGTAGAAGCAGTTGTTTGTCTGTTATACTTTAATGAAGATGCCGGCCTGGAAATCAGGAGACTATGTGTTTTAGGCCTCTCTTAAGCATGAAAGCTGGCTGGAAGACCTTGGGCCAGTCACTTTCTCACAGTCCAGCTCACCACACAGGGTGGTTGTTGTGTGGAAAATGGGAGACAGGAGCATTAGATATGTTTGCTGCCTTGAGTTGACCCTCCCCCACAAAAAATGTCAGAATAAAAATTTAATAATAACAAGAATAATTTGTAGGCCTCACATGAAGAATAGGCAAAATCAGGTTTATTTTAAGTCTGTGATATAACTCTCACATTATAAAATAATGGTGGGACAAATGGTATAAGTCTTTTTTTTTAACCTCCAAATAAGTCTTAATAATTTTTATTGCTTTCTTTGTTCCTCAAAGTGTAATTTAATAGTTATTTCATTGATCTTAAACTACACTTGAAAGAGGCTAGTGGAAAGCATAAAATACTATCTGTTTCCGTGTGCATAATTCCAGTAGCCATTTGTGGAAGAATACCAAGTTAATGATTTCACTGAATTTAGTGTTCCTTTGACCCAAAGTTGAACTGATTACAATTCACATGAGTAAATTTAAAACTACCAGCTTTTAATAGCCTTGTCACAATGATAGAAAACAACAGTAGCAAATCAACAAAGCAAGAGAAAACCAATTTGAATTATTGTGTTTTTAAAAATGTTTTTAAAAACATTACTAGTTTTAAAGGAAAAGCCAGTGTTATAGTGCTGGAGAATACCCAAGTTCTAAACCTTCCTTTAGGTATAGAAGTCAACTATGTGACCTTGAACAAATCACTTCCTTTGGGACCCAACAAGTATCAGACTTTGCAATAATCTGGCTGAGAAACAAACTTGTATCAATAAGCTTTGAGATAAGAACTAAGTAAGTACAGTGAAAAACAGGCACTCTGCATCTAAGCAGGACAATTGCTATGAAAGAGAAAGCAACTTGACTATAGAAGCTTAATTAAAAAGAGAAGAAAATTGCCTCCCTATTAATCTGATGCAGATGATATATGTGTCATATATGAATAGCTGCAGGCTCTAGTTTATTTAATTAGTAGGTTAATCTGAAATCTCATGTGTTCAGAAATTATTTCATACTCCCAAGCAAATAGTGTTTATGTGCTGGCTCTTCTCTCTAAATTTTTAAACCAGTATAGATTTCCTTCAAGCAATAAGCATTCCAATGCTATCCCAGAAGGATAGCCAAATGTCTACTCAGGATTTAGCAACCAGCAAGAAGTTGCTCTTTTTCAATTACTAAGCACAGTTGTGAATGAACTAGTAGTGTTGATTTTAAAGTAGGTTTATCTGCTAATGGGACTTGAATTTGTTTATTCTTAAAGATTTCCTGCAGAGAAATTGTATCTGCTGGATTAGAAAAAAAAAGTCCTGTGCCCCCTAAAAAGTTAATAAGTAGTAAAGGCTTTTCTAGGCACTCCTATTACAAATAAACTTTTTAAAAAGAAAGTTCTTTGGTTCTATTACATATCCTTGAATTCCTAGTTAACAAAAGGGAAAATATTAAATACAACTTTGTCTGAATGAATGGTACCAATAGCTGAGGTTTGGATGAAGTGCAGATTCTTCTGAGTAATTCATTTTAGTTAGTTAAAAAGAATTTCCTTATTCTATTGCAAATATTTGAATTATTTCATAACTTCAGAATAAGAATTCTTGAGAACCGTAATCTGTGTTCTCAATCATGTCAGGCACTTTTGATGACTCCGGAAGTCTCTTAGTCTTGTGAGTATATCTGTTAATGTTCTACATATTCTGGATAATTCTTATGGCAATTAGACAAATGAGCTAATCATATCAAAAGCTAAGGATGAGAAATGTAGCTAAATGAAACATATTAGCATTTATTTTAAATTGGCAATTCTGCTAGAAAAAATATTAAACTAGAGCTGGCCATAGCCTTATAAGTGGTGTTATTTTATATACAATAAGCTGCTTGTATATTGGAGAGACATTTTTCTACACTACACAATGAAATCTTTCATACTTGGACATTTAAAGGTGAAATATAGTCAAGCCAGCTTCTGATGCCAGGCAGCTTCCTAGTAAACCACTGTTCCCTTGATGTTGGAAGCCTTTTACTATACACAGACACTCCTTAGGTTTCACATGACAAACACATGGTTGTTTGACTATAAAAATGTTCAAGGGTGTTGAACAAGGCTAAATGCCATATAAATTTGCAACTGGGTTCCTATTTTGTGTTCTTAAATTTAATAGTCCAAAGAGCTAACAAGAGCATATTTGTTTCCCAAAACTTGGAATATTTATCCAAGTTATAGCAGAGGTATGCAGAAACACAGTGGATAGTCTGGTTTTCTAGAAATTCTACTTTCTCCTAAGCACATCTACTGGTCATAGAGACACAAACATCAGAAAAGGCACACAAATCAATCCATAGGTTCTCCCCCCCCCCCGCACACACATGTTGAAAGAGAGAAAATGTGTTCTTGGTAATTTATTATGGAATAAGAGTGAAAATAATAGAAAGACACCAGCGTAATCAATAGCCAGAGACCATCCAGATGAGCTTATAAGTTCAGATACAACAAAACAGGAGCTAGTTAATGACATTGCCTATATTTTGATCATAATATTTAATATGTTATTTCACCCCCTGAATTTCTGTACAATTCCTGTAAAAAGGACTGCTTTGAAGTCAAGATAGTGAAGTTGTGTGCCACATTTGTTTGAATCTTTTAGTTTTGGTGTGCTTCCTGCCTCAAAATAGTGAGAAATCATTTCATTGTGTTTGGACAATTGACACAACTGAATTTTGAAGAATGCTTCAGGAGCCATCAGGAAGGACAGGCAGGGAGGCTGATGATGAATTTAGCTTCATTTTTCAAACAGTATGCAAAAGCATATACAATACGTACATACAGTATGTACATATTACCATCACCCAAATTTGTAGATGTATGTATATCTTACATACAACAGCTATAAATTCCATTCATTCATTGATAAATTAATAAAGGATATTTTTCAGAAGCTTTGCCTCATTAATTTACCTATCTTCTCTACCGTTGTTGGCTTATAGCGAAATTAATCCCAAATGTTTACCGAAAAATCAGCATCTATTACCTTAAATTGGCGCTGTGTGTGTGTGTGTATGTGTGACCATGTGTCCACTGTCTATCCATTGCAGGATGAAGGCCTCTTCCACATGTTTCCAACCTATAGTCCTGAGCTTTCTTTTGTACTACCGGCCCAATATATTATCAAAATATATGAATGAAACTTGACTTCTTAGGACTTCTTGGCATAAGTTTTCTATAAAGTTTTCTTGCCAACAGAAAAAAATGGTTTACTATGTTCTTTTTCTAAAGTGTGCACATGCGTACATTTATTTCCAGTGTATCTGACAAACTTGGAATTTCATAATGGCTTCTTATCCTATGCTATTCAAACCTGGCCTTGTTTTGCTTTTTGAAGTCAGCCAAGATCACTTAGGTACTATCATCTACAATTATATTTAAAATAAAAGATTTGCATGCATTGATGTTTTCATAGGAAATGATGAAAATGAAAAATATGTAGGGCAAATAATAGATACTCATATAAAGAGCGTGCTTTGAAAACATAGTTTAAAATTTTATTTACTGTGGAAGTAAGTATATATCCTTTACATCTTGATTCATATTCCTTGAATAACGTGCAAAATGTAAGTGCCTCTTTCTTGTAGACTAGGTAGCATTGTAAAATATGTTTCTTCCTGTAAATAAAATTCTTGCAATCCATAATTATAAAAGAAACACACAGCAGAAGGTTGTGGACAAGAGTGTTCCCAGTCTCTAACGGAAATGAAATTCCTTATATTACATCTACTACTACTTGCGCCCCTATCTGGACCAAGATGCCTTACGTACGGTTACTCACACACTCGTTACCTCCCGAATCAACTACTGCAATGCTCTCTATATGGGGCTGGCCCTTGCGGACCACGTGGAGGCTTCAACTGGTGCAGAATGTGGCCACGCGAGTTGTGATGGGAGTATCCCGATACTCCCATATTACACCCCTCCTGCGCGAACTGCATTGGTTGCCAGTTGCCCTCCAGGTGAGATTCAAGGTGTTGGTGATTACATACAAAGCCCTGCATGGCTTGGGTCCGGGGTACTTGCGAGAGCGTCTCCTGCCAACATCGGCTTCCCATTGCCCTGTGCGCTCTCGTAGGCAGGGCCTCCTTGGGGTGCCGTCGGCTAGACAGTGTCGGCTGGTGACCCCAGGGGTAGGGCCTTTTCTGTGGGAGCCCCCACCCTGTGGAATCAGTTGCCCTTGGGGCTCCGGTTGGCCACTGACCTCCGTTCCTTCCGTTGCGACCTGAAGATGTGGTTTTTTCAGCAGGCCGGCCTGGACTGAGGTGGGGTGGATTTTTAAATTTTGTTTTAATATCTAGTTTTATCTGTTTTAAATTTTGTTTGGCTTGGGTTTAATTCAATTTTAGTAATTTTAACTTTTGTATCGTATAATTTTATGATGTGAGCCGCCCTGAGTCCTCCGAGAGATAGGGCGGCATACAAGTCCAAACATTAAATTAAATTAAATTAAATTACTTTTGGAAGAATCAGTAAAACATGTTTCCTTGGAATATCTTTTGTAAGAAGATATTAATACTATACACCTTAAATTACTATTCAACTTAGATTAAAAATACATTTTTGGATTGCCCCAGAATATACAAGGTTTAAAAATGGTTAGGTTTTAAATAGCATATCCACTTAGTCCAATCATGGCTTAGTCCATTGCAATCAGTATTACAGATTTTAAAGATGCTTAAGTTTTTAAATAGCATATGCCCTTAGTCCAATCATGACTTAATCCAATGCAATCAGCCTTATAGATCTATTGTGTGGATAAAAAAGAGAAGTCATACATGTTACTTACGCTGTATGGAAGTAAAGCAGGAGGCAAATGTAACGTGAAGTTTGAAAAACCAGATAGCTGAAGTTAGAAGTAAAGGATTGCACTCTTCCTTCACTCTTTCTGAACATGTAGATTCAAACCTTGATAAGGAAAATGAGCTCTGCATTCTTACTAATTCTTCCTCATTTCCATAACTGGCCCTCTAAACAGAATTAAACCATGTGGTTAATTGGACTATACAGTCCAGAAACTATCTAATATAAGACTTCCCATGTGTTTAAGGGCTTCTTTGTTGCCCCCTCTACTATTAGGAACATCAGGGTGGGAAATCTTTTTTCAGTGGGTTTTTAAAAATTATTTGGATAACCTTCCATTTTTTGTTCAAGTGCTTTCAGGTCATTTAAAAGTTTATGTTCCTTGTTTGTTTCCTCATGTTAATTTACAGGAAATTATGCTATCAATATTCATCAGATTTCAACCATGGATTCTGAGCCCCTTCTTTTTTGCTTTAAGTTTTAATGGTATAATTTAGATTTACAGGTGCTAGTCCTGATTTGGATCAAGGTTCTTGTTCATCTGTTTTCTTTCAGTTTTGGTTCGTTTAATATAAATTAAGACCAGCAAGTCTTATCTTTTCCAGAATTGCTTGTATGAATTTTGTCTTAATAAGACTTATCTGAATATATATTAGGGATGGAAATCTTACATCTTTTTCTCCATTTTTCTACAGATCCCTGAGGATGGCAGCAGAAGCCAATCACGTTCATCCAATGCTTGAATTGGCAGAGGACACTTATGGCAAAGGGAATGATCATTCCAGGATCTCTTTAGAATATATAGGAAAAAGTACAGATATTAAGGCTTACATGCTAAAGAAATTAAAGAAAAATTGCAGCTGTAATCCAGCTAAAGCCAAAGATCTGTTTTTCAGTTTTCTCCCAGTACTGATATGGCTCCCCAAGTACAAACCGAAGCAGTATTTCTTGGGTGACCTTATGTCTGGCATAATTGTAGGAATTTTGCTAGTTCCACAGTCCATTGCTTATTCCCTATTGGCTGGCCAAGAACCTGTCTATGGTCTATACACATCATTTTTTGCAAGCATCATTTATTTTCTGTTTGGAACTTCCCGTCATATCTCGGTTGGCATTTTTGGTGTACTCTGCTTGATGGTGGGAGAAGTGGTAGACCGTGAATTACAGATTGCTGGGTACGATTCAGTATCAGGTGCTTCTAGCAATTATTCTGATATGAATGACCTCATAAATGTCACAATGGTGTCTTGGACTGTCAATCAGACTTCACAGAAAGTATGTGATAGGAGTTGCTATGCAATTACTGTTGGAGCAACTGTGACTTTCGTAGCTGGGATTTATCAGGTAAGAAATTGTAGTTAAAGGGGCTCCACTTCATCTGATATCAGTTCTTTACCTTTTGGGGGTTTTGTTTGCAAGTATACAAAATTGGAGATAGGTAGATATAAGAACTGTAGCTTAGATTTCTCCATCCTGTATCCTACAGACATATGGGTAAAAAAAATGTAATAGTGAATAGATTGCAATTCTAAAAGCTATAATCTCAAAACAGCAGGAAGGGACCAATTCTGGAAGGCAATTTTAGTATTATATCTATATTTTGAATTAAAGGAACAAACATCTGTAATTCCTACAGATTGCACCAGTTTAGACTTGTATTTTGAAATTTATTTAGCAAAAATACTTATTTCATATTCCCAAATTCAATTAAAAAATATTTTAAATACATGTTATATTGCTTATTTTGCACAGGAGTAGCATGAATAGAGATATGCAGTACTTGGATGCAAACCAGGTAGAGACAGTGTGCTTCATTCTGAATACCTTTTCATGATCCGAGGCCTTGTGGCTACCATACAATCCCAGGAAAAGATACAGTTCCTTTAAGGAGACACCAGTAGATATGACAAAAATCCACATGCTAGATCTGATGAACCCTTTTTTATTGCCTATTTCCAATACTATTTTTTTCCATATTAGTAGGATGGACAAGGATATTTATGAAGTGACTGTAGGGTTCTGGGATTTCTTACCAATAGTTTTATTAAGGATTATATTAAACATAAAACAAATAGAGAAACCTAATACAAATATCTACAAATAGGTAGATATAACTGATATATGTAGATACTGATAGAGATACAGATGTAAGTAGATAGAGCTATAGTGTGGAAAAAATGGAAAAAGTCCCTCACAAAAAAGATAGCCAAAAAACCCTTTCCTCTTCATCCTCAGCAAGTATATTCAACATCAGACAAAATTTGTAAAAGTAAACATATGAATATCACAATTATATCATGTGCAGTATAAGGGTTAAGTGGCTTTTTAAAAATGGCAATCTTAAGAAGTAGAAATATGTTTAAAAACAAACAGGAAATTTATCATAATAATTAAATATGTTGAATCTGAAACAAACACAAAGTTATTTGTAATTCTGAATAGCATAATATATCAAGACCTATCCAGTGGTGGGATTCAACCAGTGTAAAAACTGGTTTGGTGGGCATGTGTTCGCGCAGTACTTTTGAAAATAGCAGGAAAACTTTTACTGCAGCCCAGGTGAGTAAAAACAGCTGAGGCATGGCAATCTGGGCTGCTGTGCTGATCAGCTGGGCTTCAAACAAAGGAAATATAGCATAGAATAGAGCAGGGGCTGGTGGGTGGGGCCAAATGATCGCCAGAGCTACCGGTTCGCCCAAACCAGTCCTTACTGACTGAATCCCACCCGGACCTATCTAATAACATGTACTTCACCTTTCAGCCTCATTTCCTTTGTAAATACAGAAGTATCATCTAATCTTCTGCCTTTTTCTTCAGGTTGCTATGGGCTTCTTCCAAGTGGGCTTCATCTCTGTGTACCTCTCTGATTCCTTGCTCAGTGGATTTGTGACTGGCGCTTCCTTAACCATCCTAACCTCACAAGCCAAATACCTCTTGGGCTTAAACATTCCACGGAGCAGTGGCATTGGTTCTCTTTTAAATACATGGATAAACATATTCAGAAACATCCATAAGACCAACATCTGTGACCTCATCACCAGCTGCTTGTGCCTTCTTGTCCTTATTCCAGCAAAAGAGTTAAATGAGCGGTTCAAATCAAAACTTAAGGCTCCCTTGCCCACTGAGCTTTTAGTGGTCATAGTAGCCACGTTGGCTTCTCATTTTGGGAATCTGAAAGAGGAATATGATTCTAGTGTGGCTGGACATATACCAACTGGATTTCTCCCACCACAATCGCCAGATTGGGGTCTGATTCCTAGCGTGGCTATGGATGCAGTGCCTATAGCCATTATTGGCTTTGCCATTACTGTGTCTCTTGCAGAGATGTTTGCCAAGAAACATGGTTATACGGTTAAACCCAACCAGGAAATGTATGCCATTGGTTTCTGCAACATCTTCCCATCTTTCTTTCATTGTTTCACAACCAGCGCGGCCCTTGCCAAAACTCTAGTTAAAGATGAAACAGGCTGCAAGACTCAGATCTCTAGTGTGGTGACTGGTTTAGTCATCTTGTTAGTTCTCCTTGTGATTGCTCCCCTCTTCTATTCCCTTCAGAAATGTGTGCTAGCAGCCATCATCATTGTCAACCTCAAAGGAGCCTTGCGAAAATTTGGGGACCTGCCAAAAATGTGGCGGTTAAGCAAAATTGACATGCTGATCTGGTTTGTCACTATGTTATCTTCAGCACTGATAAGCACTGAACTTGGCCTCCTTATTGGGGTCTGTTTTTCAATGATTTGTGTCATTCTGCGGACACAAAATCCAGAAGGACAGTTCCTTGGTCTGGTACCAGGCTCTGAAATCTATGAACCCCTTTCTGCCTATAGTGGCCTTCAAGTTGAGGCAGGCATAAGAATTTTTCGCTTTGAAGCACCAATATACTATGCAAACAAAGAGAACTTTAAGTCCATGCTGTACAAGAAGACCGGAGTCAATCCTTCATTGGAGCTTGCAGCAAAGAAAAAGCTAGAAAAGCAAATACGTACTGAAAAATCAGATGGAGCCAGTGAAAAACAGACAGAAACTTCAGTGCAGTTTGTCTGTCAGCAACTCGCATTCCATACACTAGTAATAGACTGCTGTGCAGTGCAGTTCTTGGATACAGCAGGGATCCATACGCTCAAGGAGGTTCAAAGGGATTATGGGGAAATTGGCATCCAGGTGCTGCTGGCTCAGTGTAATCTCTCTGTGAGGTACTCCTTGCAGCAAGGGGAGTATACTAAAAAGGAAAGAAGCATTGTCTCTTCCATAGTGTGCACCAAGCTGTGGAATATGCATTGTGTACATATAAGCATAATAGCTGTGTCTCTGAAATGTAATGTACAGTAAGTAGAAGCTTCCTGTTTAATGGGACCAATGATGCTGGGCATTCTATATACTGTTATTTCTTCAAGTTGTACAGGGCAATTTTTTTCCCCATGCTGTTGATCATTCAAGATTATAAACGAATTCATTTGGTACATACACACATAAGTTGTGTTTGGCCAGAAAACAAATCCTCAAATGTTTAACGTGTGTGCATCACAAAGTGGGCCATTCTGGTTTGGATGCCTTTAGGGCCAAAAGTCTTCATTCCCACACTGCTGGGCAGGTAGTGTCACCACCGTTCAGGGTGTACCTTCATGGAAGGAAAAATTCCTGCTCCTTTATGCTTGTACCCCCTCCCCTTCTTGCAGTTCCATTGGTGCCTCAGGAATGCTTCTGAATTGTGTGGGTGTATCATGATACATTCTTTGGGGAGGAAATGTCTCAGAAAAATTGAAATCCATCCTGATTTGGGGCATTTCTTCCTGCTTTAGAACTCTCACCCCCACATTACAAATGCGGAATAAACTATGTCATATTAGGTGGCCATGGGAATAGGTGTGTCATTTGAAATACAGATGGTTCTCGATTTAAACTGTCTAGTGACCAAAGTTACAACGGCATTTTTCATCACTGAAAAATGTGATGGCTATTTTTCACAGTTACAATCTTTCCAGCGTCCCTCTGATCATGTGATCAAAATTCAGAGACTTGGCAACTGGTTCATATTTATGACCATTGCTGTGTCCCAAGGTCATGTGATCCCTTTTGCAACCTGACAAGTAAAATCAATGGGGAAGCCAGATTCCACTTAACAACTGGGTTACTAACTTATCAACTGCAATGATTCACTTAAAAACTGGCAAGAAAGGTTGTAAAATGAGGCAAAACTCACTTAACAAATGTTTCACTTAACCACAGAAATTTTGGGTTCAATTGTGATTGTAAGTTGAGGACTATGCATTGTATGAAGTACCTACAAATAGTTCTCAAGTTATAGCCATATTGTACAGATACTTAATCTGTTTAGACTTTATTTAGGAAATAAAAACACTAATTCTTCTGTTAGCAAAACTAATGGATGGTGGCCAAGCTAGTTAGTTATGTTCTTTGTCTGCACCTCAAAACAATTAGTTATTAAATAGGGAATCTGATGAATAATTTTTATAGGTAAACTATAGACTTTAGTTGTTTTTCTTTTTGTGTCCCCCAAAACTTAGCAGAAATAAGATCATTGTTTTGAAAATCTCAGGCTAGGTACATGAAATTCTAACTGAAAATGAAAGCATCATTGGCACATCTTAAAGATTCTTTTCTATTAGTTGTTAACAGTGCTAGAGCTGTCATAAAAGGGTATTGAGGGGTTTTGAGCTTGGTAGAAAAGATCTTTGATAAGGAATCCTTGGGACTTCTGCATTGCTATTGTTAGTTTTCTTGGCCCAAAAGAGAAGGGTTGTAACCAATATTGAAGAATTCCTCTACAATCTCTTCTGAAAAATTGAAATCTGTCATAGATAACAGCAAAGGTAAAATGTCTATTGAGTTAGAGTTTCTTGTCAAAGTATGATTATGTGCTGCTTCTCAGATGCATATCTCAATTAGTTGTATCTGAATCTAGGAATTAAGATCCACAAAATCGTCATTTCCCGACTCGACTACTGTAACGCTCTCTACCTAGGACTGCCCTTGCATACCACTCGGAGGCTTCAACTGGTGCAGAACGCGGCTGCGTGGGTACTGATGGGAGCCTCCCGATACTCCCATATTACAACCCTCCTGCATTGGCTTCCGGTTGCCCTCTGGGTGAGATTCAAGGTTTTGGTGTTGACATTCAAAGTCCAGCATGACATGGGTCCAGGTTATTTATGAGAACGACTCCTCCCAGCATCAAATACCAACCGCCCTGTACGGGTGCACAGACGGGGTCTCCTCGGGGTGCTGTCTGCAACTCAATGTTGCTTGGCGACAACCCGGGGGAGGGCCTACTCTGTGGCGGCTCCCACTCTGTGGAATCTTCTTCCGCTGGAGCTCCGGTTGGCCCCCGATCTCCGCACCTTCTGCCACGATTTGAAGACCTGGCTCTTTTCACAGTCCAGGCTGTGCTGATCCTCTGGGGGCTGGTTTGTTTTAACTGGGGTTTTTAACCTTAATTCGGCTTTAATCTGTTTAATATGTTTTTAGCTAATTTATTTTTATTGTATTTTTTAGTTGTGAGCTGCCCGAGTCCTTTTTGGAGAGGGGGCGGCATATAAGTCGAATAAATAAATAAATAAATAAATAAATAAATAAATAAATAAAATATATAGAAATTTGATATTAAGAAATCTGGATGAACAACTTTAAACTTATTTAATTGACCTAGCAACTTTTCCCTTTTTTCTGAGTTATTTGAAACAAAAAATATTAGTGGACTTGAACAAAAGACACAGAAATTGATAAGATTAATAACAGTCAGAGTTTCTTCTACACAAACATTTCCAAAAAAGGGTCAGCAGGATGCCCATCAATAAAGCATGAAGGCATTATTTGCCTTCCGTGTTCATTGGCATCCTGAAGGTTCAATGAAACCATAGCAACTAATAGCTGTTCATACAGGATACTTTTCCTGTATGACTTTGTGTAATCCAGAAATAGACAGTCAAGTCTCTGGCAGTGCCACATTATTAAGAATTCATCCCTACCTGAATTTTTTTAAAATTAAATGGAAGGCCTCTAGAGCAAGAGAAGGTAGAATACTATAATTTGTTTATAAATAAATGTTTGTAACTGGTTGTGTCCATCTTAACAGCAATTTCGTGAGAATACCCTATGACATTCTTTGAAAATTCCAAACATGTCCATCAGCTGAAAAGGGTTATTTAATCAAACATGTAAAAACCACCTAAACTGTGGAAGCATGGTGACTTGTTAAGAGAAGTTCGGTTTGCAAATGTGCTTTCTTTTACCCATTCTGCTTATTGCCAGCCATTTGTAATTGTTAATATTAAATCCTAATGTTGTGAATTAAGGAAGACAAAAAAATTGCCAGTTGCTGCTTTTACATGCAGCTTGCAATTTATGACTTAACACTCTAGGGGGCACAGTTTGCTAGAAAAGTACCTGCTTGATTTTTTTTTAAATGAGTAAGAATTAACCATGTCTAACTTCAAAAGATACAGTAAATTGCTGTGGGGTTTGAATGCATTTATTGGTTTATGTCTTCTGGCAGATAATAGTGCCTTTTCAATGTTACTTCTGTATAATAGATTATAATTTTAGGAAGAGGCTTCTTGGCTTTTTAAAAATTACCATTGTTGGAAGATATGTCCATCTGGGTTCAGTTCCAAGTGGAAGAAAGACACTGGAAACATGTAGGCTGTTTGGAAAGATGGTTTAATGATAGACAGGACCACATGGTTTGAGTTCCTAGCAATCAAGCACATGGGTGAGAGAAATTTATACCCTCTCTTGGGCTTTGAACTTGCTTCCTGTTCCTGTGAAAGAATTGTATCCTGATTGGTTGTCAGACTCCCATGGGGCCATGCAGGGGTAACTTTGTAGGTTGTCTTGAGTCCCAGGCTTGGTTGAATCTTGCTGTGTGATGTAATGAAGGGGCTTTGGGCAATTCCTATTATGACTTAATGGCTTAGATCTGAGTGAGGGCTAATCCCATCACCCTGGAGCTAAACATCTTTTGTCTTGTAGATAGGATGGCCCAGTCTTTCTGGAGCTGTTTACAAAGGTGGGGTCTGATTTCCAAGAGTATGTATCTCCTTTTCTCATCCAGAGAGGTATAATATTCTGCCTTTTTAATATTTCCTAGAATATTTCTTTCTAGGAGAAGGAATGGTGCTAACTTTCTACACCATAAAATTACTTTCATTAAAATCTTGGATTTTGTGAAGTATTATGAAACAATATAGTGAAGTCTTATTATTAAGAGAAAAATGTACATACTCCTCTCATAGCTACTAAAAATACAATTCACAATTGGAAGTCACACTGCAGTAAACATATTTTATTGAAATTGGTAGATCAGAGACCTTTTAAAATAAAAGGCCCACAAATCTACCAATTTCAGTACAGTGTCTGATTTACTAGAATGGTTGGAAAATCATATGGCCTTCATTGTGACCCTTCCCTCCCATCCCCTGTTGCTACTTAAACTGTTTCATGTGGTTTTCAGTTAGTTTGTTAAAGAACTGCAGAAATATTATTTCAGAAATAAAGGTCTTCCCCATTTGCAACTGCATTATAAAAAGTCATAGTTAAGTAGTTTCTACTGCCTTCAGATGTCTTACATTCTGATGGAAGCTTTTTGCTTCACTTGAGGTTGTTACTAATTTCCTTAGAAATATTTTTTCCTTTAATAAATGCATTCTAGGGAGATAGTAGACGATAGCTATTTTCACAGGAAATAGATGTATGTGTCAACCAGTCATCTCTGAAAGGATCATAGATGTAAATCTATTCAATGTTGCATTCAGAGAAGATAAGTTGCTACTAGGAGTCTATTAGTAATTTTCAAAAAATAAGTATGTATGGAAAACAGTTTTAAGGACTAACTTTTCCATGTAGCTTAGATTTAGGAACAGAAAACTTCAACAAAAAATTGATAGGTTCACATGTTTCACAAAGGCATGTTACAGTAATTTTTTTGCCTTAGTATGTGATATTAACAGCTATTGTAACTACTGGGTAAATTAGGATTAAGCAAAAAAAAAGGCTTAGTACAAGTGCCAACCTGCACTAAGTGTTAAGTGTCAACTTAAATAAAATTAATTAATCTGAATGAAGAACTGTTAATTTTTAATGAGAATTTTTTCCTGCTTAATCTTTTCAGGTGAAATGCAAATTAATTTTAATTTTACAGAGAATATTTCTGTATGCCTACAGCAAGAGAAATTAACATCCATCAAACTTCAGTTTGTGGAATCTTTCTCCCTCTTAGAGATGCTGCTTATAGCTGTTTCTGTTGCTTCTAGAATGTTTAATACACTATAAATGCAGGCATTCAATAATTGAACGTATTTTAAAATGATACTTAAAATCATACTACTGATTTTATTTTGCATTTTACAAGATTTAGTCATAAACATTGTAGGCATTCCTGCTTGAAAATTTTCCCTTAATTGCCTTGCCACATTCTTACATAGCCCTAAGTAATTTTGATGTTTGCTTTTTTGCAAAAACATAAAGATGTGGCACAGAGCGAAAGAAGCATGTAGTGATTTGCAATGAATATAGTCATTATTTTTCTCTGTCTGCTTTGCTAATTTATTTTGTCAAGAGGCTGTTGCATTGCAAAAGTAAAAATACTGCTACAATTTTTCCCCACATGTCGTGTGCAACAAAATGCCTTTTGCAGAAATTTTACACTTATTATCCTAATAGTAGTATATTCATGTGTGCCTTTCTTTTATCATCTGCCACCACAGATTTATTTAAAAGACTCCTAAAAGCCCCTGAGGAGAGAAGAACAAGATTAGCTCTGGGGACTGGTGAATCCAATGGATACAATTAAAGTAGTTCAAATACCACTATGGAACTACTTGTTTGCAAATAGGAAGACGTTTTGTCTCCTGCCTTCTAAACAGCCCACATTTTTTTCCATTGACAAAATTGTTGGACAACTCTAGAAATAAAGGTGGTTAAGGATGCCCATGAATTGCAGTGGTTCAAATGTTAACAAGTCTCAAGGACTCTTGCTTTGAATTTCTCACTCAACCAAGGAGATTTCTGTTGATTTGGCAGTCATGCTCCCTAGTTCTACTTACTACAGATCTGATGAAATAAAGAGATATCTTCCATTTATACTGCCTTGAATCACATTGTTAAAAATTCTATTATTAATATATTGGTAGTGCTTGGTTTGATTAATTAATCCCATAAAATGGTTGCATTTTTCAAATCTGCACTATTCCAAATGATTCTTCTGTGAAAAATATGGTAATTGATTCCATCTCAATAGAAATAGGTAATGGAAACAATACATTTTATATGTTTATGAAATATTGCAATAGACAAAAAGATACACTTTAAATGTATGGTTAACAAAGTTGCATAGTAATTCTAGAAAACAAACATTGTACTCTAAATTCAGGCAACCCAATATCTTATTAAAATATCCTCTTTTAATGTTACTATGACCATATTCATGTTATTGAATTACATTGTTTTTTTCTCTCTAATGTCCTAAGAAGCTTTTTTTAATGTGTATTGTTTTCCTCCATTATAAGGAATAAGAAATCTCAAATAAGGAATCTTCCATTCCTCTATTTTGTACATGAAGATTGTACATGTGTGTGTATGTATGTGCCTGCTTTGAGTCAGTGTGGCTGCTGATTGCCTGAATCATCCAATTGGCTTGGTGCCTAAGGTGGGACTAGAACTCACGGTCTCCTGGTTTCTAGCTAGGTGCTTAATCACTGCACCAAACTGGCTCTCACATGAAGATTAGCAGCATCTAAAACTCCATCTGCAACTGAGCATGCACTAGCCTCTGCTTTATGCATGTTAGCCTCACATTAATTCTATTTTGAGTTACATTCCATCTGACTTGATATCAACTTAAAATTTGTACTAAATGGAATATTGCATTATTCAAACACTAATCACAATCTACCTATATAGTATTGGTTTTTACTGTGTTTCCCCGAAAATAAGACACTGTCTTATATTTTTTTTGGCTCCCAAAAACACACTAGGTCTTATTTTCGGGGTAGGTCTTATATATTTATGGTGCCAAATAGTGGGTGTGAGTGTGTAGGGGGGAGTGTTTTGCGGGTGCATGGTTGCTCTCTGAAAAGTCTTCCTGGAACTGGAGATTTACACTAGGTCTTATTTTCGGGGTAGGTCTTATATTAGGGCAGGTTTAGAAAATAGTGCTAGGTCTTACTTTCGGGGTAGGTCTTATTTTCGGGGAAACACGGTAATAGGTCATTTAGAAACTATTAATTCAAAACACTGGCATTTTTAAAGCAAAGATTTTGTTATATGTTGCCCAATTGCACATTATGTCTTTTCAGTACAACAAAAACACAAAGTGTAAAAGTTAACTACCAAAGAAATGGCAAGCAGTTGTTGCCTCATGTGCTGCCATTTGTAGTACTACATTCCAGCTTTGAAAATGTAACTCAAGTATTGTAGATATCATATTCAGTATCAATGCCAGTTTCAAATTTCTCTGAAAATGCGGAACCTGTTTTCATAAGATTTTTTTAATAAAAATATTTACTAATAAAAATATTTTATATTACTGTTGCTGTGTTGTGCTTTTCTTTTGGCAGCTCCATTGAACAAATTTCCAGGATTCAAAAACTGCAGCATGTCTCCAATTATCGGATGCAGCTGGAAGATATGTTTGCACAATCATCGTATGAACCACCATGTCAGTACACAATACAAAACAATCAGAAGACAAGAACTATCATTCTTATCCCAGTTCTATCTCCCAACAAATCCAGAATATGGTGGTGATAATTAAAGGGGAACCACAGTCTGCCCACATAACATCTTTGCTTTGTGAGTCCCTGCTTCCATGTGCAATTCAAGGTACCAGTTTTCATCTGTAAAACCCATTCTGGCACAGGGCTACGTTACTTGGAGGACTTTTTAAAAATATATCTCCAGTCAAATCTGCCTCTCCCAGTAGATCCAACAGGGTACCATGCTATGGGTCGCTTCTATAAAGCAATGTCATCTGTCAGGTTGCCTTCTCAGTTGCAGTGCCTACCTTCTGGAACAGCTTTAAGATTCAAATGGCCCTGGCACTGCTGCTTTTTAATAAGGTATTTGGTAACACAATAACAATAACTGCTGGTCTTTTAATAAGATTTGGTAACACAATAAATATCTGTTGGGCTTCTCTCTCTCTCTCCCCCTCTCCCTCCTCTCTCTCTCTCTCTCACACACACACACACACACACACACACACCCTGACTGAATAAAAGAAAGTATCCCTCACCCCTTTCGAGGCCACTCTGAATAGTGAACTCAATGGTAGTGCAGAGGCTGGAGCTGTCACTGCGGTTTTTTGGTTTGTTCCAGCTCCAAAGCTCATTATAGCAAGCAGGTGTCTGCTAGCCAGCACTGTGTTATCTTGTCTCCATAGCAATGAGATAAGAAAGTCTTGTGGTGTTTTGATCCACTGCGCATGTGTACAAAGTTTATACTCCTGTAATTTCCTGTATCTTTTCCCTTTGTTTTTCTTTTTCTATATGCCTTGGTGGAGATTAGGTTGCAAGCATGTAGCTCCATGTAGGTTTTTCTTATTTTATAAATAAAAATGTTTTAGATTACTTTCCGGGTCTATTTTTTATCACCATTGACAGCAAAGAAAAACACGGTGTATCACCTCTAATTAGAAGGGATGTTTGAAGAATTTTTACTCCCTGGAAAAAGGTTTGACAATAGTCGAAGAGAAAGGCTTGACAGGAGCTAAAGTAGATATCCAGCCTTGACTTCAGCCCTAGTGCCATTGCTGCCATTCTAAAAGCTTGCTTCACACCACTCCCCTAAGCATGCAAGCTTCAGGGAACAGAACAATTGGCCTTTGTGACACAGTGATTTACAGGATCATCTGCATGCCACTTACCTTCAGGCAGTGTTCTTTTCCTGTTGAAAGGCTCAAATGGCCTCCTTCAGGCAACTCATTTGTCCTTGAAGTAGTTTTGTGGAGAATGCATTTCTGCAACCTATGGAAACTGCATAAATGGACAGCGATTCTTGCACAATTTTTGGAAGCTTTGGAGGCCAAATGAGACCACACCCCATTGTTTGGAAGCCTCTGTAGCCTCCAAAAGTCATGTGAAAATGGGACATGCTTTTGAGTGGAATTGTTATCAAGTGTTGGTGAATGCTGGCATGTCACTCAACATCGCGATGTGTCACCTTTGACATGTGTCATAGGTTCTTCATCACTGTGGTACTACAATAGATTGTTGATCTTTTAGCTTTTTAGATGTTGTCCTGTTGTTACCTGGATGCTGATGGCAAAAAGCACGCTCTCTTCTAATTAAAATCAAACAAAATATAAATTAAAAAATTTTTAACAGAGGATTCGTGCTAATAAAAATAAGTTCATTACAATCTCCTGTATTGTGATTCTATTCAAAGGTCAGATGAGAAATATTCCTTGTACAGGATCTTATGTTAGAAATGAGTCTTTGTAGGTGAAAGGTATCTGGGTGGAGTGGAGTATTTGGAACAGCATAAGATGGATAAGTTATGGCATTCTGATTCCATACACTGGATTTTCATTGTACTGAATGTATAATGTTTGTCCTGTTTTGTATTCAGAATTTAATTTAACAATGATCTAAGAAAGTATCAAATAGCTAGGGAAAATTAAAAAGATTAAATGATTGGAAGATGAAGTTGAGCTAGTATCCATGTATAAATGTGGCTTTTCACTATTATATTCATGACATTATATATGTGATAAGTCTCACAATCAACAATATAACAGCAGTGAGCAATGTGATAAGATGACATGTGCCCACTTTTCTCTTTTAGATCCTCAACAAAGCTAACCATTTTTGGGGGGTTGTTATTAAGTAAAAGAAGCTGACATTTAATTACCCTTCAAGATCTCCTATATTTACATTGGGTGCTTCTGAATGTTTTCTAGTCCAAGCTGGAAGGAAGGAAGCCTGAAGCTTCTGGATACTACAATGCTACATATTTTGAGAGAGGGAGGGAGGGAGAAAGAGAGACAGAGAGAGAGAGCAAACAGTGCAAAGGTATTTCTGTTAAGACATTTGCACCGACTGTTGCTTTCATGAACTGAGGCTTTATGGTGACATTTATTGGTGAGGGTTGTAACTTACAAACTCTTTAAAGAGTACATTGAGTTGAGTAAGAGAAGTTTTCCACAGGTTGCAGGGGACAAATAAAACAAGTCTAGAACTACTTTACTGTATCTTTATCTTTATGAATTAAACAGACTATATATGCCTTCATTGATGCAAATATACCTTTCACCTGCAGTTACCTTTGACTTCTGTTATAAAAAAGGCATCCAGTCTGAGTTTTTATATCTACTGCTATCCTTGAAATAGATGCAGAATATTAGTTTCAGTAGCAAGATACTGTGTCTAATGACATATTAAAAACAATTATAGCAGTATGGAATACCTTTTACCAACTTGATGGGATCTTTATGGGCACATCATGTTGCAAATAAATTTCCCCTTATCTCAATCCAATTGGATGTTTTAGTTATACATAAGTAGCCATCTTACAGTGCAACCCTATAATTTAACCCAGTGGTCATCAACCTTTGTGGCTTGGTGGTATGGATGTGGGGGGAGAGGGAAATCGAGCCATGCAAGTGGAGTTTCGCATGCACCTACATGCTGCCACACTTTTCACAGCCCGGTTCCAAATAGGCCATCGCCCGGTAGTGACCTGTGGGCTGGGGGTTGGGGTCCCCTGATTTAAGCTACCTATTATAAGGCAAGACAAGTGAAATATAATCAATGATGGTAGTGATGATTTTCCTTTCAAAATCAAGTGAGCAAACATGATTTCTGGGTTTTTGTTTTCTCAAATTTATTCTTAGGGTTTTTTTTAATTACATTTATATGCCGCCCTTCTCCGAAGACTCAGGCAGCTTACAATTTTTGGGATACAACCCAGTGTGCTCAGCAATAGCCTTCATTCCATTGTATATGCCTGCTTATTACTAAGCGGCATTTTTACAAAGTCAGCTAATTGCCCCCAACAATCTTGGGTCCTCAATTTACCTACCCGAGAGGATGGAAGGCTGAGTCAACCTTGAGCCTGGTGGGATTCGAGCCTACAGTAATTGTAGGCAGCTGGAACTTAAATGCAGGCATTTAACAGCCTGAGCCACCAAGGCCCCGTTTGACCCACAAAGCAATGTCAACTGATCACAAATGGTCTGGCACTTCTAGAATAGGATTCCTTTAGGAATAAAACATAATGTGTAAATGCACAATTCTGATAAGGCAGTTCACAATTCCTTTGACTGCAATTTATTAATCACAATAGAGCTGGTAAGGCCTTTCCCCCCCCCTTAAAAGCCTCCAGGAATGAGGCACCTACAACTTCTGAAGGCAAGCTATTCCACTGGTTAATTGTTCTCACTGTTTCTTCTTAATTCTAAGTTGCTTCTCTCCTTGATTAGTTTCCATCCATTGTTTCTTATCTTGCCTTCTGGGGCTTTTATTATCAGCCAGCTCTGGTGGGAAGATTAGCATTAGCACAGAGGTAGCAAGTCTATCCCTGTGAACCTCTCCTTTAATGTTAATTTTACAGCTTTATATATACAGCTAACTTTAAGTTTCTTCAGCATTTTAAACAAAGGAATAAATAATTTGAAGGTGGGGCATGCTGCAAATCAAAACATCAACACAAGCATGTTAATTTGAAGAGGGTTTCACTGGCATTCCAAGAAAACAAGAATAGATTTCTCCTGCCCAGTATTTGTGTGCCATTTAGTTAAGGAAAAGAAAGATGAAAGCAGGACAGGGAGGAGGAATTGGGGGATGTCGGAAGGTAGACCAAATGCTATGAAAGTAGAAAGGGTTTGGGGGATGAACGTGTTCCTCATAGAACCTATTTATCATAAAACATAACAACATAAAGCCCAGCCTAACTTAACCTAACCTAACCTAACCTAACCTAACCTAACCTAACCTAACCTAACCTAACATAACATAACCTAACATAACATAACATTACATAACATAATAGGGATTCTATGATTGGCTTTATCCACCAGAACAGATATTATTTGAATTGGTTGTTTGATAAGGGTGTCCAGGGCAAGTTCCCAACACTCCCAATAAAACTACTAGCCTAAAATGTTTTCTATCCTATTTTAGATAGACAAAATGAAAAGAAGGATGTTGTAAGTGAAACAGAGCTAACTATAAAATAATCTGATGAGTTCTAATCCAGATTTTTAAGTTGAACTAATTAAATATAGGAAAATGACAATTATGTTTCTTCCTATTAGGCCTTCAATAAACATGACAAAATGAATATTGATACTTTTGAAATTTGGTGTTGGAGAAGACTCTTAAGAATACCATTGATAGCCAAGAAAACAACCAAATGGATCCATGAATAAATTAACCAGAGCTCTCACTCAAAGTACAAATGATCAGATTTGAATTATCATTCTTTGGGCACATTGTACCTAGCTCTCTGAAGTGAGAGCTAGGTTCACTCTATGTGAGAAAGATGAGAAAGGTGAAAAAATAGATAAGAGGTCAAGCAGCAGTGAGGTAGAAAGACTCAATTACAGCAGGGATAGATAAATTATCCCTGCTGTATAGATAAACTATTGGAAGACCCAACAAGTCCTCCTAGAGGAATCTATTGATGTGGTCACTAAGAGTTGCCACCAAGAAGGCACGTGATCTTCGTTAATGGAGGTAGTTTTCAGAATACACTACAATCCACAAAGAACTTGCAGGTGTTTAACAGTAGTTTCTAAATCAAATAAAAAATAATGCTGGATGTTTGCATCCAGATGAGTCCTTCTGTCTCTAATTATCTAAGGCAGTTATGTGTGTGGATTCACATCCTCACACAACAGAGATCCTGGAAAGCATTTGCAGATGATGCCATCAGCTTGTTCTAATCATAATTTTGAATGCTTGACTGAGGAATACACTTCCTCAAGCAAACAATATCTGCGATTTCATATGGCTTGAGCTGGGACTGCTTCTTTGCTGCCTGATCAGGTTCAGAACAGAAGCCAACAAAAGCCAGCAAGTTTCTGCTAGTATTACTGAGCTATTTTAGAAGTTATTCCTCAAAACAAGCATTTCTTAATATAGCTGATCTAGTGTTCTACTGACCTTTGCTTAATGTGAAGTTAATTGGACTTAAAATCTGTGTAAAGGTTAACTTTTTGCAAAATCTTTGCTTCTGCACGTTTCATTGACTGATCCATAACACTGGCAATCTGTTGGCCAATAATGTCATGTCCCAGAAACTATTAAGACAAGCCCTATCTAAGAAACATCTCGTACTCATGAATGGATGGATGAATGAATGAATAAATGTACACATGCAAACTTAGAGATTTTAAGAGCTACACTAGGAATCAGCAATTGGGGCAATCCAAGATCATCATGGGCAGGATGACAATATCCCTGCAATCGAAGAGGTCTGTAAGGGGTGTGCATAAGTGCACCATCGTGCCTACCGTCCCTGTCCTATTGTCCCCATTTATTCATACCTGTTTCCTGTATTCTTACTCATGTTTATACTTATACCTATTATCTTGTAAGCGATTGACAAATCAAATAAATAAAATAAAATAAATAAAGAGAGTATGATTTGGTTTTGTGTGTTGGTTGTCTCTCTTTCTTTTTCTGTTCCTCTCTCTTTGTATATGTTACACCTAAAAGAAAAACTTATGTCATTTTATTCTCTTATTATTGTTTTATTATTTCTTATTTTATTCCCATTCAAAAATGGTGAGCAATTGATTTCACTGAGATTATTGAATTAGCAAACAAGTGTTTATCATAAAGTATAACCGGAATCCCAAATTAATTTTCTGTCCAAGTGGGCAACACATTTCAATTTAAGTGAGCATTGCTAGACTGAAAAGAGAACAAGAAGCATGACAAGTTTCCTCCTGGTAGAATCTTAGAAAAGATTAGTGAAGAGGAATGAACAGCAGTCCATTCAATCATAGCTTGCAAAGCTTTTAGCAAATTTCTGTTCCTGCCTGAAAACACCAAGCATACTTTTTTTAAAAAAGTAAAGTCAAAGTAATAATTAGAGCAATGAATGCCACACTTGATGGGCCTGGGTAAAGATGCATCAAATCAAAGAATGATGGCATTTAAGACAGAAATTGACATTGGAAGCAACCTGCAAGATTTCCAGAAACAAAAGATATAAAAGATCAGTTGGATATTAAAAGGATGGCCCAGAAGAAACAGGTTCTAATCCTTCAGAGAAAGAAAAAGAGAACAGGAGAGACAGCAGTGGGTTTTTGAGTTATAGAGGGTATGTCTTTGAAGGCAAAATGGAGAGAGGGAAGAGTCTGGGAATAAAGGGGATTAGAAATAAAATCACAGGAAGAGAATTTGAAGAAGCAAGACATTCACAGCCATAGGGGGGGAAAAAACGTGAAAGACTTATTGTGAGGAAATGGCAAGCCCAATAACACAGCCAGGTCTTGAGGGTCTTCCAGAATGTCAGAAGGAATGTAGCTAATTTAATTTTTTTTGTGGGGGGATGGAATGTTCCACAAACTGGGTGCCATGGCAGAGGAGGTATGTCTCCTGGGGCCCCAAAGTATATACCTAATTGATAGTGCCTGCAAATTGCCTTTTCTGCCAAATCTAATGGGCTGAAATAACTGGGGAGAGACAGTCCCTAAGATTCTGGCACAGAACTGGATGTTGGAGTCAATGGCCTAAATAGTCCCTTATGCCAGTATGATTCCATGACATTTAACAGAATGAACCATAAGATTTGGGAAGCATCCTTAGTATTAAAGACAGCATTTGTGACAATAGCACTTTACCAGATTCACTTCATTCATAAAGTAGCCCCGTATTAAATAAGTTAAATATATTCTTAAGCACCAGAGTCTATAAATTGCCTTAAAGGCATAAAACTGTCTTGTTTGCCTTAAGAGACAGAAATGTTTATTGTTTTGAATGAAAGCTTTGCAGGGTGGTAAGTTGATCATGGAAAATACTTCGCTGTTTCTAAAGCAAGTGTGTAAACATGAAGCAAAGAAATTAGCCAAGCATGGGCTTCAAAAGAAAGAGAAAAACATCGTGAAACAGCTTTCCCATAAGGAGACACATACATGGTAGGTACTACTGGTGTACTACCCAGGCTCCTGCACAGCAGCATCCATTTCCCAGCTCCTTGAACTGGTCTCTGAACTCAATCCATAAAATGTATGGTTTGGGGGATTTCATGCTTCATGCATTAGGGAAGGTTCAGGAAGGGCTCAGGATTTTATGGCCAACACACATTTGAAGGGTGTTCATCCCAAAGTGCATAGCTAAATGTCTATGGAGATTCTCAGTCATCCAGGTCATGGTTGTCCCAAAAGTGCTTTTTCAAGAGGCAACTGGAAGTTCTGGTTTTTCTTTGAAAACATTTCGTTTCTCATCCAAAAAGCTTCTTTAGCTCTGAGAATCTTCAGATAAAACGTCTTCAAAAACAAACAAACAAACAAAAAACAAACAAGAAAGTCCAGTTGCCTCTTGAAAAAGCATCTTTGGGTGTTCCTGATTAACATCCCCTGTACTTAGATCCAGGGGTGCATCATTGTGTACAGAGGAACCTGGAAATATAGCAACTGTGTATGAAAATAAACAGTGAACACTAGTATCAACCAAACCCTAATTCAGGACAGGGATAAGAGCAGCTAGCCAGAATAAGTATTGCATCCTTATTGCAACAACCAGGAAATCATCCAGTGACTTGTTTAAGGTGACCTGGATCTTGGGGCAAAATTATGACATGATTTTTTTTGAACGTATTAACTTGATTTCATTTTAATGTCATTTATTTCACTTATGGAGATGTTAGAAATTCTGTTAAATAAATAACGCAAAATCTCTGTGTGTCATATTTGCAGGCACTTTGAAGTCCAATTTGTTTGCATTTACTCAGAGCTGAATTCACCATGGACAGAGTTGGTTAAAATGATTGGGGCAGCGTTTTTGGTAACATATGGGGTTATTTTGATCCTGTGGAATATGAGGAAATGGGAAAAGTTCTCCATACTATGAACTCAGCCATCTGTGAGGTGGATCCCTTTACCCCACTACCTTGTTTGAAACGTCACCTCTGAATTCAAAAGGTGGCTATGCTTTATTTTGAGATAAGTGGTTGTACCCAACATCTTGAAGAGGGCAGGATTAGGGTTAGGGTCTCCCTTTCTGAAGAAGTCCTCTCTTGATCCAGAGACTATGGATAACTTCTGTGTGATCTAAAACCTTTCCTTTTCAGAAAATGCATTTATGTACAGTTGATACTATGATGATCTAAATTCATTTCAGTATCATTTTAGACCTAGTTATGAGATTGAAATAGCATAGGTCACTCAAGTGAAAGGATATGGCTCTTCTGCTCCTGCATAACACTTAGCAAAAAGTTATGAATCCTTAGATGGGATCCATTATTTTTTGCTAAGTAATGGGAAATGCTGGATGTTATATTGCTCCTGATAGTTAAGTTTTTTTCAAGTGTACAGGTGGTGACTTTGCTTTTATGCTTTTATTTTTATGCAGTCTTTATGATTTTATGGTTATGTTTTCATGACAGTTTTACTGTTGTAGAGTCTTGAAAACAGAGTGATACATCAACAAATAAATATTTGGGAAGGAAGTCTTCCGGGTTAGGCAAGTTTTAGTGATTTTAAGTGAACTGAGTACACACCCTGGTCAGGTTTAATGAGTTCATGTTTATGGAGTATACGAACTATTATGTGAAAGACTACAGTAGAAGAAGCAATATAGTTCTTTAACTGTTCTTCAAAGTTCTACAGATTATTTGGTTGCCAACTCCAAAAATCAAATTCCACCAGTGAACTATTCATCTAAATGAAACTTTTCAACATTATTTTTTATTACTAGTATTGTATTTATTTATTTATTTTATTTTTTGGACTTGTATGCCACCCCATCTCCGAAGACTCGGGGCAGCGCACAACTAAAAACAACAACAATAAATACTTAAAAAGAAATTAAACTAATTTCACAAGCCCAAAAATACAAAAACTAAAATTTACAGTGGTTAAAATAATTCCCCAAGGAGGGGTCACAGCCTGGATTGGTCAAACAACCAGATCTTCAAATCATGGCGGAAGGTGCGGAGGTCAGGGGCCAGGCGGAGCCCCAGGTGCAGTTGGTTCCAGAGGTCAGGGGCCGCGACAGAATAGGCTCGTCGCCGGGGGACCGCCAGCCGACATTGGCTTGCCGACGGGACCCTGAGGAGTCCTTGCCTATGTGCTCGCACAGGGCGGTTGGCACTCGATATCGGCAGAAGACGCTCCCTTAAATATTGAGGACCCATGTCGTGAAGGATTTTGTATGTTAAAACCAGAACCTTGAATCTCACCCGGAGTGCAACTGGCAATCAATGCAGGCAGCGCAGGAGGGGGGTAACATGGGAGAATCGGGAAACTCCCATCACCACCCGCGCCGCCACATTCTGCACCAGCTGCAATCTCTGGATGGTATGCAAGGGCAGTCCTAAATAGAGAGCGTTGCAGTAGTTGAGTCTAGAGGTAACAAGGGCGTGAGTGACTGTGCGCAGGTCATCTCGGTCCAGAAATGGGCGAAGCTGATGAACAAGGTGGAGCTGGGCAAAGGCCCCCCCTGGCAACGGCCCCCACCTGTTCCTCCAACTGGAGCCGTACATCCAGGAGGACCCCCAGATTCCACGCCCTATCCACAGGGGGCAACACCTCTCCCCTATGGCCAAAGATGGATATTCCTGACTGGGCCGAGATGCCGGTATGCACAGCCACTCAGTCTTGGCCGGGTTGAGTCGAAGCATGTTTCCGCTCATCCAAATCCATACTGCATCCAAACACCGGGTCATCAGGGAGAGGGCATCACTGATCTGGTTTGGGGTGGAGATGTACAGCTGAGTGTCATCTGCATACTGATGGAATCTCACCCCAAAACCACAGATGATCTCACCCAGTGGCTTCATGTAGATGTTAAATAGAAGAGGGGAGAGGACCGACCCCTGAGAGACCCCACAAGAGAGCATCCTCGGGGTCGACCTCGACCCTGCATCCAACACTGATTGCAACCGCCCCGAGAGGTAGGAGGTGAACCACAGAAGAACAGTGCCCCCACTCCCAACCCCGAGCCGCAAAAGATACCATGGTCGATGGTATCGAAAGCCACTGAGAGATCTAATAGGACCAGGACAGAGGAAAAACCCCTGTTCCGAGCCCTCCAGAGATCATCCATCAGCGACCAATGCCGTCTCCATGCTGTAACCGGGTCGGAAGCCGATTGATACGGATCCAGGTAGTCCGCTTCATCCAGGAAAAGTGGAAACTGCTGAGCCACCACACTCTCAACAACCTTCGCCAAAAAGCGAAGGTTGGAGACTGGATGAAAGTTGTCTAACACGGTCGGGTCCAGGGCAGGCTTCTTCAGGAGGGGTCTCACCACTGCCTCCTTCAAGGTGGAGGGAAAAACACCCTCTTAACGGCGTTGACAACTGCCCGAGCCAACGCAGGTGGCCTCCTTGGCGGCATAAGCCAACCAGGAGGGACACGGGTCCAACAAACATGTATCACCCCATTGATTTTATTTATTATTGATTTTGTGCAATATTATAAAATGCAGTATTAGTAACAGTCTCCAACCTTGTGTTTAAAGGTAATGTGTAACCCCAGCTCAAAAAGATCCCAATCTCTGCCCTACTGCAACCTTCACTATAGGCATGTACTATCCCACTCCCACCCCACAACTGATATCCCTCCTCCCTTTGAGATATTTGTTTCTATAAGACCTGATGATTCTAACATTCTAGAATATGCTAATGGGAAATGTGCTTATTCATCTCCCTGTCCTCCTATGGATATATTCCATCATCCTTTAGCTGGAAGACAGCGTACCACATAGGCTGCTTGGTTGGATGCTCTCCAAGTCTGGTTGCCAAAGATTCCAAGCAAGATAAAAGTCTTATGAACTCACTCCTGGTTTGATCTGGCTGAAACTTGTCTATATATAATATAGACAAGTATGTGCAGTTAAAGTCCTTTGCTCTATATTTATTTTAGGTATTGATTTATATAATACTGCATGTCTCTCTTAAAAGGATACCGTACAACATGCTAAAATAAGCTTTAACATTGCAAACATAACAATCCTTTACTTGTGATTTATTTTTATTTTTATTTTAAAGGAGTCTATGGGCAGAAAATCATATAGTTGGGGTTTTATTCCAATATTTTGCTTAGTCATATTAGAAACAATAACCAGCACATTTGGGGCTTCTAGATTGGGAAAAGTCAGTAAAATTCTGTCATTATCAAAATCAGTCTTGGTCTGATACCATCCAGATGCTCTGGATTATATTTTCATTAAATCCCAAAAGCTCAGCCAATGATAGGAATGATGGGAGTTCTCCAAAATATTTGGAAGGCACTGACTTGGCAAAGAGTAATATTGTGCTTCCTTCTGGCACATAGTGCATAAGCAGTGGTGGGATTCAAATTTTTTACTACCAGTTCTGTGAGTGTGGCAGGGGAAGGATACTGTAAAATCTCCAGTCAGAGGTGGTATTTGCTGGTTCTCCGAACTACTCGAAATTTCCGCTATTGGTTCTCCAGAACTTGTCAGAACCTGCTGATACCACCTCTGTACTTAAGCCATTCCCACTGATATGCTAAAGTTCTTTCCATCCAGCATGACGTTAGTTGCCAAGTTGTATTCTGCATCCATTGCCTCTAGTTTGGCTTAATCCTGAATTATTAACATTTGTAGGCAATCAGCCCCTTTTCTACCTTTAAATTCCATCCCCCACTCCTTTCCTTAAATGTCACATTGTTAAAACTAGTAGGAAATGAGGAATCAATCAGGTAGCATGAGTAAGGGTCTTGGGAAGATGATGACTTTTAACAGATGGCTGACCAGCCTCTGCTGTTTTATCAGAAGATAACTAAAATGGAAAAAGAATAGCAAGTGTATCAGAACTTGCTAATTCCTACTGGTAGTTGCTGAGTAGGCTTGTGTTGAGGGCAGTTCTTTCAAAATTCTTCTCCTTTACTGCAAGTTGGCTTGCAAAGGGAAAGTGATTGGAAAAGAATGCTAAGTCCATACTCAAGATACCCAGAATCTCCTAAGCCCCACCAGTTAGCTGTTTGGTGGATTTGGAAGATGTTGGATAAAGCCCCCCAAAAAAAAGATGGATCTTTCAAAATCCAGCACCTCCCAAGCTTGGTGAGGCACAACTAAGCAAAGTGATGCTGTGGACAATACATTCACCTTTAGGTTGCTAGCTTGGTCTGTCTTTAGAGAGCTAGAGGTTTTAAGCAGCTGTGCCCAACTCTTCCCTGGAAAGTGAAAGAAGATCCCACAATGTTGACAGAGCAGAATGCCCAGGAACCCAATGGGAAGGGGTTCCCTCTCCATAAAGGTCACTTGATTGTGATACCAATAAAATGGGTGGCAAAGTGCATCAGATTTTATACACTTTGAAAATGCCATGGACTGTTGATAAATTAACGTTAACTCTTTGTTTTCTGGAGACTTTTGGCCTTTTCGAAATCTGGACAGAGGGTTTTTCCACCTTCTCGCCTTTTCGGCCTAAGGATGTCCTTCAGGATGAGTGCTCCTGCCATTGTGAGAGGGTGGCGGTGAACAGCATGGGAGTGCACCCATCCACCTGTTGTGGGAGAACAAAGAGGGTGGGGTGCATTGCCTTCCCTGGCCATGGCTGGGATCCCGAATGGACAACTGGTGAAGTGCCATCGCTGGTGAGAGCACGGTGGCCAGTCTGTGGTTGGGACCTTTTCATCGGGCCCCTTGGTGGTTGTGAGAGAGCCCCCAGGTTTGGACTGCCCCAAACACTTTGCTTGGACCAATTATCTGACCTGGACATTCTCACTGATTTCATTACCATCTTTCCCCTATTTTTAATGATCTGAATGCTGCGGACTTATAGCGTTACTGAGTTGCAGGCCCTGAGGGAGTCCCCTCTATCCCGGGTGTGGCCTGCTGGATTATCGAAGGCCTACCTCAATGACGGACCTTGGGATCCTGAGAGGTGGCACAATGCAGAAAAGGGTAGGGGTCATGGGTGGGGTAATAAGAGGGGTGCCAAGACCTCATTGTTAAAATTTTTAAAGAATTTTTTAAGGGGCTTAGGGAGAGGGGAGGGTAACCAGGCCTGGTTGGAGCCTGAGGGAGCCCCACTAGGACTGCCCCAGCCCAGGTTGGAAATGGGCCACGGGGGGTGTGTGTGCAGGGGTTGGGGCTACCCAAGGCTCCTGGGGAATGGGTGGAGTATAGGACTTGCATGGTGACTGGGAAAGGCAGCAGGGGTAAGAGTGGAGGGCCGTATCAATCTTTGGCAGCACGCCCCCACTATCTTTGAGCAGTGGCATGTTCCAACCCTCCGGTGCCTTCCCATCCCCCCGGGGGCTTGGAGGAATGGGACCCTGAATTGAGGCTGGTCTATTTGAATGCCAGGTCCATTGGAAACAAAGCTCCCCTCATCCAAGAATTGATCAAGGAGGAAGGCACGGACCTGGCCTGTATCATGGAAACCTGGTTGGGCCTGGAGGGAGGGGTCCCTCTGGTAGAACTGTGCCCTCCAGATTTCCATGTAATACAGCAGCCTCGATCACAGGGTAGGGGTCAGGGGGGTGGCTGTAGTAATCAGGGAGGTTCTTTGTCCAAGGGAAGCCACTGTCCTGCAGGTAGGCAGGTGTGAGTCCCTTCTCCTGAGATGGGGCCCTCAGGGTCAATTGGGCCTGTTGCTCGCGTACCTTTCTCCCAGCTGTGTGGCAACAGCCCTGCCTGATCTGCTCGACGTCTTGTCGGGGGTGGCGGTGGAGTTCCCCAAACTTATGGTATTGGGGGATTTCAACTTGCCATCCCTGGGCGGGCATCGAGGCTAGATCAGGAGTTCATGGCTTCCATGGTGGCCATGGACCTGATTCAATTAATACAGGGCCCCACCCATGAGGGGGGACACATGCCCGACCTTGTTTTTATCTCAGGACAGTGATGCAATGATCAGGGGGGGGTTCCCTAGTTGTTCTCCCCTGCCATGGACCGATCATTCCCTCCTACGACTGACCTTCCAAAATGCCACATCTCGCTGCTGGGAGGCGGAACCAACTAGGTGGTTCCGCCCCAGGCACCTAATGGATCCAGAGGGGTTCCAGACGGCGCTTGGGCAAATCCCGACCTCCCTTGCCCACAGCTTGGTTGAGACCCTGGTGGGCACCTGGTAGACGGCGGCCGCCAAGGCACTTGACCAAGTTCTTCCTTTGTGGCCTCTGACTCGATGCAGATCCCGATCAGCTCCCTGGTTTTCTGCAGAGCTCCGGGAGATGAAGTGTCAGAAGAGAGGCCTAGAGAGCTGTTAAAGATCCAGCCGGTCTGAATCTGACCGATCTCAGTTAAGAACCTATATTAGGTCTTACCTTCCTGATGAGGTGAAGAGGATCATGGGGAAGCTGAGTGCTGCCATGTGTTTATTGGACCCGTGTCCCTCCTGGCTGGTTTATGCCGCCTGGGAGGTTACACGAGGCTGGCTCCAGGCAGTGATTAATGCTTATTTGAATGAGGGATCTTTCCCCGCCACCTTGAAGGAGGCGGTGGTGAGGCCTCTCCTCAAGAAGCCTGCCTGAGACCCAGCTAATTTAAATAACTTTCATCCAGTCTCCAACCTTCGCTTTGTGACGAAGGTTGTTGAGAGCGTGGTAGCTCAATAGCTCCCGGTGTTCCTGGAAGAAACTGACTACCTAGACCCACACCAATAGGACTTGAGGCCCGGGTACAGCACGGAGATGGCATTGGTCACACTGCTGGATGACCTCTGGAGGGCACGGGACAGGGGTCAGTCCTTGTCCTGTTAGATCTCTTGGCGGCTTTTGATACCATCGACCATGGTATCCTACTGCGACGTCTCGAGGGGCTGGGAGTGGGGGGCATCATTCTGCAGTGGTTCTCCTCTTAACTCTTGGGCCGTACGCAGATGGTGTTGACAGGGGCACCAGGAATCAGCCCCAAGGCCCCTTCTTTGTGGAGTGCCTCAGGGGTCGGTTCTTTCACCTCTTTTGTTCAACATCTATATGAAGCTGCTGGGTGAGATCATCCATGGTTTTGGGGTGAAGTATCATCAGTATGCTGATGATACCCAGCTTTTTATCTCCACCCCTAACCAACCCAGTGAAGCCCATGACGTGATGTCCAGGTGTTGGAGGCAGTGCGGGCCTGGATGGGGAGGAACAGGCTCCAGCTCAACCCGGCCAAGACTGACTGGCTTTATGTACCAGCATTATTATTATTATTATTATTATTATTATTTATTTATTTATTTATTTATTTATTTATTTATTTAGACTTGTATGCCGCCCTTCTTCCTAAGGACTCAGGATGCAACATTTAAAACCATACAAATTACAATAAAAGTGAATTAAACAACTACAAGTCTAAAGCCAATTAAAATTAAAATTAAATTAAAACAACTAAAATAACCCACCCCCGGGTCAATCCAGACCGCCTGCTGAAACAGCCAGGTCTTCAGGTCTTAAAAGGAGCAGAGATCAGGGGCCAAAGGAGATCCACAGGGAGCTTATTCCATAGGGTGGGTGCTCCCACAGAAAAGGCACTAGCCCTGGGAACCGCCAGCCAACAATGTCTAACTGACGGAACCTCAAGGAGGCCCTTCCTGTGGGAGCGCACGGGGCGATCGGAGTGTGATGCTGGCAGGAGGCATTCCCGCAAGTACCCTGGACCCAAGCCATTTAGGGCTTTATAAGTTATTACTAGCACCTTGAAGGCAACCCGGGAGGCAACCAGCAACCAGTGCAAGTCGCGCAGGAGGTGTAACATGGGAGTACCAGGACACTCCCATCACAGCCAGCGCAGCCACATTCTGCACCAGGTGCAACCTCCGGGTGGTCCGCAAGGGCAGCCCCATGTAGAGAGTGTTGCAGTAGTCGATTCTGGAAGTGACGAGCATGAGTGACCGTTCGGGCATCTTGGCTCAGATAAGGGCAGAGCTGGCGAACCAGCCGAACCTGGGCAAAAGCCCCCCTGGCCACAACTCCCACTTGCTCCTCTAAACTGAGCTGTGAATCCAGGAGGATGCCCAGATTCCGCTATCCACGGGGCACACCTATCCCCCATGACCAAAGATGGCACATCCACTGAGAACCGAGATGCCGGTAAGAACAGCCACTCAGTCTTGGCCAGGTTGAGACAGAGCCTGTTACTCCCCATCCAGACTTGCACCACCTCCAGGCACTGGAACATCACAGAGAGAGCATCACTGATTTGGTTTGGGGTGGAGATGTAAAGCTGGGTATCATCCGCATATTGGTGATACCTCACCCCAAAGCCACGGATGATCTCACCCAGCGCTTTCATGTAGATATTAAACAGGAGAGGTGAGAGAATCGACCCCTGTGGCACCCCACAAGTGAGGAGCCTCGGGGCCGATCTCTGCTCTCCTGCCAACACCGACTGTGAGCGCCCGAAAGGTAGGAGGAGAACCACCGCAGAATGGTGCCCCCCACTCCCAACCCCCGGCCCGGATAAACCAGGATTTAATAATGGAGGTTGACTTCCCTCCCCCCTCCCTATCCCATTAAAACACCGGATTAAAAAATTTAAAAGACGTCCCTTGGCACCATATTTAAAATTTAACGACTTGGTTGCGCCGTGCCACCTCTTGGATCCCAGGATCTGTCCTTAAGGTAAGCTCTTGATAACCCAGTGGGCCACCCCAAAGACAAGGGAGCAGTCTGGAGGGCCCGTAATTCCAACAATGAGTACACAAGCATATTACAAGGGCAGAAAAGGATGAAAAAAAAGAGCATTCAGCAAGAAGATGATTAAACAGATGTAAAATGCAAGAAGGGAAAGGTCCAGGCAGAATGTCCACAAAGTCCCACCCCCCCCAGCTCTCTCACAGCTGTTGGGAGACCAGAGTCAAGCTGGCCAACCCACTGCTCTCACACTGCAGTGGGTCGGGACCTTGAAACTGAACAAAAATCAACCCCACTGCCCTCTCACGGAAGTGGAGTAGAATCCATCCATTGTCATCACAACAATGGGGCCAGAACCAGACCCTAATGAGGGAAGGAAGGGGTCCAAACCCCATTTCAGGACCACCACTAAATGTCATTAGATGACCCCGCACCCCCCAGGGTGCGATGGGATAGTCCAGGCTGATGGAACAAAAACAGCGGTCATAAAAAGGAGGCAGGGCAGTAGAGAGTCCAAAGAATAACATAGGTCCAAAGATGATATAAGGACAAGCAGGGGCGGAGAAGATGAATCCAGGGACAGCAGTTATTGATACCACAGCCCCGAGTCTAGAGTCCAGAGTCCCAAGCACCAGCTTTCCACGGGGGCCATTCCTCTGGTGGCACACCAAATTCCGACCCCCACCAGGCCAGCACTGGCTCATTCGACCCAGGCAACTTCTAGCAACACCAACACTTCCTGCGCCATATCTACCACCACAGTTGTCTCCACGGAGCCCTCTTCCCCCGAAGCTCTCACCTCCAGGAGGGGGGCAGCGACATCCAAGCTGACACTGGGAGCAATCCCCCCATCGATGTTGCATGCCCCTCTGTTGGAGTCCAGGCTACCGTCCAAGCAGTCAAGACCGCTGAGGCCGCTGAGGCCCTCTGAGCCAACAAACCCCTTCCAGTGCTGGGCCGACAAAGAATGTGCCGCCACAACCATCAGGGAAGTCGGCCAGGCACTCAGCAAATGACAGCGAAGCTCCCATGGCTCCTGCGGACCATTGCCACCACAACCGCCATCTCTGATGCAGGCCACCACCACCACCACCAACTTCCACGCCGCCTGCATCGCTGCCACTGCTGCCAGACCTCCGTCAAGACAGCCACCATCTCCCTGCTGCCTACAGCCACCTCCAGGTCGCCAGAGCAAAACTCCCTGGCCGCGCCTCACCCCCAGCCAAATCAAGCCAAGAACGGCTCTGCTATGCTTCCGACCCTCCGGAAAGAAACCCCAGGGGTCTAGCAGGGACAGGAGCTCTTCCCCCACAGCAAATGCCAAACGTTTAGCAATCCCCCCCCGGGAGCCTACTCAACGCGGACTGCCATCTTGGGCATGTGCAGAGCCATAATTCCTCACCAGCATCATGAGTTGTCCAGGATATTTCACCTTTAGTTATGGGGGGAGAGGTGTTACCCCCCGTAGATAGGGCGCACAACTTGGGTGTCCTCCTGAATGCATGCTCAGTTTGGAGGAGCAGTGGCCAGGGGGGCGTTTGCCCAGGTTCGCCTGGTGCACCAGTTACACCCCTATCTGGATCGAGATGCCCTACATATGGTCACTCATGCACTCGTCACTTCCCATTTGGACTACTGCAATGGTCTGTACATGGGGCTGCCCTTGAGGACCACCGAGGCTTCAACTTGTCCAGAATGCAGCAGCATGGGTTGTGATGGGAGCATCCCAATACTCCCATGTTACACCCCTCCTGTGTGAGCTGCACTGGTTACCAGTTGCCCTCCGGGTGAGATTTAAGGTGCTGGTGTCAACCTACAAAGCCCTTCATGGCTTAGGACCCGGATATTTATGGGAGACCCTGCTGCCAGCAACTTTTTCCCATCGTCCTGTGCGCTCTCACAGAGTGGGCCTCCTTGGGGTTCTGTCAACCAGACAATGTCGGCTGGCGACCCCTAGGGGCAGGACCTTCTCTGTGGGAGCACCCACCCTCTGGAACCAGCTCCCCCTGGAGCTTCAGGTGGCCCCTGACCTCTGCTCCTTCTGCCAGGGCCTTAAAACCCGGTTGTTCCAACTTGCTGACCTGGGGATGGGAGTTTTAAATGATTGTTTTTACTGTTTTTAGTTTCTAATTGGGTTTCTCATTTAATTTCTTTTTAATTGTATATTTTGTACTGTTTTATGATTGTACGGCGCCCCGAGTCCTTCGGGAGATGGGGCGGGTTAGGAATCCAATTAATAAATAATAATAAGTAAATAAATAAATAAATAAGCCATGATGATGCAATAGTTAGGGTGCAGTACTGCAGGCTACTTCTGCTGACTGCCGGCTGCCTACAATTTGGCAGTTCAAATCTCACCAGGTTCAAGGTTGACTCAGCCTTCCATCCTTCTGAAGTGGGTAAAATGAAAACCCAGATTGTTGGGGACAATATGCTGACTCTGTAAACCGCTTTGAGAGGGCTGTAAAGCACTGTAAAGCAGTATATAAGTCTAAGTGCTACTGTTATAAAGGAGAAAACACTGTTTTAACACTAGAATGTTAAAACACATGTATCTGGGTTATGGACATGGCAGAAAAATAGTTTCATAGTCTCACCTAAAAAGCCCAGTCATTGCCTGATTCTGAGAAGCTGTAGTCTGAGCTACAGACATGGTGTTAAAGAAAACAGAATTTTATAGTTGAAAGTCTGCATTGACTAAACAGAATAGAAACCAGAAGTAAAGGTGAATATTTTCTCCAAGAGATCCAAGCAATAAAGTTATAGTTAGCCATTATATATTAGGTTTATGAAGGAGTTGCCATGGATAATATGCCTCCAGGCATTCCACTAGAAAATTATATGTTTTAACAAATGTTGAATGAAGTATTGAAGTAGCAATAATTCAGCAAACATTGTATGTATTCACAAATTTTGTTCTGATAATATATGTTTGCTTTAAGTAGACATTGAAAAAGTTTTGATGGGAAATTAAGGAAAGCTGCAATTCAAAATTCTATTTCAGATTGGCAATCATGTTTGGAAAGTCAGGCGCACCCTATTAAGGAAGCAGCATGATTCTCACAATGCATTTTGGTTCTTTTGTTACTAATATATTCACTTCATTGCAGATTTATCAAATAAGTGAACTCCAGAGCGAGAATTTGATTTTCTAAATGAAATGTTTTGCCAAACTTTCTGCTTACTCCTGGCATAATGAAGAACAGTTACTTTTGTTGTGTGGGTTTGTCTCAGTAAGCTTTATTCCCAAAAGGCACCTTTAGAACAGTATTCTTTACCACTGGGATGTTTGCAAACTCAGAAGGAGAATCAGATCACACAAAGTCAAGCTTCAGGAAACAAAGCTAAAGAAGAAAAGCAGGTTGCAGGTTGGCATCTCATTTCTGTGCTACAAAATGCTCTTCAAGCTGTTGCCACAAAATAAGAAATACTAGTTGGAGGTATTTCACATGACATAAAGAACAGTGGTTTGGGGAAAGGGTAAATATTTTCTCCTTCTCCTCTACAAATCTCATTTTTGGTTGCATGCAAAATATTTATTTATTTATTTATTTATTTATTTATTTATTTATTGCTTGGACTTGTATGCCACCCTATCTCCCGAAGGACTCAGGGCAGCTCACATCATAAAACTCATAATACAAAATTTAAAATTAGTTGAAAGGTATTAAATTCAAGCCAAACAATAGCTAAAAACCCACAAAAGACATTAACATTTAAAAACATTTTAAAAACTACCCTCCCCCTCAGTCCAGGCCAGCTTGTTCGAATAGCTAGGTCTTCAGGCCATGCGGAAGGAACGGAGGTCAGGGGCCAACCACAGCTCCAGGGTAACTGATTCCACAGGGTGGATGCTCCCACAGAGAAGGCCCTACCCCTGGGGGTCGCCAGCCGACACTGTTTGGCCAACGGTACTCCAAGGAGGCCCTGTCTGTGGGAGCGCACAGGGTGATGGGCAGCCGATGCTGGCAAGAGATGCTCCCACAAGTACCCTGGCCCCAGGCCATGTAGGGCTTTATAGGTCAGTACCAGCACCTTGAATCTCACCCGGAGGCAACCAACGCAGTTCGCGCAGGAGGGGTGTAATATGGGAGTACCGGGATTCTCCCATCACAACCCGCGCAGCCACATTCTGCACCAGTTGAAGGCCTCCGCATGGTCCACAAGGGCAGCCCCATATAGAGAGCATTGCAGTAGTCGACTCGGGAAGTAACGAGCACATGAGTGACCGTACGCAAGGCATCCCAGTCCAGATAAGGGTGCAACTGGTGCACCAGGCAAACCTGGGCAAATGCCCCCCTGGACATGGCTCCCACCTGCTCCTCCAAACTGAGCCATGTATCCAGGAGGACACCCAAGTTGTGCACCCTATCCATGGGGAGCAACACCTTTCCCCCCATGCATAATGATGGAATATCCTGGATCATCTGAGATGCCGGTACACACAGCCACTCGGTCTTGGCCGGGTTGAGTTAGAGCCTGTTCCTCCCCATCCAGATCTGTACTGCTTCCAGGCAACGAGACATCATGTGAGGGCATCACTGAGTTGGTTTGGGGTGGAGATAAAGAGCTGGGTATCATCAGCATACTGATGATACCTCACCCCAAAACCACTGATGATCTTGCCCAGTGGCTTCATGTAGATGTTATTATTATTATTATTTATTTAGACTTGTATGCCCCTACTCCCAAAGGACTCAGGGCGGAACATAAAAAGGATATACAGTAACACAACTAAAAACAAGTCCAAATTACCAAAAGTTAAAACAATAAAATCACAAATAAACAAACAAATTAAAACTACCCACCCCAGGGTCAATCCAGGCCGGCCTGCTGAAACAGCCAGGTCTTCAAGTCTCGACGAAAGGAGCGAGATCAGGGGCCAAACGCAGATCCGAGGAAGCTGGTTCCACAGGGCTGGCGCCCCACAGAAAAGGCCCTAGCTCTGGGAGCTGCCAGCCGACAATGCCTGACCGACGGTATTCCCAGAAGGCCCCTCCTATGGGAGGCGCGGGCGATTGGACTGTGATGCAGGCAGGAGGCATCCCAAGTACCCTGCACCCAAGCCATTAAGGGCTTTGTAAGTTGTTACTAACACCTTGAAGGAAACCCGAAGGCAACCAGCAACCAATGCAGGTCGCGCGAGGAGGGTGTAACATGGGAGTATCGGGATACCCCATCACAGCCAGCGCCGCATTCTGCACCAGCTGCAACCTCCGGGTAATCCGCAAGGGAAGCCCCATGTAGAGAGCATTGCAGTAGTCGATCCTGGACGTGACGGCGCATGAGTGACCATTCAAGAGCATCTCGGTCCAGGTAAGGGTGAAGCTGGCGAACCAGCCAACCTGGGCAAAAGCCCCCTGGCCACAGCTCCCACCTGCTCCTCCAAACTGAGCTGTGCATCCAGGAGGATGCCCAGATTCCTCGCCCTATCCACGGGGTAACACCTCCCCCATGACCAAAGATGGCACATCAGCTGAAACCGAGATGCCGGTAAGAACAGCCACTCAGTCTTGGCGGGTTGAGTCTGAGATTACTCCCCACCCAGGCCTGCACCGCCTCCAGGCACGGGACATCACCGAGAGAGCATCACTGATCTGGTCTGGGGTGGAGATATACAGCTGGGTATCATCAGCATATTGATGATACCTCACCCCAAAACCATGGATGATCTCCCAGCGGTTTCATGTAGATATTAAACAGGAGAGGTGAGAGAACCGACCCCTGAGGCACTCCACAACTAAGAGGCCTCAGGGAGGACCTCTGCTCTCCCGTCAACACCGACTGTGAACGGTCCGAAAGGTAAGAGGAGAACCACCGTAACACGGTGCCCCCACTCCCAACCCGAGCCGCAGAAGGATACCATGGTCGATGGTATCGAAAGCCGCTGAGAGATCTAAAAGGACCAGAACAGAGGAAAAACCCTGTCCCGAGCCCTCCAGAGATCATCCACCAATGCGACCAATGCTGTCTCGGTGCTGTGCCGGGCCTGAAACCCGATTGGTACAGGTCAAGGTAATCAGTTTCTCCAGGAACAGCGGAAGCTGCTGAACCACCACGCTCTCAACAACCTTCGCTAAAAGCGAAGGTTGGAGACTGGACGATAGTTATTCAAAACGGTTGGGTCCAGAGCAGGCTTCTTAAGGAGGGGTCTCACCACCGCCTCTTTAAGGGTGGCAGGAAAAACCCCTTCACTCAAAGAAGCGTTGATAACTGCCTGGAGCCAAGCATGTAACCTCCCTGGAGGCATAAACCAACCAGGAAGGACACGGGTCCAATAAACACGTGGTGGAAGACAGCCTCCGCATGATCCTGTCCACTTCATCCAGGGAGACAGAGTCAAACTCAACCCAAACAGGATCCACAAGACTGCCGCCACGCCATCGCCAACATCCTGCCAGTCAGAGTCTAAGCCAGCCCGAATCTGAGACCTTATCCGCCAGATGTAAACTAAAATCCTCTGCTCTGCCAGGGTCCCCTCCCCTCAATTGCAAGAGGAAGCGAGTGACCCTAAACAGGGCCGCAGGGCGATCATCTGCAGGCGATCAGAGCGGAGAAGTAAGTACATCTCGCTGCTCTAATCACTTCCAGGTAAGTCCTAATATAGGCTCTTAACTGGAGACGGTCAGACTCAGAGCGACTAGTCCTCCACCTACTCTCTAGGCATCTCTCTGCCGCTTCATTCCCAAGCTCCTCTGAGAACCAAGGAGCTAAATGAGGTCTCCGGCAAGGGAGAGGCCGCAAGGGGACAACCCGGTCGGCTGCCGAGGCCGCCTCTTGCCAGGCGGCCACCAAAGTCTCGGCCGGGCTGTGGACGAGGGAGGTGGGCAAAACCCCAGGGCCGTCTGGAACCTCTCCGGTCCATTAGGCCTGAAGTGGGCTCATCCCGTCGGTTCCTCATCCCAGCAGGAGCAGCATGTTGGAAGACCAGCCTCAGGAGATAATGATCTGTCCATGATAGGGGTAGAATAACCGGAGATCCAACCCCCAGATCACTACACCACTGCCCGAGATAAAAACCAGGTCAGCGTTCCCCCTCATGGGTGGGCCCTGAATCACCTGGGTCAGGTCCATGGCTGTCATGGATGCCAAGAACTCCCGAGCCAATCCAGACGCCACCCCCAGGGAGGGTAAGTTGAAGTCCCCAGAACAATAAGTCTGGGAAACTCCACCACCACTCCCGAGAGGGCATCCAGCAGCTCGGGAAGGGCCGTGCAACGCAGCTGGGGACAGGTACGTCAACAACAGGCCCAACCGACCACCCGGCCCAACCTCAGAAGGAGGGATTCGCAACCGCCAATCTGGGGACAGTGGCCTCCCTTGGAAACAGAGTCTCCCTAATAACAATTGCTACTCCTCCACCCCTACCCTGGGCACGTGGCGGTGCAACACCCGGAAACCTGGGGACAAAGATCACATAGAGGACACCTCCCTCAGGCCCCAACCAGGTCTCCGTATACATGCCAGATCCGCAGCCTCCTCCTCAATGAGTTCACGGAGGAGGGGAGCCTTATTGGCTACGGATCTGGCATTTACATACACCAGCCTAAGCCCAGGGACCACACCGCCCAAAGACCCAGGGGAGCGGGCAGAGACCTGAGGGTCGGAGTGCACCACCGCTCGTAAATAGCGGGGCGCGCCCCAAGACACCCCTGCCATAACCAATGTTGAACAGGAGGGGAGAGAGGACCGACCCCTGAGGAACCCCACATGCAAGGGGCCTTGGGGTTGACCTCTGCCCTCCTGCCAACATCGATTGCCAGCGACCCAAGAGGTAGGAGGAGAACCACCGCAAAATGGTGCCTCTGACCCCCAACCCCCTGAGGCGTTGCAATAAGATACCATGGTCGATGGTATCAAAAGCCGCTGAGACGTCTAATAGGACTAGGACAGAGGAATGACCCCTGTCTCGTGCCCTCCAGAGATCATCCATCAACGACCAATGCTGTCTCCATGCTGTACCCGGGCCTGAATCCCGATTGGTACAGGTCCAGGTAATCTGCTTCCTCCAGGAACCCCAGGAGCTGACGAGCCACTACATTCTCAACAGCCTTCTCTACAAAGCGAAGGTTGGAGACAGGACGAAAGTTATTTAAAATGGCCGGATCCAAGGCAGGCTTCTTAAGGAGGGGCCTCACCACTGCCTCCTTCAAGGAGGCAGGAAGGATCCCTCCCTCAATGAAGTGTAGGCTACTGCCTGCAGCCAGCTTCATGTAGCCTCCCGAGTGGCATAGACCAGCCAGGAGGGACATGGGTCCAATAAACACATGGTGGAACTCAGCCTCCACATGATCCTGTCCACTTCATCTGGAGTCGCAGGCTCAAACTCATCCCAGATGGTCTCCACAAGACCCAACATTACCCCCTCATCAGACTCTAGCCAGTCAGAGTCCAGACCGGCCTGGATCTGAGTGATCTTGTCCAGCAGATGCTGACTAAACTCCTCGCCCTGCTCTTGCAAAGGGTCCCCCTTCCCCCCTGATTAAGGAGGGAGTGGGTGACCCTAAACAGCGCGGCTGGGCGATTCTCTGCAGATGCAATGAGAGCGAAGAAGTAAGCATGCTTTGCCGCTCCCATCACCTCCAGATAAGTCCTTATAAAGGATCTTAACTGGGATCAGTCAGATTCAGACTGACTGGACCTCCAACTGCTCTCTAGGCCCCTCCTCCAGTGCTTCATCTCTTGGAGCTCCGTGGAAAACCAAGGAGCTAACCGAGATCTGCATCGGGTGAGGGGCCTCAAGGGGACAACACGGTCAAGGGCCTCTGAGGCAGCCTGTTGCCAGGCATCTACCGAGCTGTGGGTAAGGGAGGCAGGCAACACCTCAAGCAGTGTCTGAAACCCTTCTGGGTCCATCAGGCACCTGGGAAGGAACCAACTGGTCAGTCCATATCCCAGCGATGAGGGGTGACATGCTGGAAGACCAGCTGAAGGAGATAATGATCAGTCATGACAGGGGTTGACTAGTTGGTAATCCCCCACCCAGATCATTACACCACTATCCGGAGATAAAAACCAGGTCAAGTGTGTGCCCCCCTCCAGGGTTGGGCCCTGAATTATTTGGGTCAGGTCCATAGCTGTTATGGAAGCCATGAACTCCCATTCCATACTCGACGTCCCACCCAGAGAGGGGAAGTTGAAATCCCCCAAAACCATAAGCTTGGGGAACTCAACAGCCACTCCCGAGAGAACATCGAGGAGCTCGGGCAGGGCCGTTGTCATGCAGCTGGGAGAAAGGTACATGAGAAACAGACCCAACTGACCCCCAGGGCACAACTTCAGGAGGAGAGACTCACACCCGCCAATCTGCAGGACAGCGACCTCCCTCGGACAAAGGGTCTCCCTAATAATAACCGCCACCCCACCGCCCCTACCCTGGGCTCAAGGCTGGTGTAGCATCTGGAAACCTGGAGTGCTTAACTCACATGGAGGGACTCCTCCCTCTGCCCCCAACCAGGTCTCTGTGATACAAGCCAGGTCCGCGTCCTCCTCCTCAATTAAATCACTGATGAGGGAGCTTTATTGATCATGGACCTGGCATTCATATAAACCAACCGGAGCCCAGAGGCCTGAGCATCCATACCCCCAGGGGAGCAGGCAGAAAGAGAAGGGTCGGAGCACGTCATCCCTCACAAATAGTGGGGGCACGCTCCCGAGCTCTGATACGGCCCTCTGTTTCTCCATCTCCTGCCATACCCAATCGCCGTGGAGATTTTAGTCCCCACCCTTTCCCCTAGAGCTCCCAGGTCCCCCCGCCCTCCCCCCACCGTGACCCACTCCTGACCTGGATGGAGAAAAATGATTCAGCAGGACCCCCCAGTTCCCACCCAAACCTACACCCCTCCCCCCTCCTAACCCTTCTAAAACTTTGGTTAAAAAAGTATATAACTGCCCCTTACCACCCCTTATCCCATTAAAACTCCTTCTAGTGCCATGCCACCTCTTGGGATCCCAAGATCCGTCATTAAGGTAGGCTCTCAAAAGTCCAACGGGCCACCTCCAGGACAGGGGGACAATCCCCAGGGCCCGTAACTCAGCCAGCGAATAGGGCTGCACAACCATGAATATTAAAAGGCCAACCATAAGTGGGAATGGGTAGTAAAAAATAGTAGCCGGATGATAAAAAACCCTCATGTCCAGGCATAGACCCCAATGTAATACTGTCCTAACACGACAGCCCTCTCATGGCTAATCATGGGGGAGAACCAGAATAGACAAAGGCTCATCCACCACCCTCACACCACGGTGGAAACCCCAGGACCAGAGTCAGTGAGGTAGGCTGAACAGTCTCCACTGTCCTCTCACCACAGCAGGCTGAGAAACAAACCCCCATTGCCCTCTCACCACGGCGGGCAGCCAGCCCCACACCTGTGCAGAGGGAACAGGAGGGAAAGAATAGTCCTGATACTCCATCCTCAAGCAGGTTCTGGGCAGAGTAATCAGCAAGTTCTTAATAAAGGGCATGGCTGGGCAAATCCCAGCATAGTTATCGCAGCAGGCCATGGCAGCAGCGGCAAAGCCATCATAACAATGAGGCTGAGAATCCAACTTCAAGAAGAGTATCATAAACACCCATTCCTGTACCAACACAGCCTCCAGGCTTGAAAAGAGCTCCAAACAGGAAGTGAAGCTCCAAACAGGCAGCAGGCCGAAGCAGGCAGCAGGCAGCAAATAGCAGGACTACAACATCATATACGTGGCAAGGGTTGGCTGCCAGGTTGCAGAACCTCGTTGGCAACCAGGACATTACTTCACCCGGCAGCAGCCTCCCCAGCCACGCCCAGCCACATGCCACCACAATGCACCCACTGAGCAGGCTGTCGGGCCCTCTGCCGGGCTCTCCACTGGACTCTCCACTGAAAACCCTTGCCAGGGACACCAACGACACCAACAGACTCCCATCCTCCATCGGGCCCTCCGCCCTGCTCCTCTCCATCCTCGCTGGCAGCCGCTGCCTCCACCATCACCATTGAACACCACTGCCACTGCCACCGCCGCCTTCAATGCCGCCTTCAATGCCGCTGCCGCCTCTGCTGCTGCCAAATGCTGTCAGGACTTGCCAGCCCCGCTGCTTTCTTCTCTGCCCTCGGACCTCCAGCATCAGCTGCTGGGCACCCCAGACCCCTAGGTAACCAGGCAGGGGGCTGGGTGGAGAAAACGGGGCCCCATACCCCCCAAAATGGCCTAAAAACCCACCCCCCATGGCGCTTACTGCTGGCGAGCCACCATTATTCAGACATGCACTAGCCTATATCTCCACAGGAGCTGATTTGTTTGCATGAGAAAGTATGGTTTTCATGCAAGGGTATTCTAGTAGCTTTCAGTTTCCTTCTGACCATCGACTAATGGAAGGGAAACATTGAGAGGTTGTCTCTATGTTGTCCTTCAATAGTTTTTGCATTGCATATTTACATTATGTCTGCAGATCAAATCACATTTGATTCTGAGAAGAATATTGAGCAGGATTTAGAGTGTAGAACCCTGATACAGGTTTCCTACTTACTAACAGATTGATTATTATTAATCAATCTTAATTAATAATTAATTAATTAATAGATTGGGAATCTAATGTGATACATATTTCATTCATTTTTAATAAGATTTTTTTAAAATCTACATTGAAAGGGTATATCTATTTTTGGGGGTCATCAGACTCCTGTTTCACCTGTTTGTTAGAGTCCTGATGTTAGCCTTGGAAGCCATATTTCACTTAGAAGCTTAAAGACTGCTACATTTAGTGCCTGGGAATTTGGGAGGGGGGATTTCACAGAGAGGTGGAAGATTACACTCAACAACATTCTTTTCTATAAAGTCAAGGACATGTTACTCTGCAGCTGGAGAGGAGTCTGGAGGAATGTCTCCAGTTGGGATGGCATTTGATTGGGCCATGTGATGGACTGGTGGGTGCAGGGATGGTTCTTTGAATTTCTGTTGGAAGGGAAAACCTGGAATTCTCAGATTCAGGTTTTCCCAGATGTGCCAATATGACAACTCTAATAAAATGGAACTTTGAGAAAATGCTTGTCTCTGAGTTTATTGGTTTGGAGGGTGCTTGTTGGAATGCCGACACCTGGTGGCACAGTGATTATTATATTGTAGGCAAACTTTGCCCACAGTACTGAGTTCAATCCTGGTGGGCTTGAGATTGACCTAGCCTTCCATCCTTTTGAAGTTAGTAAAATGAGGACCCAGATTTTTGGATCAATATGCTGACTTTGTAAACTACTAAGACAGTGCTGTAAAACTCTATGGATTTTAAGTGCTTTTGCTATTGTTAAAAAAACTCACTTAATAAATTTCACTGCAAGCAAAGCACCTGCCTGTAATATGATCTTGATTTTAAAGAATGTCTGGGGATCATAGTCAATACTTTTAGAAAACACTAATGATAGGGTCTATAACTCTGTCCTTTATTTAGAAATATGCTCAGATACCTGGGATGAGGACAAGGGTGAGTTGCATTGCTAGTAGGCTAGAAGGATTGACAAAGAATAATTCAACAGGTTAAAAGATGTTTAGTAATTGACCACACCCACCATGGCAGCTGTACTCTCAGGTTGCAAACATCCCTTGAAAGATTGTCACGCTCTCTCAAGAAGAAGTAAAGATGTGGATTTAAATTATCAACCCCTTTAAACATTTATCTAATCTTGTGGATTTGGCTACTTTTGATTTAAGCCATTAGAATTTTCAGAGAACTTCCTCTAGATGTCCTCATAGATGCAGTAAAGCATTAATGAAATATTCTTTTCATGAGGCACGCCTGGTATCCAAATGTAAGGCTTTTAAATTAGGAAGCAAAAACATCTTTTCTAGGCAGTTCTATACTCTTTACTCTGGTGGAATGGGTTACATATTGCCTAGGCTATTATTGGTCTTTTTCTCTTTTGAAGTAAACTTGTGCAGAGAACATGCAAAAGAAAATGGAAGGAAAAAAAATTCCAAATCTCCTTTAGAGTCAATTTCAGCCAATCAAATCTCACTGATGTTATATGAAACATTTGCAGCAAACACAACAGGTTCAAGGTTTAAAAAACCTTGTCTGGAAGCATAACTGTCTAATGGAGATTCTTAGTCATCTAGGTCACAGTTGTCCCCAAGGTGCTTTCTTTCACTTCTCATCCAAGATGCTTTTTCAGTTCTGTGAGAATAATGTGGTGTCTAATCCTGATTAATCTGTAGGTACTTTTTATATCATGGAATTCCTTTCAACATTGCAGCAATTCACCAAAAATTTACCATAAAGAAAAATATAGATGGTGTGCCACCCTCATGAAATTATGCTATATAAATTATAACCTTCCGTAGCTACATTACATACATTAGTGGTATTGTAAGCAAATTTATGTACCATTTTTTGGGAAATGTTTAATTATTTGTGGTAAAAATGTTTTCATGAAACTGGAAAAATCATTTTCGTAATGAATCCTGCTGTTGATTTAATATCCATAAATCCTAATACCTAGAAATCAATGCAGCACAAGACATTAATCCAATGCCTGCCATAAACTAATAGCTTTGTTATTGCAAAACACTGGAAAATTAATATATGTGTTAGTTTGGATTAGAGGCATTAATAATTGTAATTTCTTTGGCTGAAAAATTAATACACCAAAGACCTCTGAAAAACTTCCTGTGAAAAGCAAATGTATTTAAATCTAGTCGCCATTTCAGTTTTGAATTTGTGGCTTTTTAAGTTAACTTTCTAATTTCTTTTTTTGCTTGTTCATTTTTTATCTTCATGATTTATTTTCAAATAAGGAAATATTTTAATATTCCCTTTGGTTCCTCCCTTCAGCCACATTGTTGTGTATTGATCAAATCACCTTCCTGTTCTCCCTTTTTCCTAAAACAAGACTTGGGAAATTAAGAGGGTTCAGAAGAAAAATGTGCACAAGCAGCTCTTTTTGTTTTGCAAACAAAGTCCTGGACACCCTGATGCTTGTATCATCCTCCCTATTATTGGTTTAAATTTTTAAAAGAATCATTAATTCTCGGGACAAGTTTCTATAAAAAATATTCCACTTAAATGGTGTTTGTTTTCAAAATACCAGCAAATGTGGATGGGCAAATTAGATTATCGGAGGTAGATAAAAAGCCTACTGAACTGAGCCCAAGACCATTCGTCTCCTCCTTGTCAGAATGGGATTCAGTTCAAGGAAAGAAGACAAAGAGCACAGGTTTGAAGCATTACAGAGTTTGATTTCTTTTTTCATTTCTTTCCAGAAAGGGAAGGTATCCTTAGCAATATCAGCAGCTTTAAATTTGCTTTGGAGAAAGTTGTTGATGATCTCTCTCTCTCTCTCTCTCTCTCTCTCTCTCTCTCTCTCTCTCTCTCTCTCTCTCTCTCTCTCTCTCTCTCTCTCTCTCTCACACACACACACACACACACACACACAAAAAGATTTAGAGAGAGAAAGATTTAGAGAATGCAGCTTCTCCAAAGTTGAGAGGAGAAGGATGTTAGTAATTATTGCTGGATGCCACCAAATAAGCACATAGATCAGGGTATATCTGAGCAAGAAAATGCTTCTGTTCTACTCTTGATCATTAACTAATTACATGGGTAACCTATATATTGCAGAATGTGAATCCCTGTTCTCATTTTTTAAAGCTATACAAGCTGATTATTAATCATTCTTAAGCTGAGGATAAAGAAACCTCTTGCATGCAGCTTACTAACACATATTTGTGGTAGTTCATGCTGTTGGTGAGTAAATAAATGCAACAGAGGTAAAAATGGCTTTAATTAAGGTTTGGATATGGAGGTAGTGAATTCTAGGCTGGAAATAAAGGATTTTAGTCATATAAAGATTTGTTTGGTGTTATAAGGGCCCAACAAGATGAAGATGTCTCATCATTTCTTCTTCAACTAAGGAAAATTCCAAAGAGGATGTTATCAGTATCATACGCAATGTTTTTATAGTATTTTCAAGTGGTCTAACTGCATTATAAACATTATTTACTTGCAAACTTTATAACCATCCCGGAAGGTAAGTTAAAACGATTATCTTCTCTATTGCTGGGATGAGAGGCAGGCAGAAAAGAATAACATTTTCAAGGTTGCCTAGTAGATTCATGATACAATAAGAATTTCAGATTATACATCAGCAATTTTCATTATAGATGATCCTCGCTTAACAACAACAATTGACACTAAGCGATCATTTTATGGCCACATCATTTGGTAACAGAGTCTCTATTATAAAGTGCTCAAATGTCAAATGATCATGCTGACTTATGACAGCAGCTGTGGCAGTTCCATTTCCCAACAAACAAATCTTGCGTGGTTGCTAGGCACAACCTCTTAGGATCACCATGGACTTCACTTGTGAGAAGCCCAGTATTTTAAAGTTGTGAATGGCGATCACATGATTGCAGGATTATTACGGCCTTTGTAATTGAGAGCTAGTTGCCAAGTGCCCAAATTGCCATAATTGGGGAACATTGCCAACATTGCAACTACAAGGAGTGATCATAAGTCTTCTCATTCAGTGCATCAGAATGTTGCTGAATGGCTGGTTGTTAAATGAGAACTACCTGAAGAAACTTTCCCTCTCCCTAACATTTAGCTTAGAGATACAAATTGTTTCAGAAATGAAATTGTTAGTGTACAGCAAGTGTTTTAAAGCTGTTATTCAGTTTAGAGTATATTCTGCCCATCAGTGTAGATAATGTATAAATATAATGGAAGATCATCAATGGTGATACAAAGAACCCAAAGAAAATTTTCTTCATATTATTGGAAAAGAGGTGTCACTTAATAGGCAACAGGTTAGTGATTGTCACTGGCTCTTATGAGAGAGGAAGAGGGAGGGTCGGAGAGACAGAGAGAGACAGAGATGGAGAGGGAGAGGGAGAGAGAGACTGGCCCAAAGTTATCCAGTTGGCTTCGTGCCTAAGATGCAGGGCTGGCTCCAGAAATTCTGGAAATGTGGGCAAATTTATATTCAGGTGCCAGCTGTGTTTTGGTTTATCATCCAATTTTTGACAGGAATTTCAAGAAGGTGCCTCTTTTGTTTCTTTCTTATTCAAGTTTTTGAGCTTACAATTATGATTTTCAGCCCCAGACATTTTTTTCTTTCCCAGACATTTAAACCCTATATACAGAGTAATTTTAATTACATCATCACTCATTGTTGTTACATGGCAATAATTCTGCAAAATTATATTTGACCTTTGAGTGAGCAGGCTGGCTTATGGAACGCACTGCTCCCTCGTTTCACTTTTTAATTGCATTTTTAAAAAGTCATTTCAATTTTGCTGTCTACTAAAATTTGGTGCCCCTAGGCTGGTACTCATTCGGCCTTAACCTAGAGCTAGCTCTCCTAAAGCAGGACTAGAATTCATGTTTTCTGAGATGTTAGCTTGCCGTGTTAATTATTACACAAAACTGGTTCTCTTAACAAGTATTACTGTTAAAAATAGATTTTGGACATTCATGTTGCGTGACAATAAAAGGAAATTTAATCCATTTGGAGCAAATACTCTCAACTCCCATCTAAACAGTTTGCTAAATAATCTTGTGGAAGGACAGATGTGATAAAGAAGTCTGATTCCTATCATACTGGAACCACTTGGACCAGTACAAACTGAACATACATATTTAAACTTTATGAATGTTTTTGTTTTATACTATTGCAAATGCTTTAAAAATGTTTAGGATGTAGGAGAAGGTTTATCAACCTTTTAAAATCTTGTACAATAATAGCTCAGGTGCTCCCAAAGAATAATGATGATGATAATAATACCATTAACGTTAAATGGCTTTAATCTCAGCATTATTAAAACTAGTAAGGTTTCAGCAATTTTGTATGTTTTCAAGCAATTGTTAGAGTGATCTAAGAGATTGCTGAGAACACCATCTCATGAAATTTGGTGATCATCTGAAATGTAAAGTATCTTTGAAAAGAAAAAGAAAAAATAATAATTTGGGAGTTTGATGTATCCCTTCTATGGTGCTGTGAGCACAGGATACTAGAGGCTGTGTTGACAACCAAGGAAGGAAAAAATTAAGTTAATATGTAGAAACAACTTTTATGTTCAAACTTTTAGTGCTGAGTTTTTATGGTTGAATAGTTTCCTTTTTTATTGTCAGAGGGATATAACAATATAGTTTCTGTAATAACAGTCTAGCGATGCATCATCAGATTAATATTCAACTGTCCTTGTGCCTAAGTCATGCACTCTGCTTTAAAAATATCTGTGTGTCCTCTTTTCAGTTACTTTGGAGTCATGGAAGGTGGCACAATCATTCAAAAGTCCGAGAACAGCAATGACACAGCCAGCTTGCCTTCTTTACAATCTTCACAGTCATCTTCCTACATACCTGTCAAACTAGAAGAATATGAAACATCAGGCGTCAGCATCAAGAAGCTTCTCACAAAAGCCAAAGAGAATTACAAATGCAACCAAGAAAGTGTCCTCACCTTCTTTCGTCAGTTGTTCCCAGTAATTGAGTGGCTTCCTCATTACAACATCAAGGAACAACTGCTGGGGGATATCATCTCAGGCTTATTGGTAGGAATTGTTTCCATCCCTCAATCAATCTCCTATGCCCTCCTTGCAAGCCAGGATCCCATTTATGGTCTCTACACCAACTTCTTTTGTGCTATTATTTACTTTGTCATGGCTACCTCACGCCATAATTGTGTTGGTTCTTTTGGGGTCCTTTGCTTGATGATTGGACAGACAGTAAATCGGCAACTTACTCTAGCAGGATATGATTTGGACATGAATACAGATCTGATTTCCAATACCACAGTGAATGGGACAGTTGCCTGCAACAGAGGTTGTTATGCAATCACAGTGGCAACCACTCTAACTTTTTTGGTTGGGATTTATCAGGTAAGTTAAATTAATCTTTATTTTTAAAGAATTTCTTTCTATGTAAATGTCCATCTAGTTTGAGCAAAAAATTGCTTTTTATTTAGTGTTCTTTAGAGTCTTCAAACTGAAAAAACACCCGAATGTTCCTTCTAGTACAAACAAATGTATCTCTACATGAAACCCATCAACTATCCAGGACTTCAGTAGAATAGGTCTAATTGTCCTGAGGATTGATTGAGGGAGCTTTTGCATGTATTTATTTTAAATGCTTTAATGTTATTTCAATTATTTTAAGCCCTACTTCTGAGTTACAGGTGGCTTTTGAAAAGTGGTCCTTTATAATATTTTATCAAACTTTAATTGTCTCAGATCTGACATCTACTCTGTCAGAGTCAACTTCTGTAACTAGTAATAACAGACAAAAAAAATGCAAGTTGAGATCACCTTCTTTTTCAGTGTATTTATTTATGAATTGTGATTTCTATTTGCTTTTCCTTTTCAGATTATTCTAGGGATCTTCCAGTTGGGCTTCATCTCAGTTTATCTCTCAGAACCTCTTCTGAGTGGGTTTGTAACAGGGTCCTCTCTTACCATTCTTACATCCCAAATGAATCTTTTGCTTGGACTGAAGCTTCCTCGGCATGATGGAATAGGTTCCCTGATTTTGACATGGATTGACATGTTCAGATACATTGGGAAGACCAACATCTGTGATTTGGTCACCAGCGTGGTGGCTTTAATTCTAATTGTGCCAGTAAAAGAAATCAACAATTTATTTAAGGACAAAATGAAGGCTCCATTTCCTATGGAACTCCTAGTGGTAATTGGAGCTACACTCCTCTCACATTTCCTTAACTTCAATAAAAAATACAAATCTAAAATTTGTGGCACAATTCCCACTGGTTTCAAACAACCTGCTGTCCCAGATCTGAGCCTTTTATCAAATCTGGCACTTGATGCTCTACCCATTGCCATTATTGGTTTCGCTATGACAGTCTCACTGTCAGAAATATTTGGCAAGAAGCATGGCTATCCGGTCCGAGCCAACCAAGAGATGATTGCCATTGGGATGGGAAATCTGATCCCATCTTTCTTCTACTGCTTTGCTTCCTGTGCAGCCTTGTCAAAGACTTTGCTGAAAGAGTCAACGGGATGCCATACTCAAATATCAAGCTTGATATCTTCAGCTGCATTGCTTTTGGTACTACTGTGGATTGCCCCTCTCTTCTATTCACTGCAAACTTGCATCTTGGGTGTGATTACAATTGTGAATCTCAGGGGAGGATTGCGGAAATTTGCTGAAGTACCCAAGATGTGGCGGATCAGCAAAATAGACACCATAGTCTGGTGGGTAACCATGCTGTCCTCATCTCTGATCTCCACAGAACTGGGCCTTCTGATAGGGGTCTGCTTTGCTCTTCTCTGCATCATCTTACGCACCCAGTGGCCCCGAGCCACCCTTCTAGGTAAGGTGAATGACTCAGAAATCTATGAGGATCAGTTTACTTACAAGAGGATCACCAGCATTGCAAATATCAAGATCTTCCGCTTTGATACTTCTCTTTATTATGCAAACAAAGACTACTTCAAAAGTTCACTTTTCCAGAAAACAGGAGTGAATCCCTGCCTAGTTGCTGCTATACAACAAAAGGCTCAAGCTAAAGCAAACCTGAGCAAAAATGAAAGTTGCTTTTCTTCCAAGTTGAACTGCCTAAGGGGAACCAAGACCCCAAAGGCTTCAGCAGATGGTCCTGAGGCCTCAATAGATATGCATACCTTGATCATTGATTGTGGAGCCATGCAATTTATAGACAGTGTAGGCCTTAGTTTGCTGAAGGAGATGCGTAAAGATTACAAGAAGATTGGCATACAGGTCCTGCTTGCCAATTGTAACCCATCCATACGGCGTTTGCTCCAGGCAGGAGGTTGGCTCACTGGGATGCAGGATCCAGAGTTGCTCTTATTCCACGGTATACATGCTGCTGTGCAGTTTGCAGAGAAACAGGAGCAAACTCAACAGTCAGACAGTGTGGTGGCAACAAATGTTTTTGGACCAGAAACCGAGGACGTTTCAATAGCCCTGAGTCTGGAAGAACCCCTCTAGGCCTGCATGAAGCAAGATATGAACTTCTGAGGAACTATTTCAAGAGTTATTTTACCAGGAAGAAATGACTGGCTGCCGATAACTTAAGATAACATGCATTTCAGTTGTGACAAGCTAAGATGGTGGCCTTTAGATTTCAGAGAATAATTATACTCTGTTGTTGTTACATTGCCACCTAATCTTTGTCCTTGCTATGGAGATAAAATGATGTGGGAAAAGCTGCTTAATTTCTTTACTTAAGCAACTATTAAAGGGAAAGAAAGGAAAATCTTAAAAGCAGGAATTTAATTATATTTTTTAATCCTGCATGAAGCTGGACCAGTATTTAATCAACAAAACAATCATGAATATATAGATAGGTTGGGAATCATGAAGTAGTGAGTCTGACCTACATATGCATCTGGAGAAAGTCAGGGTCTGAACTGACAGCTTTATAGTCTTTCAATGACTGTGTCAATTTAAGAAGACACTTCATACAAATTAAAAAAAAAGATCACCATGAACAGTTATAACCTTGCTTTTCTACCTTACAGATTATCTACAAGAAAAAGAAATGGTAGGAGATAGAGAACAGAAGGCTGATAGAGAATAGACAACTGGCACCTATCAGAATTAAGGACTACAAGTCCCATCAATCCCAGCCATTAAGATTGGTCAGGGATGATAGACCTGTGGTCCATTGCATCTGGAGAATGACAGGTTGCCTACCCAGGTTTTAAAAATAGCTGATCCCAATGAAAGAAAGCAAATGTCTATGAGTAGCCTCATTCATTTTATAAGCCTAAACATTGTTAGCACTATATCTGTGCTCAGGAAGGGAACATATCTTTAGTTGTTGTATTATATCACAACAATTCAGCCCACTGGTTTTCCTAGACAGGCACCCTCTTATCTGACCAATCTGGGTTTGCTAAACTGTCAAACAAAGAGGAAACTCTACCAAAAATATTTTTAACTGGCACCGACAGGCTGAACCTGTTCTGTTCTGTTCTCTAGAACAGAATAGAGTCAGAAGGGAAAAATAAATGTAAAATAATATGGTTTTACCCTAGGACAGGGGTGTCAAACTTGCAGCCTGTGGGCCGGATGCATCACACACTGGTCATGCCCACCCTCATTTTAGCGAAGGGGAAAAGAAGTTGTGATATGTCATGTAATGACAACGTGACACTGCAAGTTTGACACCCCTGCCCTAGGAAAAAGATATTCTGTTGGATAGTAGAGAATATTATATAATCTTATAGATAGATTTAAGATCTTAAGATGATCCTAAGAATGCAGTAGGCTTTATATGGATTTTGAAACTGACTTGCTGCTTGTTGTCCATAAAATTATTTCCCTTTTTCTGTGACTTCTTTAAAAATTGCTCAAGTTAACAATGGCCGTTTCCTCTTAAAGAAAAAAGGCAGCTCCATAAAGGTGGTGGGAGTGATGTCCTTCTCCTACCTTGCTGCCTTCTGCAGTTTCTCCAACCAGTCTGCTGTCCTGCAGGTCCTGCAGACTGTTACAAAAAAAGTGGTCTGGGAGAAAAAGGAGAGGCTGGATGTGCTGATGTGCTAAACTACAGCATGTGCTATAGTGCTAAACTCAGCTGATGCGCTAAACTCAGCTAAACCTGAGCTTCAGGATTAGGAAAAATATGTGCAGAAACAATGCAGGAGCCGTTAACAACAAGATGAGGCTCTTTGCCAGGAAAGAGAGCTGAATAAATCAATATTTACAAAAGCGTTTAGTAATCCAGTGTATTTATCTCATAGGGATTCCTGTATTTTTTCCTGTAAAGAACTCCTAAATTATTGATACACTGTTCTCCCTTCTATGAAATGTTTCCTTCTTTCACTTTATTTTCTTGTATACTAATGAAACAAATCAAAAATCAAATATCTGAACTGCTCTTTGTGTCAATTGTTTTGTAAATTCCTTATTTCTCATGCTTCTATGACTCAGCATTGCTCCAAATGACCTTTTTGGTTCTCCACTTTATCCTCCCAGTGCACATGATAAGTGGCCTGAATGTAATTAATCATGTCGGTGACATGAACTTGAGGTAGGGGTCTGAATTTCCATATCCAGCATATATACATATATATACATATGTATGTATATATATGTATGTATGTATGTATATATATATATATATATATATATATATATATGTAGGTCTTGGTGTATTGGGTCTTGTCCTGTAAGATTGAGAATACCTTGGTCATCCGTCATCTTCAGTGCTCAGCTTCGTTCCTGGGAGTTCCTCCCAGGAGAACAAAGCTGAAGACACCAGCCTGAAGATGACGGATGAGATTTAAACGTTGCCAAGGTATTCTCAATCTACACGGACAAGACCCAATACACCAAGACCTACATACCTTTACCTGTGGAAATCTACGAAAACACATATATATATATATTTGTTTTCGTATATATATATATGTAGGTCTTGGTGTATTTGGGTCTTATCCCGTGTAAGATTGAGAGTATCTTGGCAACGTTTCAACGAGATCCCACTCGCCATCTTCAGGCTGATGTCTTCGGCTTTGTGCTTGTGCCAACAAAGCGTGATCGGAGCTGCCTTCTCTCTCCTATCACGCTTCTCTCCGATCACGCTTTGCTGGCACAAGCACAAAGCCGAAGACACCAGCCTGAAGATGGCCTTAAACGCCGCCAAGATATCTCAATCTTACACGGACAAGACCGAATGCACCAAGACCTACATACCTTTACCCGTGAAAATCTATGAAAACAAATATATATATATATATATATATATATATATATATATATATATATATAACTGAAACGGCTGTGAAAGCCTGACACACAGATGAACTCAATACATAAGCCTGATGATATATTATTATATATATATATATATATATATATATATATATATATATATCCTCTCCTTTCCAAGAATGCCTATTCTGCTGCTCTTACCATGAGGATACCTCCCTGAGCTGTTTGAAGCTTGCTTCCCTGGAGCTTCCATCCTTTGGTTCTCCTCCTGATTTTTGAAGCAGGAAAGAACAAGTTCACTTCATCCCTCAGATCAAAACCTTGTAGCCAAATATAAACATACTTTGCCAAAATAAAAGAAAGGCTCTGTGCATCAATAATGTTATTTTTCATTAACCACCAGAGGGCAAGAGAATGACACAGGAAAAACATAAGTCAGATTTGTGGGTATTGCAAGAATTATAATAAATAAATTATAATAAATTCTCAGGCAATTAGAAAATGTATTGCACATGACCAGAAGGACTGTTTTTTAAAAAAAATAATGAAAAAGAGTAGATATTTGTTTTTCTCTCAGTGAAAGCATGCATAGGATGAAGCTGCCTGACAGAAGAAGAATTTTCCATGATTATTTGCCTTTGGGAGAAAGGCAAAGCATAAATTCTCAAGTGATATTTTGCATCAGCTCAGAACGGAAGTAATAATGTTAAATCTGAATCTATGCATAGTATAAATAGATATTCTGGGTTTTGTTGGACTTAAAGATGGAAGGCACATGAAAATAAACGGTTACTTTGAAATTATACATCCAGTGGTATCTTCAAGGTACATCAGACTCATTATTTAAAAAAAAACCTTCAGGCAGTAAAAGAATGTTTGTATTTTGTTCAGCACCTTGGATAATTTTGCAATGGTTTGTTTTGTAACTAGAAACAATGTATATAAGTATTAGAACTGTGCAAAGTTGCCTGAGTAAGCTGCATCCTTCAGAGGAGCAATATCTTTGGAGGCCTTTGGCACAGCTACTCTCCTCAGTTGTCCAAAGACAGATCTGCAGAGTGTTTGTACATGTTCATGCTCACAGAGGCAACCAAGGTAAATTTTGCAAGCCGATCAACAGGTTTTTGGAAGGATTTGGCCACTTTCTTCCTTTGCTTGCATGAACCCACTTTGCAAAGTGCCCTGTCAAAAGTTTTGCACAGCTTTAAACAAATGTCAATTTGAATATCAAATCCAAAACTTTGCTTTCCAAGAAAGGTCTCAATTGATCTTTCAAGTATCTTCCTTTGAAAAGCAAGTAAGATGCCCAATGATGCAATTTTGAAAGTTTCCCCACCAAAGGCGGCTGCACCACTTCAGCAGCCATTGGGAAGATAAGATTTTCTTATAGATCAGTGTATGCTAAAAACTAGTTAATGGAAAAACCAGAGGAGAACCTTGCTGTGAAGGTATGTGAAATATTCCCTAAGGCTCTCTACTGAAATGAATGCTTTTAAACTTCCTTTAGTGATGATGAAGCAGTGAGATAGCCATATCATTGATAAGGCAAAACAAAAAGAGACTATGGAAAGCCCAAAGAGATTTGTCTAAACTAGGAAGAGTATGATATATGATTGAATGTATAAGATTGTCATATATAAAAAGAGTCAGTTTTATTAGTGGTGTAAGAGGCAGTAGGCTAGAAGCCAGGAGAGAATGATTCAATGACTCAAAGGCAAAAATAAATTTTAGTCTCCTTCAAGTAAACTCAACTCCAAGTGATGTTATGGACATTAAGAGACAACGAAATTAATGATACACATAATGTTGGAAACTGAATGGGATGACCAGGCAAGAAATTTGTGGGGTTGAGTAATTCTATAAAAATAGCAAATTCCATGATGGATAGTATCCAGAATTGTGGTAGCCATACCTTTATGCCATGCTATCATACAAGCAACCTCTTGCAGAATTCTAATCAATATATTTCCAAAAGAGTTTAAAAAGTGCAAAAATTAGTGACCAAAATAGCTAAGATACTAGAACTGCTACTTGACTTCACTGTGATAAAAAATTAAGGGCTTTAACAAGAATCTAATGAAAGGTGAGGAATTTCTAATAGAACAGATTTGTAGCTGAAATTGAGACATACAATCATCACCACTGTTTGGAAGGACACCCAAAAGGAAAACTGTAAAAGGGGATCAAACTACCATTAATGGCTGTTAATTGTGATGACTATATATTGTGGAAATCAGGTTCAGTCTTCTTTGTCTATTCTTCCATTCATGATCAATATTTTTTTTAAAAAAAGCAAAACTGAAAAGATTGCAAAGTGTCATGTAATTTGGGCTTAAAATTCTATAGGCACATAACTAATCTCAGGTGAATAATCAAGGAAGTGATGCAACCACTTGTGGATGTTAAAAGGCAGAAGAGACTGAAAGATTTCCTGGGAGAACTCACTTGAGAATTGCCTAGCTCAGCAGTATCTATTCAAAGGAAGGGCAAATATAATTTACTGTGACCGTTGACTTCTAAAATACAGAATGAAATAACATATGTAGGAATTTCCTCCCAAAAGATTATTATAAAGAATGGACAAATTTAGATATCATGTACATTCTACTTTGGTATTCGCGATATGCAATTCCCTTTTCAATTCAATATTTGATCTATAATGCTAACACTACATAATACCAAAAAAAACAACAACTTTGAGTTGTACCCAGAAGATTTACATTTTTCACATCTTTAAGACATCATGGAAGTTAAATTCAATCTCTTATTAGTTGAGACTGTGCCTCTGTAGACAAGGGGTTATTGAAACTACAGCTCATGTCCTACTGTGCCTTGGTGGCACTGTGGTTAGAATGCAGTACTGCAGGCTAATTCTGCTGACTGCTGGCTGCCAGCAGTTCAGCAGTTCGATTGTCACCAGCTCAAGGTTGACTTAGCCTTCCATCCTTCCAAGGTCGGTAAAATGAGGACCCAGATTGTTGGGAGCAATATGCTGATTCTGTAAACCATTTAGAGCAGGATGTAAAGCATCATGCAATGGTATATAAGTCTAAGTGCTGTTGCTAATGCTATACTGTACCTTGTATAACAACTCAAAGACTCTATCTCATAACACCTCACTAATAAAATACCCAGGAAACACCAATCATCTTTATGTACAATTGTTGTTATTGGATCAGTCCACTGTAGTATCTTTGAATTGTTAAACTGTCTGCAATTTTAAGCAGGCTTTGACTGTTCACTGACTAACTTTTAAATATTATCTTGTCTAAATACACCACTAATTGTTACATATTATCTTGTCTTTCTTTTGTTTGTTTTCTTTTATTTCTTTTAATGCTTTTTATTCGTATTGCTGAACTGTGAATTAATAAAAATTACTAAACGTCAGTCAGAGTTTGAAGGAGACTGAGTTAAAAGAAGAAGGAGGTGATGAAAGATCTGAAAATATCAGTAAGTGCTTTAGACAAGGAATGGAGATTAAAATGCAGAATTTCTTTCTTATCTTTACACTGATTTCTGTAGTGATCAGTAACTTTATAGATGCTAAGTTGAATTTGAACAAGGAGTAAGACTTATACAGGTTTCTTTCTGAATGTTCTGTACATGTAACTGAGAGTGATTAAATCTTATTGTTGTTTTTGTTTTTCTATAAACACATATTTATATTAAAACTGTATCAAAACAAATGTTCTTAGGATGCTTACAAGTAGGAATGTGACCTGCATTTTTAGGAGGAATCTAATCTGAAAATCCAACCAGATTAGCCTATAATCCTGCCCATGTTTAGTTGGAAGTTAACCTCATTTATTTGTAGGGAGATTAACTACAATGTACATGGATTTAGATATACTGATAGATGGATAATCAGGTGAAAATAAAGCATATTCAGGAATTCCACAGTACAGATTCTACAGATTATAAAACAAATTTAGAAGATTACCATTAAGAAATTTGTAGAGATAAAATATTTCCATTCAGAATTGGATAATTTGTCACTGTGGTGTCTCCAAATTCTTCAAATTAGTGAATTCTCAGATGTGCCTTCAGCAGTAGCTACATAATTTTCCTCCAAAGTGAAAAAAGGAGTTTAAAACTGAGCAAGGAAGGTATTATATTATTTCTTTGACAGTCTACAATGATAATATCATTGTAGAAATATCAGAAGCAGAAATTTCAACTGTCTCTCTCTCTCTCTCTCTCTCTCTCTCTCTGTGTGTGTAATTTAGAGCAGGAAAAAATGGTGACTTTTGAATTTCTATCAGAAAATCATTAAACTGTTGATTTATTTTTTCCCCCAATGAATGTGGTGCAGTTGTGGGGCAAAAAAGCAAAAACAAAAACAAAAACAGCATCATCACATGCTAAAACTATTATTTGCACTTGTTCTACATCTAAGTTAAGATCAACAAGAAAATGCAACATGTAGGTTGGGCACAATGCAGATTGGGCAACATGTAGATTTCTCAAAGCCTGAACTTTGTACTTGATGAGATTTCCTCTCCTCTTAAATGTCCCTAGGCTACCCTAGAATCTCATCTCCCAGTACCAGAGGTGGAATTCAGCAGGTAGTGGAAATTTTGAGTAGTTCGGAGAACCGGCAAAAACCACCTCTGACTGGAGATTTTACAGTATCCTTCCCCTGCCATGCCCACCAAGCCATGCCCACAGAACTGGTAGTAAAAAAATGTGAATCCGACCACTGCCCAGTACTATGAAAAAAAAAGTACTATGAAAAGATTCAAGGTGCTGGTGTTGACCTATAAAGCCCGACATGGCTTGGGTCCGGGGTACTTGCAGGAGCGTCTTCTGCCATCATCGAGCTCCAATCGTCCGGTGCGCTCCCACCAGCAGGGCCTCCTTGGAGTGCTGTCGGCCAGGCAATGTCAGTTGGCGGCCCCCAGGGGTAGGGCCTTCTCTGTGGGAGCTCCCACCCTGTGGAACCAGCTACCCCTGGAGTTACAGTTGGCCCCTGACCTGCGTTCCTTCTGCCATGATCTAAAGACTTGGCTGTTTTTGCAGGCCGGCCTGGATTGAGGGGGATTGGGGTTTTTAATTGGGCATTTTAATGTGGGATCTTATCGTTTATTTGGATTGGGTTTAATCCTTTTTTATTATTTGTATGATATACTTTTTATGTGAGCCGCCCCAAGTCCTTCGGGAGATGGGGAGGCATATAAATCCAAATAAAAGAAATGAAATGAAATGTTCCTTGCCGTTTGTTTTGATTTATAGATTGCCTTATCCCACAAAAACAATACATTACAGAGAAGCACAAGTTATGACTGCAGCAGATTGTGTGACAGCTGTTAATTATGTGGTGAAAGCAGCTGGGTTTTAAAAGTTTTGAGTAATATTTTCTTTTCTTTTTTTAAATCTCTGCAATAGCACTGAATGTGACAGTTTTGTATTTGATACATTGATGATACAAAAAGATAGTGAACTGATTTGTTCTTGATTTTTAACTCAATCCTGACAAGGGTGAATGACTGGGCTTGTTTGGCTCCTAGATCAGAGATGTTTCAACTTTTGGTCTTGGATGAGGTTGCACTTCCCCATTTGAGACTAGTGTGGTTGAAGAGCAGATAGCAAGTCCCTCTCACAGGTTCATTTTGTGCACCAGGTGTGCCCTTTGCTTCACTAGGAAACACTTCAGAAAGCCACTCATCCCCTAATTAGACCCATGGTGGCACAGTGGCTAGAATGCAGTACTGCAGATTATTTATTTATTTATTTATTTATTTATTAATGAGACTTGTATGCCGCCCCATCTCCGAAGACTCGGGGCAGCTCACAAATAAAACAAGGAAACAATAAATAATTAAAAAAGAATTAAACTAACAAGCCCCTTTGAAATATAATTACATAAATACATAATAAAACCATGATAAAAATTACCTCACTGCTCACTCCAGGAGTTTGATTCTGAATGGCTCAAGGTTGACTCAGCTTTCTATCCTTCTGAGGTCAGTAAAATGAGGACCCCGATTGTTGGGGGCAATCTGTAAACCACTTAGAGAGGGCTGTAAAGCACTGTAAAGCAGTATATAAGTCTAAGTGCTACTGCTATTAGCTATTGGGGCATGCTTAGTAAAACATGCTGTATATGGCATATGAAGACCATCTGGAAGCTAAAACTGGCCCAAAATGCAGCAGCTTGAGCAGTAACAAGCCTTTCTCATTATGCCCATATGTCATTGGTGTTAAATGAGATGAACTGGCTATCACTGAAGAGAAGCAACTAGTAAACTTGTGGTTCCAAAGTTTTTTTTTCAAAATTAAAGAAACAATAAAATAATAAATTTCCAAAGTGAATAAAAAGATGAGGTTTGATTAAAGCTTGAGTCCAAGAAAAGCTGCACTAATGGCTCAGAACATAATGGAATCTGCGACTCCCAGCTGATTGAAAGAGACTGCAAAAAAAAAAAGTTTCTACCATATACTCACCAAAACCAATTCTACAAAGAACATCCAAGGTCTTTGTGGGTAATCCAAGGTCTCACTCTTTGTTCTAGAAAGCATATTGGTGCAGCAGATCTCATACCCAGCTACTTTTTTGACTGTAATGCATCACGCAATGTGTGGAGTGGAAGAAAACGAGAAGTGCTAATTCACCATCCCTCATTGGAAGTCCTCACATGCTTCTTAAAAAGCCACATTTCCGTTGCATTCAACTTTTGTGTTTTTCATGATGTACAAACCAGTCATTCTGATAAAATCAGCTCCATCTTTTTTATATTTCCATTGTGATAACATATAGAAATCCAAAAAGGGCAGTGTTTGCAGTGCAATAGCGGCCTACTGATTTTGTCACTGTGATGTCATTCATGACACTCAGTGTCGGTTGGCGGTATCCCGGAGAAGGGCCTACTCTGTAGCGGCTCCCGGTCTCTGGAACCAACCACCTCTGGGGCTCCGCCTGGCCCCTGACCTCCGCACCTTCCGTCGCGACCTAAAAACCTGGTTGTTTGAACAGGCTGGGCTGTGCTGACTCCTTGGGGAATGGGTGTTTTATTTATTACGGGTTTTTTAGTTTTAATTTGGCTTGTTGCAATTTAATTCCATTTTAGCTAATTTAATTTATTGTGTTGTTTTTACCTGTGAGCCGCCCCGAGTCCTCTTGGAGAGGGGGCGGCATACAAGTTGAATAAATAAATAAATAAATAAATAAATAAATAAATAAATAAATGTATGTTGGACTAGTTGGACGTATCATGCTTTGAAGCCAAGAGTATCAATAGCCATACCTAAATTGGCTTTAAGTTTGAGATAAACAACTGGCCCATCTACCCTGCCCTCAATCTTCTTAGTGATCCTTTCCCTATGTCTCCTCAGCCACCACTATTAACTCCAATGGTCTTGGTTTCAAGATTGGTATATACTGCCTGCTCCCCATTCTTCCCATCCCAATCCTTTCCTTATCTCCCCTTGGTGTCATGCACCACTATTTTCTCAGCCCAGTTACTACCCAGAACACACAAGCCTGCAGGTTTTAGACAATGCCTAGACAACCGCCTGATTGTTCTCTAGGTTTTCATTGTTTATGAAAATGTGCAATTGTTAAGTTCATTTGCTTTGTTAAACTATTGATACACTACTCTGACTTAAGATCTGAACTGTACTGAACCATATAATCCTTGCTGCATCATACAGTCTATTAGACATTAGCTGCAAATTGCTTGTGTTCTCAGCCAACATTGCCTATATAGTGAAGTACATAAATATTGATATCTGTCACCAGCCCATTTCTAACATTACCAACAACAACATGAATTACTCTTCAGTCAACACTTGCAGTCTTAATACTTTTAGTATTATTAGAGCATTTATTCTTTCCTCTCAATTTTTCCTCCCAAGATGCTAACATTTGCAGCATTTGTTTCAATTCCACTTTTCAACATATTACTTTCTCTCCCATCTATAAAAAAATGTTCATTTTGGCATTCTCTCTCACTTCACTCAAATAACTTCATCACTTTTATTTTTAATTTCATTACTCTGCTGGAGACTATTTATCCCTTCCCACTCAGCATTTTTTTGGCTTCCCCATTTGAGACTAGTGAAAATTAACTATTTTTTCTGAAGTTTTACTATATGCTTCACAACATCTTTATATTTTTCATCAATCACTTTTTACATGCATTTTTATTCTCACGCAGTCTGCCACATTTCACATTTCAATCAAGCATCCTTTTTCTCCTTTCGGTTCTCCAGAATGCAAGAAAGAAATTATGTAAAGGGATTTGCAGCTCTCTCTGCTTGTCTCCCTCCCTGTCTGTCTGTCCATCTGTCTGTGTATCCATCACCTGGATCATCTCCAAAACCAGAAGGAAATCAGACCAGTTGCTTTGGGAGTGGGGGTGAACTTGGAAGAGAAAAGCTGGCAAAAGAAAGATTTTCAAAATTAGTTTGATTTTTTTTTAGTATCAAAAAAAGAAAAAGAAAAAAAGCCAAATCCATCTGGGTATTGAGGAGGATAAAAATTAGGAAAATCTTCCTAACGTCTTTCTATGGGACAGGCAACAGAACAACACTGCATCTTGGTATACTGCCAGCTCTCCATTCTCCAACTTTCTTCATTCCCGGTCACAGGAATGAGCAGGACTGATATTTCAAAAATCCTTGCTTCGCCTCCTTTCCCTCCCTTTTTCATATGACTCATTCAGTTAACTGCACACATTTCTGTGATCCTTGGTAACACAATTCTTTTCACTCTGTTCCAAGCATTTTCCGTATCTTTTCCTTACAACCGTTTTCAATGAATTCTGCACCAGGGGATTAATTTATCATCTAATACTTTTTCCAAGCAGGACTTGCGCCGTCTCTTTTCAGCAATTATTTTACATTCATTTCTTTCCTTTCCTTCCATAACCCCCCCCCCCACAGATCGACTCATGCTGTTATCAAACAATAGCCTGTCCCACATCCAGAACCTATCATCCGTCTTTAGATTCTTCAGAAATTTTCTCCATCTTTCATCATAAACAATTGAGTCAATTGTGGAGTCAGATTTATGTTCTTCCCTTTTCTGTTTGTTTGCATGAACATAAATGTTTAAGCTATGTAATCAAAACAAGCAACCATTATCTAAGCAGACACCCACCAAACTCTCATTCCTGGGTTTCTGAATAGTCTACAATAATCCACCTTTTTTGTGTTCTTTCATCTCTTTCACACCAATCTGTCCATTGCACCTAACAGAATAATTTTTCTGTCCATTATATTTATTCAAAATATTGCACAGTCCTCTCCCCACCCCTGCAATTCATTCTTGGTTCTTCCATTATAACCATTCATTGGAACATAACCTCCATCTATTTCAACACTCACAACAACTGAGATGATCCCATTCGTGCTTTCTCAGATACTGGTTAGACCAGTGATGGGATTCAAATTTTTTTACTACTGGTTCTGTGGGCATGGCTTGGTGGGTGTGGCAGGGGAAGGATACTGTAAAATCTCCTGTCAGAGGTGGTATTTGCCGGTTCTCCGAACTACTCAAAATTTCTGCTACCAGTTCTCCAGAACTGGTCAGAACCTGCTGAATACCACCTCTGGGTTAGACCCATCATTCATAAATATGCTTTTCTTCACCTGCTACGCTACATAGGATTACACCATTTTCATCCATATTTATAAAATACATTTTATTTTTCTTAGTTCCATAAATACACAGCATATCTACTTTTTCTTTCATTTCACTTGTTAATTGTTATTCTTTACTATTTATATATCTTCCATTTTTAGATGCAATTTTTCAAATACTATGGTAATCACTAGATAGGGCCATACATATTGATATCTGCTGCTGTTATGGCTTTGGTCAATCAGAGCTTTCACACAATACAAAGAACGTGTAGTTAAGTTTAGCAACGTTAGCTTTATCTGAAATCACAAACACAACCCCCTGCTGATGGTAAGGACAATATTATTCATCTTGGATATGTTTTATCCAGTAGGCCACAAGGACAACCAAAGTCCAATTTTATCTTAAGCATATTGATTAGTAAAGGTACGACTAGAAACAGGTTACCACTTAAATAGCATAATTCTTTGTTGTACCAAGGAGTAGTTAGTGCCACTTTTTCTTCTATTTTAAAAAAAGAAAGAAAGAAATGCAATTTTAACAAGTGTAGCCTAAGGGTTGCTATCTAATTCAAGAGCAAACGGTGTGAAATAGAAAAGCAAGCATTCTGTTCCACTCAGCAAAAAAAAAAAAGTTCAGGATTTTAGCAAAGGAGGTTCTATATTAAAAAAAAACTGGTGTGTTTTCTTCTTTTATTTTTAAACTCAAATGTAATGCATTTTTGTTTTTATCCAGAAGAAAGCATGTACACATGAAAATTAGTTTCTCTAATTGAGAAAGTACCAGAGGTGGTATTCAGCAGGTTCTGACCAGTTCTGGAGAACCGGTAGTGGAATTTTTGAATAGTTTGGAGAGCCAGCAAATACCACCTCTGACTGGAGATTTTATAGTATCCTTCCCCTGCCACACCACCAAGCCACACCCACAGAACTTGTATTAAAAATTTCTGAATCCCACCACTGGAAAGTACAATTACTAACCAATATTGTATAGCATCTATTTTTTCTGAAGTATTAAGGTAGAAGATATGGTATGGGATCCTTTTGTCTTCACTGGATTCATCTGAATAAAAATACTGTTCCTTTTGAGGTTTATTATTACAATAAAAGCTTAAAATGGTATTACAATCTGAAGGGTCCCTCCAAAAACTAAATATTTCTAGTCTCTGAAACAGTATTGTTTTGTAGTCTCAAGTCTGCCACAAGGCTTTGGAGATGATGAGGTCTTCCTTTGAATGAGAAGATATGACAGTGACCTTGGGCCCTGGAAGGTGGATGTGAGAAACATTTTCTAGAGAATCTCTGATCTGAGCTTCTGTTATGCGTTGAAAGATTAAAAAGAAAATCACCTGTGAGTCACACTTAGATAAAGAACAGAACTTGGGGAATTAAAACATTATCCAGAGATATATGATATGTGTGGCAAGTTTTAATACAGGTAGTCATCGATGTTCAACAGTCCATTTAGTCACCGTTTGAACTTACAACGGCATTGAAAAAAGTAACTTATGACCATTTTTCACACTTATGATTGCAGCATCTCATGGTCACGGGATTTACATTTGGAAGCTTGACAACTGACTCATATTTATGATGGTTGCAGTGTCCTGGAGTCATGTGATCACCTTTTACGACCTTCTGATAAGCAAAGTCAATGGGGAAACCAGATTCACTTAACAATTGTGTTACTAATTTAAGAACTGCAATGATTCGCTTAACAAATGTGATGAGAAAAGTTGTAAAATGGAGCAAAACTTGCTTAACAAATTTCTCACTTGAACCACATACATTTTGAGCTCATTTGTGGTTGTAAGTTGAGGACTACCTGTAAGTAACTCCAAGCTCTGGAATAATAAAATAATAAAATAAAGTTATGTATATTTCTTTTGTGAATCAAAGAATTCAGACACAGCCTTAGTAAATGTGACTGCCATATGCATAACTGATATTGGGATGTTTTTACCCGAGTATCAATACAAGGTACCATCAATCACAGGATCTTAGAACAGCAGCCAGCCATGGAAACAACCTCACCTACAGTAACTGTGAGAGGGACCTTGGAGTCCTAGTGGATGATTACTTGAGTATGAGCCAGCAGTGTGCAGCAGCAGTGGAATAGCTTGCCTTTAGAGATTTTAAAGAAGAAACTAGACAGCCACTTATCTGAAATAGTATAGCTTTTCCTGCTTGAGCAGTGGGCTGGACTAGAAGACCTCCAAGGTCCCTCCCATCTCTATTCTATTCATTCATTCTATTTGATTTTGCCTTGTAAACTATCCCTTTCTCTTGCATTGTTGAAATGTGGATTCAATGGCACCATTTCTTCAGCACCTCAAGCCCCACTGGCCACAAGAGGGCAGTGGGGTGTTAGTAGAGAATTATGGATATCTTCTGTCTCATTTCTTTGTATATGCCTCTGCCTAGCCTTTGATTAGATTGCTGATCTTGGTTACTTCTTGCTGCTTTTGTTCCCAGGTACACGTCCCTGATAGGATACAGTTAGCTACGTGCTGGAGTTTATTATAGGGATGCTCACATATATCCCTATAATCAGGGTTGGGATTCTACCAATTTGGACCGGTTTGCATGAACCAGTAGTTCCAAGTGAGCATTTGGCCCCACCAACTGCCCCTACTCTTTCCTGAGCTTTATTTCCTGGTTTTTTTTAGCACAGCTGATTTGCATGGCAGAGTAGTTTGCCACACCTCAGCTGTTTCTGTCAAGCCTTTCTCTGCTACCATTTTCAAAGGCTTGGAAAAAACCTTTTGCCAGGGAGTAAAAATCTTCCAAAACATCCCTGCTAACTAGAGGTGATAGACGTGTTCTTCTTTGCTGCCAATGATGATAAAAATGAGATCTGGAAAGTAATCTAAAACATTTTTATTTATAAAATAAAGAAACCTACATGGAGCTACATGTTTGCAACCTAATCTCCACCAAGGCATATAGAGAAAGAACAAAGGAAAAAGTAAAACAGAAGTTACAGGAAGTGAAGTATAAACTTTGTACACATGCGCAGTGGATCAAAACATCACAAGACTTTCTTATCTTATTACTATGGAGACAAGATAACACAGTGCTGGCTAGCAGACACCTGCTTGCTTTAATATGAGCTTAGAAGCTTGAACAGACAAACCAAAAAAACGCAGTGACAGTTTCAGTCACTGGAGCTGCAGCAGAAGGTAAGCAATTGAGTTGAAAATGGTTTTTTTTTTTAAATGTAGAACATGGGCGCAAAGTGCACACGCACCGAATCAGTAGTTACACCGGTTGAATCGCACCACTGCCTGTAATGCTTCAACTTCCAAAATATGTAAAGTATGATTAGTTCCATTGAGGCCAGTTGTAGGCATGCAGTGGTTCTCTAAATGTATGTATAGATCCCTAAAGTTTTAACATCTCTTTTTCAACCACAAGGAATCAACTAAGTAACAATGGCCTGATGAAAAAAACCTCTTTCTCCAAATCCAGAAAATCTAAACTATACAAAGCAAAATACCATATTGTTTATAAAGGAGAGATACAGCATTTCAACCATCCATATTCATTATTTCCCTCTAAACAAAGATAGAATAATTTGTTAATATAATGAAATTTAATATAATTGTTCCTCAACCTTTATGTGTTTTCTAAATTTCCTTGCTGCAATGCTCTCTGTGCTTGAATTCTCTGGAGACTATCATCAGGCACACATCAGCTGACATCTGTGGAAGGGGATGTACAATCACACCCACTGGCCTATTTACGTCATGTATCCATTGGCTTTTTGAATTTTACAAACTCCATCTTGCACAATTAAATGCAGCATCCAGGTCATGTCTGCATTTTGTTGGATATGGCTGTACCTATATTGGTTGTGGCAAAAAACAAACAAATCCGTAACTAACCAGCTTATTGCCTGGGCGTGACATCGGTTTGTTCTGTGTTCAACTTAGCATCACCCTGATGGCATGGTACTATCCAGCAGCAGCACTAGGAGGAGTTCATAATGACATCACTACTAAATATACATCACAGTGGAAATTGGTTTAAATCTGTGTGGTCTGAGAAAACCAGAAACAATGTGATTGAGCTGTGATGGCTCAGATTGCAGGCTAATTCGGCCCATAGTCTGGAGCTCGATTCTGACCAGCTCAAGGTTGATTCAGCCTTCCATCCTTCTTGAGATTGGTAAAATGAGGACCAGATTGTTGGGGGCAATATCCTGATGTCGTAAAGCTGTCAGAGAGTGATGCAAAGCATTATGAGGTAGTATGTAACTCTAAGTGCTGCTTCTATTGCTATTGTATGAAGTGGCATCTGAGTTTGTTTTTTCTGCTTCTTCATACTACTTTTTCTATTATGTGTTGGGAACATAAACTGGTTGTAAGGGATGGCTTTATTTTTATCTTCTACAGAGTGATATGACATAGTTTTGAAGAACTGAAAAATAAAGGTGAAAAAAAGTTAAATAAACAAAAAAAAAATTCAAGAATGGCAAAGTGCATGCTCCAGCTATTTCTATTTATTAGAGACTATATTTGTCAACATTTGTCTTTATTTTTCCATGCCTATGGAAAAATGAATTACCAAAGTTATGCAATTCTGAATGCTAATGTCATTCTTCAAAACCCAGTATCTGCTGAGGTCTTTATAAAGCAACGGGGGACATATTAAATAGCTATTTTTTCTTTTTCTATTTAAATGCCCTCCTGAGTGACTTTTAAGTTAATGGAAAAGCTGGCTGCTTCATAGACACACATTTAAAAAGACCCTGAAACAATAATTCAGTCCATATATTGTGCTAAATAGTAAGATTACTACAATTGTCCTGAATATGTGTTGCATGACTGCATCCATAAAGGAACTATAGGATAGGATATTGCTGTAATTCAGGATAGCCAGTGAAAATTTTGAAATGATTTTGCAAGCAAAATGTGGGTCTTATCCAAGCATTCATTTACTAGATAACAAAATTGTTAAGTTTGCATGAAGAGTCAGACGCGAAGAGCTTCAGTGAAGAGTTTATTAGTGACTACAGCTCGAATGGACCCGTCTTGGCTGGGCTATGGCTGCTACTTATAGCCAGCAGCCGCAGTTGCCAGCCAATCAGAGTGCAGGGTTTTCCCGCACTTTTCAAACCAATCATATTTGACATTTTACAAGAACAATTCAAACTAAACCAATAACATTCAAACCTACATACATAACACCCCCCCACTAGGTTCAGTCCATACCAAACCCCAACCTATCTAATGTATTCTTTTAAATAGGTGGGGCTCTTACGTGTACGTTGAGACCTTCGTGGTTCAGAAGTTTTAACATTCTCACCCAGTGAGAGAGGAAATGTGTCTGCTGACATTTCCCTACTGGGACTTCCTGTGAAAGAAGACCCTGTTTGATTGTTAGAATCTGGTCTCTCCTCCCAACCCATCTCCAGCCCAATGTCAGCACCCAAGTCAGGTAGTGATGTACAATCTTCCACTTCTAAGGATGGATTTTGGCATTGTGACAGGTTTTGGAATGGTTCCTGTCGTAATGGCTCGTTACACATGGGATGGATTCTTGCTTGCTGATTATCCTCCTGCTCCTCCCTTCCCCTAGAATTGACATCAGGTGAGGGAACTAGAGAGGAACAAGTGCGATGTTCCTGAGAAAACCTGGATCTAAGTTGATCAATGTGCCTGCTCCAGAGGATCCATCCTCTGTTTGCACCCTGTAAGAACGAGGGCCTGTGATTTGAGTTATCTCAGCAGGAATCCACAAAGGTTCACCCATAAGGTTCTTAGCATAAACAGAATCACCCACACTGAATGTGCAACTTTGGAAGTGGAATCTAGTGGTGCTGGGTGTAAGTGGGATGAAGGCGGTCAAGGGAAGACCTAAGTTTCCTACCCATCAACAACTCTGCTGGGGATAAGTTATTAGATGGGTTAGAGTGATGTGCTGAACACTAAGAAGTTTTTCAACTTTCTCAGTGATGTCCCCAGGACCCAGTTGCTGAAGTTTCTCCTTGGTAAAACGTACCATGCGTTCAGCCCGCCGTTAGCGAAGGGTGCCCAGGGGCAGTGAGGGCATGTCTGATACCCTGTTGTGCTAAATAGGATTCAAAAAGGTTGGATGTAAATTGAGGGCCATTGTCAGAGACAAGAACATCAGGTAACCCGTGGGTTACAAAAGTTTTTGAGCTGCTTGATGACAGCATCAGTTGTGGTGGATGCCATAGGGATTACCTCTAGCCATTTGGAATATGCATCTACTATAATAAGAAAGGTGTGCCCTCTGGTAGGGCCTGCAAATCAATGTGAATCCTAGACCATGGGCCCCTAGGACATTCCCATTCCTGTTTGGGGTGAGAGGTGGGGCAGGCCTGACTACCTGACAGTTGGGACAAGATGCAACCCAGTTTTCAACCATTTTGTCAATACCTGGCCACCATACATAACTCCTGGCCAATCCCTTCATCCTTACAATACCAGGATGACCCTCATGTAACATTTCCAAAACCTCTCTTTGTAGTTTTGCAGGAATAACCACCCTGTTACCCCACAAAATACATCCTCTTAATACAGATAATTCAGTTTGCCTGGACTTAAAAGGTTGGGCCAGGTGAGGTAGATCTTGAAGAGGCCAACCTTTCTTAATCCAGCCTATAACAGGAGCCAATAAAGTGTCTTTGGCAGTCTCTCTGGCAATTTCAGCAGCATGCACTGGAAGCTTGGCAACAGTTTCTAGGAAAAAGGTGTGTGTTTCAGGTTCAAAGTCCTCCTTGTGGCAAGGAAGTGGGCAACGACTCAGTGCATCAGCATGTCCAATGTCCTTGCCAGGCTTGTGGATAAGTTTGTAAGAATAAGCAGCAAGAAATTCATTCCACCTCAGCATTCTTGGTGACAGGATAGTAGGTGTAGGTGTCCTGCCACAATGCCTAACAAAGGTTTGTGATCTGTAACAATGGTAAATATTCTCCCATACAAATATTCATGAAATTTCTTGACAGCTGCAACAATTGCCAATGCTTCCTTGTCCAATTGGCTGTAATTCCTCTCTGCTTTGGTCAAAGTGCGAGAGTAAAATGCAATAGGGGCTTCTCTCCCACTGGGAAGCCTGTGGCTCAAACCCCCACTCCAAAGGGGATGCATCACAAGTCAGTACAACAGGCAAATTCTCAGAGAACTGTATCAGTACAGCATCAGACGTGATTAGTCTTTTAATACTGTTAAATGCTGATTGTTCCTTCCTCCCCAGACCCAAACAGACTTTTTGTCAAGTAATCTGTGCAATGGTTCTGCAATGGTTGCCTTCTGAGGTAGGAACATGTGATAAAAGTTAATGAGTCCAAGGAAGGCTTGCAAATCTGTTTTGCATTTAGGTCTAGGGGCTTCTTTGATTGCTTGAACCTTGGCATCTGTAGGGTGGATGCCATGCTTGTCAATCATATAGCCCAGGAACTCAACCTTGTCAGTTTTAAGAGTGCATTTTTCTTCCTTGACTTTTAACCCCGCTTTCCTGAATCTGGTAAGGACTTCTCTGAGTCTTTCTTGTAACTGAGTGTCATTTTCAGCAGAGATTAACACATCATCAAAGTAAGGCACTACCCCTGGCAGTCCTTGGAGCATCCTTTCCATAAGGCTTTGAAAGATGCCTGGTGCCACGCTTACTCCAAATTGTAACCTTTTACATTTGAAGGCACCTCTATGAGTCACAATGGTTTGGGCCTCTGCAGTGGCATCATCAACTGTTAGTTGTTGATATGCCTGGGCCAGATCCAATTTGGCAAAGACTGTACCCCTGCCAAGTGAATGTAATAGATGATGCACCACTGGAACTGGGTATGCGCTCTGCTGCAGCGCATGGTTCAGTGTCCCCTTATAGTCCCCACAGATTCTTACTGACCCATCAGTCTTGACAGGTGTGACTATGGGTGTCTCCCATCTGGAGTGGTCAGTGGGCTCTAAAACTCCTTGAGCTATTAGTTTATCTAATTGTGCATCAATTTTTTCCTTTAAGGCAAATGGGACCCTTCTGGGCTTTAAACGAATTGGGGCACCTTGGGATCTAGGTTGAAAGTGATAGGGGTCCCCATATACTTGCCCAATCCTTTGCTGAAGACCTCTGGAAACTCAGACTTCAAGGCCTCCTCCCATTCAGAGTTGCTCACGTGATTGATGCCAGTCACCTCGATGCCTAGTGGATTGAACCACTCAAGTCCCAGCAAGCTTGGGCGATCCTTGTCCACGATGGTCAGGGGCAAACGTTTGGTGTGGCCTTTGAACTTCACGTTGAATTCTCTTGTTCCAACTACTGGAATCTTGTTCCCTTGGTAGTCTTTAAGAGTCAGTGCTTGCTTCTGGAAATGTTTCTTCTGAATGTTGGGAAGTAGCCTGTGAATAGTGTCCCATGACACCATAGATAAATAGGAGCCTGAGTCCACTTCCATTTGGCAAGGCCTTCCTTCAATGAGTACCTTCACATGTACTTTTCTGCTTCTTAAGGTTGAAGAGTGACCAATGGTGACTGTTTGATGAGTTTCATTCTTCCCATTTGCTTCTGAGTTGTGCCCCATTTTCTCACTGAAGTTGTTGGGCTTGAAATCTTTCTCAGGAAACTTTCTTCTGTGAGTTCTGGATGATTTGCAGACTCTTGCTAAGTGACCTCTTTTTTCACAACGAAGGCAGATGGTATCAAGAAACTTGCATTCAGTGCGGGGGTGGCCCCCCCACAACCTCTTCCCAGGTCTTTCTTTTTCTTTTCCATTCTGAGTCTATAAATTCCTTCCTCCACCTCACTGCAGTCTGATTCAGAATCTATTTGCTCGCAATGAGTTGTTGTGGACTTTTCCACATCAGAATGGCTTGAGGCCTTGTTAATTTTCTTCATGGCTGCCGCTGAGGACTTAGTGGCTTCTGCTGAGGAGGCCTCTTCTATGGCTTCCTTCAACGTGATCTTAGTTTTAATAACAATTTGCTCTGAAGCACTTTGTCTTTGAGGCCTAGAACAAATCGATCGCGCATGGCCTCCTCCAAGTTGTTAAACTCGCATGCACCCCAATGTCTCTTAAACTTGCCATGAAGTCGTTAACGTTTTCGCTTTCCCCTTGATCCCAACGGTAAAACTCGTGTTTCTTAATGAGGCACGATACTTGTGGGGCATAATGGGCTCTTAAAAGCTTTTCTAAATCAGGCCATTCCATTACCTTCACGTCTGCAGCTCCCGCCAATGCCTTCACCATCTTGAAGACTGCCGGACCGCAGTGCGTGAGAAAGACCGCCTCTTCTTCGCTTCGGAGATGTCGGCGAGGTCGTTTCCTTCCAAATACATTTGGAAGCAATCCGCATACGATTCCCAGTCTTCTGCCGCCAGATCGAACGGGGCTGGGGGGGTGTTCAGCGCAGCCATCTCGCTCTTCTGCTTGTCTTCCGTGTCATCTTCTCTTCAGGGGAATCCCACCTTCGTCGCCAGTGTTAAGTTTGCATGAAGAGTCAGACGCGAAGAGCTTCAGTGAAGAGTTTATTAGTGACTACAGCTTGAATGGACCCGTCTTGGCTGGGCTACGGCTGCTACTTATAGCCAGCAGCCACAGTTGCCAGCCAATCAGAGTGCAGGGTTTTCCCGCACTTTTCAAACCAATCATATTTGACATTTTACAAGAACAATTCAAACTAAACCAATAACATTCAAACCTACATACATAACAAAAATGGTTAAGTTGTTTAAGTATTATAGAATAGAATAGAATAGAATAGAATAGAATAGAATAGAATAGAATAGAATAGAATAACAGAGTTGGAAGGGATCTTGGAGGTCTTCTAGTCCAACCCACTGCTTAGACAGGAAACCCTACACCAGACAAATGGTTGTCCAGTCTCTTCTTAAAAACTTCCAGTGTTGGAGAATTCACAACTTCTGGAGGGAATTTGTTCCACTGATTAATTGTTCTCACTGTCAGGAAATTTCTCCTTAGTTCTAAGTTGCTTCTCTCCTTGATTAGTTTCCATTAATTGCTTCTTGTCCTGCCCTCAGGTGCTATAACTCTCACCCCCAGGAAGTATAACTCTTCTAGTGGCCTTTGACCAATGCTCCCTCTAACCCCAGTTTATCTTTGCTACTTTTCTGGATCAATGTGCCACTTTCCCACAAAGCGCAGAACTTTCACCATTTTTTACAAAATATGTGTGGGCTCTACCTGGTTGCCAATGTCTTGGGAATAAGGACAATGTGAAGGGCTGGTCTAGTGTTGTCTGACAGTTTCTCACTGGTTTGTTTTTTAATTAAAAGAATTTTTTTGGAGGGGAGGGAATGACTGGCTAATGCAATGAACATGGAACATGCAAAGGGGCATATTGAACTTATGTGCCTGAGCCCATTCACTGTGCCCCCAAAACACATACATATTACTATGGTCCACCTCATATAATCTGTGCCTCAAGTATTCATATATGTGTCTTGTTTGTATGGTCCAATTTGCACTCTCTAAAAAAAGGGAGACTCATAGTAGTCTCAATCTACTAATCATGCATAGAAGTGCTGTTATTTCTTCACAGGAATAAACTCCAAGGCACAGGAAAATATTTGTGTGCTCTTACAGCTGAAAGCTTTAATTTCTCAGGGACTTATCTGGCTAATTAATTAAGTCCCTGAGGGGGATGATCAGGCATAAATTACAATTCTTTATGCATCTGGAGCTTCCTGCTGAGGTTACTGGCTTCCAATGAACTACATTTATCACTCCTCTAGTTTCTTTTGTTTTAAGCGTTCAGGTTTAAGTGAGAAAAAAAACAGTATGTTCCTGCCAAAAACGTTGCAGTAAAAAAATTATCTCAGATAGTTGTTTAAAGGCAGTTGATGTTCTGTTGGTCAACCTTTGTACCATCCAGAAGAGTTCATTTCCCATAATCCTGAGTAGTGGGATGAAAAGCCAATAGTTCTGGAAGGTTCCTAGTTGGGTAAAGCTATATACAACCATAATATATGCAAGACAAATGGTTCCCTTTTACTAGATCATCGAATCACTGCCAGAGACAGCATATATGTTTAATAAATTATTATCAGTATTATTATTAATAGTGCAATGAACTGAAGTGAAAAGGAATCTGTTGGCCCTCTTGGCAATTCTCACATAGAGACACTTGATATACCCATGCCTGAAGCCCTTATAAACAGAAGAACATTGACACTGACATCCCCTAAACTCTGCTGAAGATGTTATCTAGCCTGGTAATGAAACGTTTGGAAACCAACCCACAAGCTTGGAGAACGAACCCTCACCCTCAATCCTCACATGGGTTTGTAATTATTTATTTTAACTCTCCCCATTGAGTAATCAAATATATTTCCCCTTTCGTTCTTCACCCCTAGCTTTCATTGGTGATTGCATAACGGTGAGTTCAATAGCATCTCTTCCATCCTCTTGAGCTATGTACCAACATCCTGATTCCATCCATTCCAGTAGAGCCTTTTCCTCTTCCTTAAGTCAGTCTTGTTTCTGAAGGACTTTAGCGGCTAAGAAATCTGATTTTTTCCCTATCTAATTCAATGGTCTGATCCATGTTTTGAAATCCTACAATTTTGCCTATGTAACTTTAATTTTTGCTTTTAATCTCCTGAAGATCATCTAACTTTCCCAGGATCTTACAGCTACTGCATATGTCACTCATCACCACATGGGCAAAGATGAATGACCAATACTGACTCTATTCCAGTACTATCTGCTTATCTCTTTAGATCAGACTATCAATCTCTTTGTTTGTTTGTTTTTGGATTAAAACCACATTATCTCAGGAATAATCAGAGGTGGGTATTCAGCAGGTTCTGATCAGTTCTGGAGAACCAGTAGTGGAAATTTTGAGTAGTTCGGAGAACCAGCAAATACCACCTCTGACTGGATATTTTACAGTATCCTTCCCCTGCCATGCCCACCAAGCCATGACTACAGAACTGGTAGCAAAAAAATTTGAATCCCACCACTGGGAATAATGTCTCTGGGACTACATAGAGGGTGGGGCTAAAGCAAGCTATGGATAGGATCAGAATCAATAGTTGCTTTTATTCTCTCTCAAGCACTTTTTTCTGTCTTTGTGACATGTTCTTCATGTTCTCTCTCAAACAATAGGACATTAGGAAGGGAAAATTAACTATTATCTTGCTTGGATATGTGCGGTTAAAAATAGACTGAACTGCAGTTACCTCTGGGGATAAGAACTGCATCCTCCTGGTTTACACAGTGCAACCTTTGCAACAAGCAGATAAGTCATTGTGCAGACTATAGTACCTGTCACATAAAACCAGGTATCTCTAGCCCACTGCAGCCCAGACAAGACAGCAACATTATGTTTGCTTTAAGGGAGAATGTAGAGGAATGCCTTATCCCTACCCATTTTCATGTATAGAGAGTAAGGGCCTGTTGCAAGCTTCATTTCTCCATGTAATTTAGGAACATGGTTTTTCAGTGGAGTGCTTCTACACTCATTTTCTATAATGATGTTTTATAAATGGAGAGTGATATGACACAATGTTTATCCTTGTTTTTTTTAAACACAGTTGTTATTAATTTTGTGAGTGCCCATAGAAGATTACAACCTGGAAGCAAATCCAGTGCCTTTCCCAAAGCTATATAATCAGTAGAGCACCAAGCTAGAAACCAGGAAACTGAGCATTCTAGTCCAAGATTAGGCATGAAAGCCAGCTGGGTGACTTGAGGCCAGTTACTCACTCTCAGCCCCACCTACCTCACAGGTTGTTATTCTGAGGAAAATAGGAGGAGGTTTGCCACCTTGAAGTTATTTATAAAAATAATAAAGGTGAGATTAAAAAAAATCTTTTAAAAATAAGAAGGTAAATCTTTGACTACCAAAGAACAGTCCCTTCTAAAGGATCATTTCCTCCTTTGTCTAAATGGGGGCTTCCTTGAACTTAGGGTTACCAGATATGGGGTCAGGCAAAGGAGGACATAGACAATTGGAAAGATGATAAATGTTGAGAAAAGGAGGACACACTGTTTAATTTTCCTGGCATCTACAACAAAAATTGCAATGAAAAACTACAAAAAAGTACTTATGCCTGCATGCATTAAGGTAAAGGCAAATGTTTCCTCAGTCCGGTTGTGTCCAGTTTTATGGTGGGGGGGCTGCTCATCTTCGTTTCTTAGCTGAGGGACCCAGTGTTGTCTGAAGACATTCTCTTAGTCATGTAGCCAGTATGATTATACACTGAGGCACACCGAACATTGTTACCTTCTCACCAAAGTGCTACCTATTTATCTACTCACCTTTGCATGCTTTCAACTGCTAGGCTTGCAGGAGCTGGGGTGAGTAATGGGAGCTCACCCATCCCAAGGGGCTCAGGTCTCGAACTTGGGTTGTCAATTTTCCAGCTGACAGGCTCAGTGAGAGCTGGTTAAGAGGCAAAAGCTTTCAACATACAGTTACACCTGATTAAAGTCTCATTAATTTCAGCTCACAGCCAGAGGGTACTAATCAAGGTCACACAACAGTGCTTGTTAATTTTGAGTTACCACCTAGTAGGGAATTACCACTGTAGAGAAAAGCTGTTCAGAAAGAGGGACTCAAAAAGCCAAACAACATTTGATTTTAAGGCTATGCCTGCTGGGTGGAGGACATAAGGACAAAGGGGAGGACATGTCCACCTTTGGTTGGAGTCCTACTTGCCCAAGACATTTTCTAAAGAAGCTGGGAGAGAAAGGCTGTCATGGAGTGGAGTGTTGAACTCCAAGTTCTGAGGAAAATGATACTATATTTATATCCAGATATCAGATATCATTTTGCTACTGTCCTGTCTTGGGTTAAACCTTTGTCTATATTTCAGCTTTCTTATCTCAGTAATCCCAGTAACCTTTTAAGGTAAGCAGGCCTTTGTATCCAGCATATTTTCCTAACTTTATCCCTCAGCAGAGAGAGGTAACATTCTGTGCCACACATAGGATGGCTTTCATTTTCTACCTTCCTAACTCTTATCTCTTTATAGGTAGTCCTCAACTTACTACCACAACTAGGAGCAGAATCTTTGTTGCTAAGCAAGGTGGTTGTTAAGTAAGTCGTACCCAATTTTACAATATTTTTTGCCCAATTGTTAAGCAAATCATTGCAATTGATAAGTGAATCACACTGTCATTAAGTAAATTAGAATGGTTACTAAACAAATGCTTGCAAGTCAAGGACTACCTGTATAATGTTTATTTACCTACGAGGCAATATTATTTACTATCAGCAAGATGAAGTTTGAATCCTTTTGCTCTAAGCCCTTGCTCTGTTGCCAAGAGAAGAATCTGCTTAGCTTCTTACAGCTAACTTCAGTTATACACTGAATCACAAATAAGCCAATTGCAGTTTAACCCAGTATGTTGTGCCAATATGGTTAGTGATGCAGTAGAAATCCTGAGAAATGAGTGGATTTTTATAAACCATAGTCAAGTTAATAACAGCACAAAGTGAAAATCCCCTCTTGCTGTCATATAACTGGGCCCTCCAAATATCCTAATCTGGAGTGACTTCAAATTTCTCAGGAAAATGCTTACATCAATTCTAAATTTCCAAAAATTAGAATGCTTCTTAGAGAGCTGAACAGTTGCTGGATTCTTCCTTTAACTAAATCAGCTTCAAGCAGCAACAGATCTTGTCACCAGAAAGCAGAGTGTGCAGGAAAACTACAGCAGGAAACAAACAGCAACAATGCATATGTCACCATGATTGATATCCTAACATTTCCAAGCATACAAGTCACAATAGAAAGTCACAATTCTATCCCTCTTTCCATTACAGCTATCACATTAAACTTGTTTTTTGCTCTAAACCAGGGGTGTCAAACTCGCGTCATCATGTTGTCATCATGTGACATATCACAACTTTTTCCTCCTTTGCTAAACCGGGGATGGGCATGGCCAGCACATGATGCATCCAGCCTGCGAGTTTGATACCCCTGCTCTAGTGTAGACTATATGTTGCAAAGGCTATAAGCACCATATGTGTGGTCTTTTAGTTGGACAACTTGGTAGGTGACCCAACAGCCATTGTAAGTATCTGTCTATTTTCACACATCTCTGTTTTGCCATAATTAAGGACTGATGATTGTTTTTTCTGGTCACTGGTGGCATGGTGGTGGTGGTGGTGGTGGGAGGAATGAAACCAGGGGAATCCATCAACCAATTTCTTTAACTTATTCACCATTAAAATAATAAAGACACTACTATTCATTGGCTTCATTACTATTTACAGAATAGGGACTAGTAAGTATTAACACATAATTTATGCAGATTTTAACATGGTGATATGATTTTATTTGGCAGCTAAGCTTACTTTTAAAAAGGGGTGTTTCTTGTAGGGAGTTAACAGCAGTTCATTTTGCAGAATCTTCTGCCCTACTATGCTTTCCAGTTTCAGATCTTCGAGAAGGAAAAATCCTAACTCTAATCCAATGAGAATGATTTCTACCCAAGCAGATGCATGCACAGAACATAAAATAAAAACAGGATGAATGCAAGCAATTGAATTCATTTCCATTTGCATGAAGAGGGAGTGACATAATTTTTATTACAGTACTGTAGGCTCCAAGAGTGCACCAGGTGAAGAAGCAATATTTTGCTCATTGCTCTTAGCATCTTGAGATTAGCAGATGTGAAGACAACAATGCATCATCTTCAAATTGCTTTTGAGTGTTTTCAAAGAGGATGGGTGTTGCTATGAAAGGGTCCATTGTTTAACAGAAGACTATGCAACAGGTAGCTATCATGGGGAAGGTGCTATTCATGGATTTTCAAAAACATATTTCTTACACTCTTACTCTATGGAATGCTAGTTACAATACCATCCTTACTCTATGGAATACTAGTTTGGATTTCTTTGTAGAAGTCCGGAACACTTGTCACCGGTATCCAAATACCCAAGGCATAGTGTATGCAAATTTGTTAGTATTTACATATCATTGTTATTTTTTGATCCTTATAGCACATCTGGATCTAGGTCATTCTCAAGCAATCTGAGAAATGCCTGTATAGTTATACCGAGGAATGTCCCATTCTGAGGCAAAAATTACAGTAATTGATATACCCCAAAATGACAATTTTATTGCTAGTGTAATAAAAGTAGTGAACTCCCTGCTCCCAGCAATGAAAATAAGAAGCTTTTATTTCTTAAAACAAAATTCCAGTTATACCAAAGCAAACACTGGAGTCTCCCATACCTCAAGCCCAGGCTGAATTACATTCTTCTCTAAAAACAACATGAAAACAATATTATCTAACTAACAACTTTGCTGCACTGTGGAACATAGGATTATATGCTAAATGCAGAATCTCAGAGGACAATATACATTTCCTCACTATACTGTTCCTATCTTTGGTACTTGAGCATTCACAGGACTTAAAGTAATGCTTTTGGCCATATCAATTCCCCTGACCCTGTGAAAACTTTCTAGAGTAGGCTGATCAGTGGTTGCAGTAAAGGGTTTCTATCTTGTGTAACATTGCAGAAGATTTTGCTAAGGTCTGAAATCAAACTGAACAAAGCATCATGTAGTTCATTTGCTGCTTGTTTTATGCCCTTTGTTTCACCCTTAATCAATTGCTGCACAATGGGGCAAACAAATGAAGTAAAAGATAGGAAGTGAACTGTAAATTATAATCATGCCACTGCCTACCTATTTACTTATGAAATACAAACAGAGGCAAGATCCTACAAATATTTGAAATGGACTGAAAGCTGAACTTATAAACATGACCAGGACCTAAGGTTAGATTGAAATATTGTTTCTAAATGATAATAAGGCTGGATTTTTATAGAAATTATATGAATATAAATACATGAGAAGAGAAAAATTACTTGCATCAGATAGATTTTTTAAAAAATTGTCTGAAGGCTCTTTCCATGCATGGCTTTCCAACAGCAGAATGTCCAGAGCCTCTTTTAAACCTTGTAATACATGGATAGAGTAGTGGATCTTCCCTTCTTTCCCTTTCTTAAAATGCCAATCAGACCTGAAAAATCACTAGAATCAACAAAAAAAAATCTTCTCTGCTTTTTTGTTTGTTTGTTTGTTTCTCTATTAAGAAAAAAAATGAAGATCTTGAACACAGTAAGTGTATATTGCCAATGAACTTTAACCGATAGATCTCATATACATTAAGGGCCAACTATAATTTCTGTAATCTTCACTGCCTATGCCTCACCTGCACATACAGCAGGAGAGTAGCAGCTGGAAGTAGGTCAGCAGCTGGCTCATTGCAGTGTGGCACTATGAGTCTTCCTTTAGGTAGGAAGATAGTACAGCTCTATACCCAGGCAGGGCAAGTCAAGGGGTGGCTACACACTGAGGTACCATTATAGCTTATGTCATGGCTGGACCTTGAATTTAGGATCCTTGCCACAGTTCTTCCAGCTCAGAGCTTCTGGATATCCTGGTCAGACCCAGAGCAATTCTTCTTACCCTAAAACCACAGAAAAGGGGAGCTGGGATGGTGGCAATGGTGGTGAAAGCTGGACCTGAGTTTTGATGGTGCCTTTCTACAAGTCTAGCAGTGTAGACACTCCTCTGGTGAAGTTTAGATGAAGTCTTCTAAATAAAAATCACTTGGATTCATTCCCAACTGGATTCCAACCATGGTGCAAATCCTTTGGAGATGCCTGGGGAGCAGACTTATCTAGTTATCTAGAAAATTTTGAGTAGTTCGGAGAACCGACAAAATACCACCTCTGACTGGAGATTTTGCAGTATCCTTCCCCTGCCATGCCCACCAAGCCACGCCCACAGAACCAGTAGTAAAAAAAAATTGAATCCCACCACTGGTCCAAATGATGGTGAATTCATCCTTGTTGGAAGGGATGTTCCCATCTCCTTTTAAAGCAGCGTTGGTGTGCCCCCTAGTCAAGAAGCCATCATGGGATCCTACCATTCTGGAAAGTTTTTGTTCAGTTTCCCACTTCTCCCTTTTGGGAAAAGTGGTTGAGAAGGTGATGTTGCAATCAGAGGATTCTGGAAGAAACTAGTTATCTGGACCCTTTTCAGTCAAGTTTCAGACCCAGATAAGAGATTGTAATGGCATTGGTCATACTCATGATCTCACAGATCCTCCTTGAAAAGTAGAGGGCAGTCATGGCTAGGAGGGACTTGGTTCAACTCTGTGTTGTGTCCCAGTTATGCTCTTTCCTGTATAAGGAGGGTCTCCACTAGATCACCGATGCTCTGGTCATCTTCTGTTTGGACTAACGCAACATGCTTTACATGGGGCTACCATTAAAAGTATCAGGAAGCTTCAGTTGGTGCAGAATGTGACTGTGTGAGCTATATTGAAGAGCACATGTAACACCTTTGCTACAGGAATGCATTGGGTGCCAGTTTGTTTCCAGGTCCAATTCAAGGTGTTGGTTCTGACTTACAAAGTCCAACATGACATTGGGCCCGGTTATCTTCATACTATTACATTGGTCCATCCAATTGCCTCCTTTTAAAATTTAAACTTTTGGTTCAAAATTTTAATTCTAACATTTGAATTTTTATGTTCTGTTTTTATATTTTATATTTTGTGATTTTATTGTATACCACTCAGATGGCACAATGCCTAGAGGTGAAGAGGCTTGCTTCACACTTGGGAGGTTGAGAGTTCAATCCTGGACAGTGACAGAAGTTTGTCTATTAGATGACAAAGAGGAAATATTTGCTGCAAACTCTGTATAGGTGTCAGGAAGGGCATCCAGTCAGTAAACACTCAGCTCCATTCAGTCACCCCAACTCCACCTCAATAAAAAGGGATTACAGGGTCGTAAAAGGGAAAAATGTATACACACAGTCCCTATTTAGGCAGCGGAACAGCTCAGAAATATGATTAAAAAGTAAATAAGATAAATATAGCTTATAACAACCTATTAAATTAAGAGACTTGCATCCATAGAAACTACATAAAAGGACAAATATAATTCAATAGCATTTTCAGGCCTTTTGCTCCTTGGATACTGTTGTTCTCTATTGACTAGTAACACTTACCTCCATTGTCCCTTCTGACCCTCTATCCATCCACACAATACTGTTTTTCAGTATTTTTTCTGTATAAGAAAGGAAGGTTGAATAAAACATGATAAACTTTTAACAGATTAAAAAAAATCTGACTTGGAGCCAAAGGAGCAGAAGATAGCTGTAGCAGCACACACAGTAAAATAGTAGTTGTAGTTAAATGTCCAAAAAGAATCTATTTGGGGAACTTATGTACACTTGGTGGCTATTTCAAGCCAGCTTTTCTCCTCCTGTGTTCTGCTCCTGCCCCTCTAACTTAACATTAAGACCAGTGCAAAATTGTCTGAAAGCAAATGCTTAAATTTCTTGATGAGCTGCACATACACCATTTCCAAGTGTTTTTTTAAATACACTGTTATAGCCATTTTCTGATCAAGATGACATTACATTTCCCCATGTTATTACAACAGAAGATAAATAGAATCTCATATTTTGGAAAGAAGGGAGGGAGGGAGGGAGGGAGGGAGGGAGGGAAGGAAGGAAGGAAGGAAGGAAGGAAGGAAGGAAGGAAGGAAGGAAGGAAGGAAGGAAGGAAGAAGCCACAGTTGGAAATTCAGGTTGTTTTTTGTTCACAAAATGAAAATTCATTTTTCATCCTGGTACAAAACAAAATGTAGAAACTAAAGCGAAATATTGGTTGATATTGTTAGATGTAAATATAAAGCTGTTGAAGCAGCTCATGAAGAGTTCAGTGTACAAATTGTGCATTTTTGCCTGAATCTATCTTCCTTCCTTCCTTCCTTCCTTCCTTCCTTCCTTCCTTCCTTCCTTCCTTCCTTCCTTCCGTCTTTTTTTCTCTCCATCTTCCATACTGGTTTCATAACTACCATGTGTAACAAATTGCAGAATGGTGTGTAACAAATTGTGTTTATCATCTATTTACAGCATTGATTATTTCAATAGTCATGTCATGTGCTATATCTGCTATTAAAAAGCAGGGATAGAGAGAGACAGTCAGACTGAAAACACTGTTTCTAAATATATTTTAAAATAAATATTGCTTTAAATTTAAATAAAGGCCACAGAGATAGTTTCCAGTAGAAGGATTAGGAATTTTTTCTTCAAAAGTTAAAGCTGAGATTCGCAAGTTGTGAGACTGTGAAGGAAAAAAGGCCACATTCTTAATGTTCCTAATGGCAGAAGAGGTGATTTCTGCTTTGTGCCTGCAGGTTTATAGATGCCAACAGACAAAATGCAACCTATTTCTAGAGATTTTAGCATAAAGTTAACCTTTTTTTTTCAGAGAATTATTTCCAAGAAATGAGAGCAAAAGCAAAACAGGAAATCTGCCTTTTTAAAAAGTCAGGCTATGGAGCCCATAATAATTTCAACTTTATTGAAACTAGAACCAATTTTTTATCCTGTTATCTGAAGTGCCACCAAAGCGATATTTTAATTTACTGTGGTGTTTGTATATAATCATCTGTACCCATCAACCATTTCTAGTTTGGTTATATTCCTTAGGTTTTTCTTCCTATCAAGTCTGTGTTATTTGGAATTTCTGCTGGAATGTTTCTTCTGCATTTTATAACCCTCTAGGAAGCAAATTAAACTGGAAATTACACTAATTTTCCAACATCTAGTACCAGAGAATAAAAAAGTTTACTTCTCCCTAACCACTTCATTTCTTCTGACTAATACCTAATTCTATTGACATGGGCTATTTTTTTTAATCTAGTGCAATACCAAAAAATTAATATCTTTTAATTTGCTAATTGTTGTAATTTCTCTTAATTTTTTAAAATTGAAGATGCCAAGAAATCTATAAGATTGGTAACATTTGAGGAGGAAATCTGTTAGGTTTGCATGAAGAGACAGATGCGGAGTGCTTCAAGCTCTTTTGTTTATTAGTGACTACAGCTCAGAACGGACCCGCTTTGGCTGGGCTGCAGCTGCTACTTATAGCCAGCAGCCACAGTTGCCAGCCAATCAGAGTGCAGGGTTTTTCCCGCACTTTTAAACGAATCATTTCTAACACTTTACAAGAACAGTTCAAACTAAACCAATGACTTTAAACCTGCATACATAACACCCCTCCCCACTAGGTTCAGTCCATACACAAACCCCAGCCTATCTAATATATTCTTTTAAATAGGTGGGGCTCTTATGTGTACGTTGAGACCTACGTGGTTCAGATGTTTTAATGTTCTCACGCAGTGAGAGAGGAAATGTTTCTGCTGACATTTCCATACTTGGACTTCTAGTAATAGTAGAACCTGTTTGGTTACTACAACCTGGTCTCTCCTCCCAATTCATCTCCAACCCAATGTCAGCACCTAAATCAGGTAGTGATGTGCAATCTTCCATTTGTGAAAATGGTTGTTGGTATTGTGACAGGTTTTGGGATGGTTCCTGTCGTGTTAGCTCGTTACACATGGGGTTGACTCTTACTTGCTGACTCTCATAATCCTCCCTTCCCCTAGAAGAGGCAGTAGGTATGGGAACCAGAGAGAGCAATGCGATGTTCCTGAGGTAATCTGGACCTAAGATGATCAATGTGCCTGCTCCAGAGGACACCATTCTCTGTTTGTACCCTGTAAGACCTAGGGCCTGTGATTTGGGTTATCTCAGCAGGAATTCATAATGGTTCACCCATAAGGTTCTTAGCATAAACAGAATCACCCACAGTGAATGTGCGAATTTTGCTAGTGGAATCTAGTGGTGCGTTGGGTGCGTAAGTGGGATGAAGGCGGTCAAGGGGAGACCTGAGTTTCCTACCCATCAACAACTCTGCTGGGGATAAGTTAGTTGATGGGTTAAGAGTGATATGCTGGACACTGAGTAGTTTTTCAGCTTTCTCAGTGATGTCCCCAGGACCCAATTGCTGCAGTTTTTCCTTGGTAAAGTGTACCATGCATTCAGCCCGGCTGTTAGCCGAAGGGTGCCCAGGGGCTGTCAGGGCATGTCTGATACCCTGCTGTGCTAGATATGATTCAAAAAGGTTGGACGTAAATTGAGGACCATTGTCAGAAACGAGGACATCAGGTAACCCATGAGTTACAAAAAGCCTCTTAAGCTGCTTGATGACAGCTTCAGCTGTGGTGGATGCCATAGGGATAACCTCTAGCCACTTGGAATATGCATCTACTATAATAAGGAAAGTGTGCCCTCTGGTAGGGCCAGCAAAGTCAATGTGAATCCTGGACCATGGGTCCCTAGGACATTCCCATTCCTGTTTGGGGCGAGAGGTGGGGCAGGCCTGACTTCCTGACAGTTGGGACAGGATGCCACCCAGTGTTCAACCATTTTGTCAATACCTGGCCACCATACATAACTCCTGGCCAATCCCTTCATTCTGACAATTCCCGGATGACCCTCATGTAACATTTCCAAAACCTCTTTTTGTAGTTTTGCAGGAATAACCACCCTGTTACCCCACAAAATACATCCTCTTAATACAGATAATTCAGTTTGCCTGGATTTAAAGGTTGGGCAAGTTGAGGTAGATCTTGAAGTGGCCAACCTTTCTTAATCCAGCCTATAACAGGAGCCAATAAAGTGTCTTTGGCAGTCTCTCTGGCAATTTCAGCAGCATGTACTGGAAGCTTGGCAACAGTTTCTAGAAAAAAGGTGTAAGTCTCAGGAGCAGGATCCTCAGTGTGTGAATGAAGTGGGCAGCGACTCAAAGCATCTGCATGCCCAATGTCTTTTCCAGGCCTGTGGATGAATTTGTATGAATAAGCAGCAAGAAATTCAGTCCATCTCAGCATTCTTGGTGACAGGATCATGGCTGTTGGTTTGTCCCCTGCCACAATGCCTAAAAGAGGTTTGTGATCTGTGACAATAGTAAATGTTCTCACATATAGATACTCATGGAATTTCTTGACAGCTGCAACAATTGCCAAGGCTTCCTTGTCCAGTTGGCTGTAATTTCTCTCTGCTTTAGTCAAGGTGCGAAGGGGTAAAATGCAATAGGGGCTTCCCTCCCGCTGGGAAGCATGTGGCTCAACACCCCCACTCCAAAAGGGATGCATCACAAGTCAGTACAACTGGCAAATTCTCAGAGAACTGTATCAGTACAGAATCAGAAGTGAGTCGTCTCTTAATAGTGTTAAAGGAAGCTTGTTCTTTCCTGCCCCAGACCCATGCAGACTTTTTGTCTAGTAATCTGTGTAGTGGTTCTGCAATGGTTGCCTTCTGAGGTAGAAACATGTGATAGAAGTTAATGAGTCCCAGGAAAGCTTGCAAATCTGTGTTGCATTTAGGCCTGGGGGCTTCTTTGATTGCCTGAACCTTGGCTTCTGTGGGGTGAATACCATGTTTGTCAATCATATAGCCTAAGAACTCTACCTTGTCAGTTCTAAGTGTGCATTTTTCTTCTTTGACTTTTAACCCCGCTTCCTTGAATCTGGTAAGGACTTCTCTGAGTCTTTCTTGTAGCTGAGTGTCATTTTCAGCAGAGATTAACACATCATCAAAGTAAGGCACTACCCCTGGCAGTCCTTGGAGCATTCTTTCCATAAGGCTTTGAAAGATGCCTGGTGCCACGCTTAATCCAAATTGTAACCTTTTACATTTGAAGGCACCTCTATGAGTCACAATGGTTTGGGCCTCTGCAGTGGCATCATCAACTGTTAGTTGTTGATATGCCTGGGCCAGATCCAATTTGGCAAAGACTGTACCCCTGCCAAGTGAATGTAACAGATGATGCACTACTGGAACTGGATATGCACTCTGCTGCAGCGCATGGTTCGGTGTCTCCTTAGTCTCCACAAATTCTTACTGACCCTTCAGCCTTGACTGGTGTGACTATGGGTGTCTCCCATCTGGAGTGGTCAGTGGGCTCTAAGACCCTTGAGCTATTAATTTGTCTAATTGTGCATCAATTTTTTCCTTTAAAGCAAATGGGACCCTTCTGGGCTTTAAACGAATTGGGGGCACCTTGGGATCTAGGTTGAAAGTGATAGGGGTCCCCATATACTTGCCCAATCCTTCGCTGAAGACCTCTGGAAACTCAGACTTCAAGGCCTCCTCCCATTCAGAGTTGCTCACGTGATTGATGCCAGTCACCTCGATGCCTAGTGGATTGAACCACTCAAGTCCCAGCAAACTTGGGTGATCCTTGTCCACGATGGTCAGGGGCAAACGTTTGGTGTGGCCTTTAAACTTCACACTGAATTCTCTTGTTCCCACTACTGGAATCTTGTTCCCTTAGTAGTCTTTAAGAGTCAGTGCTTGCTTCTGGAAATGCTTTTTCTGAATGTTGGGAAGTAGCCTGTGAATAGTGTCCCATGACACCGTAGATAAATAAGAGCCCGAGTCCACGTCCATTTGGCAAGGCCTTCCTTCAATGAATACCTTCACATGTACTTTTCTGCTTCTCAAGGGTGAAGAATGACCAATGGTGATTGTTTGATGAGTTTCATTCTTTCCATTTGCTTCTGAGTTGCCCCATCTTCTCAATGAAATTGTTGGGCTTGAATTTCTTCTCAGGGAATTTCTTCCTAATAGGTGGAGTTCTGGATGATTTGCAGACTCTTGCTAAGTGACCCCTTTTCTCACAACGCAGGCAGATGGTGTCTAAAAACTTGCATTCAGTGTGGGGTGGCCCCCACAGCCTCTGCAATAAAATTCTTGCCTCTTTTTTCCAAGGTCCTTCCTTTTCTTCTCCATTCTGAGTCTAAAAATTCCTTCCTCCACCTCATTACAGTCTGATTCAGAGTCTATTTGTTCGCAATGGGTTGTTGTGGATTTTTCCACATCAGAATGGCTTGAGGCCTTGTTAATCTTTTTCATGGCTGCTGCTGAGGGCTTGGTGGCTTCCACTGAAACAGCTTCCTCTATGGCCTCCTTAAACGTGATCTTAGGTTTCATTAGTAATTTGCTTTGTAAGACCTTATCTTTAAGGCCTAGAACAAACCTATCACACATGGCCTCTTCTAAGTTGGTAAACTCACAAGCACCCCCAATGTCCCTTAAACTTGCCATGAAGTCATTAACATTTTCGCTTTCCCCTTGATCCCGACGGTAAAACTCGTGTCTCTTAATGAGGCACGATACTTGTGGGGCGTAATGGGCTCTTAAAAGCTTTTCGAAATCAGGCCATTCCATTACTTTCAAGTCTGCAGCTCCCGCCAACGCCTTCGCCATCTTGAAGACTGCTGGACCGCAGTGCATGAGAAATACCGCCCTCTTCCGCTTCTCAGGGATATCGGCGAGGTCATTTCCTTCCAAGTACATCTGGAAGCGATACGCATACGATTCCCAGTCTTCCGCCACCAGATCGAATGGGGCTGGGGGGGTGTTCAGCGCAGCCATCTCGCTCTTCTGCTTGTCTTCCACATCGTCTCTTCTTCAGGGCAATCCCACCTTCATTGCCAGTGTTAAGTTTGCATGAAGAGTCAGACGCGAAGAGCTTCAGTGAAGAGTTTATTAAGTGACTACAGCTCGAATGGACCCAACTTGGCTGGGCTACGGCTGCTTCTTATAGCCAGCAGCCATAGTTGCCAGCCAATCAGAGTGCAGGGTTTTTCCCACACTATTTAAACCAATCCCATTTGACATTTTACAAGAACAGTTCAAAATAAACCAATAACATTTAAACCTACATAACAATATACATTTCTTAAAAATCAAGTCAGCTTTAACTTCCACTGAAAAAGAATGATGAAGAGATCTGCCTATCGTTCTGTGTACATTTCTAATAAAACCATTGCTTAGCATATCTTGAATGCTTTGCTTATGCTGTGATTCAATCATAATAAAGCTTAACATAGTAAAAATCTCTTGCTTTCTCTTTGTACATAAACTGTAAATGCTCTGTTTCCTTTTAATGAGTCATTCATTTTAGTTGGTTTTGTGAAGCTGATGGAGCTCCCTTTTTATAGCAGCTTTCTCAGTACTGTACTGGATTTTCAAACTCCTGATCAAATAGCTGCCCACAGATATATTATGTTTGTCTCTCTGTCTCTCTGTCTCTCTCTCTGTCTCTCTCTGTCTCTCTCTCTGTCTCTGTGTGTGTGTGTGTGTGTGTGTGTGTGAACATTATACATGCCAATAAAGAACAGAACAAAAGCAGTAGCTTATTTTTACTGGATAATCCCAAGGGAGGAACTAATCTACCTAACAGCCTTGCTTGTAGGTCATTTGTGAGATACCCTACATATTATTGATAGCCTGTGTAATCTATTTTTATATTTCTAATTTGTTCAATTAAAAATGAGCTAGATGAATTACAAGCTAGAAGAATGTAATGTTATGCCAACATTGGAGTGAAGATCTTAACGAAAGGAAAGAGTTAAAGTCTAAAATGCCTGATGGAGGAGAAATGCTGCTGATGGGCAGCTATCAGGGTGGGTACCAGGCAAATTATTCCAGAAATGCCTAGCCAAAAAGGTCTGTATCTCTAATTCTGTCTGATGAAGCACTCATATCTATCTTTAGTCAGAATATATAGAATATATATTATATTTAAGTGAAACCATATTTTTAATATAAGGAACCTATACCTATACATACACATATACACACACATACAGTTACACATATTTGTGTGTCAGGGGTGGGATTCAGTTTTTTTAACAACGGTTCTGTGGATGTGGCTTAGTTGGTGGGTGTGGCTTGGTGGTCATGTGACTGGGTGGGCATGGCCAACTTGACATCACTCATGTCAAGGGACGCTTCTCCTTGCCTGGCCTCTCATGACAGTGGGGATGCTGCAATAGTCATAAGTGTGAAAATTGTCATAAGTCACTTTTTTCAGTGCCATTGTAACTTTGAATGGTCACTAAATGAACTGTTGTAAGTCAAGGATTACCTGTACAAAAATACAAAAAGCTTCTTTGCTTGCAAAAAGCTGCCCTAAATACCAATCGTTAGATTAAAAATACCTGCAAGCCAGAGTTACAAATCAGGCAGGGTGCCAGAGCATCTTGAGGAATGAAAATAGTTAAAATGCAGTGATAACTATCAAGCAGCCATCTCTTGCTCATAAAGTGAAATCTTTTAGCAGAGAGGTCATTTAAGCTCTCCAGAAAAAGCACACCCAAGAAAAGCAATCCATTTGCACCACTTAAAGATACCAGCTGGTCTCACACACCTCACAAGGTATCCTAAGAAAATCATCCAGATTTAAGGAAAGGTCACATGCCTCCCAGAAAGGCAGTAAAAAAAAATCAGTGCCAAGCTTGCATCCTGCCTCTTGGAAGTATACCCCAAAACGACAGTGCCAGATAGTATTAAAGCAGTGAGGAAGAGCCCCCCTCTCCAGATAGAAAAAGAAACCATGAGGCAGAAAAAAATTCAAACACAATACAAATACAAATAATTAAATACAAATACAAATAATTAAATCACAACAGTAGCTATTGCTTGTTGAAGATGAATAGGGAAAATTATCCCATCAATAAACACAGGATTAAACATCACTAAGCACAGAATTAACCTTCACCAAAAACCAGTTTTAGACCAAAACTCAGACATTCACATTTGAATGTCAATCTTTCTAGCTAGCCAAGAAACCTTCCTGAATGTCCCTCATCTTGGTTCCCTGTCACTAAAAGCTTTGCTTCATTATTCAATTATTTCTTCAAAGTGCTGTTTGTCCAGGGAAGTATTTCCTCCCAACAGCAGTGTAAAAATCTTAAAACAACCCTTCCCCTTTAAGAAAGCCAAGCCCCAAAAGCTCCGGAGACAGGAAGTCTAGGCGTTCTGGCAAGAATGTAATAAGGGTGGAAAAAAACAAAAGGAGATTGCTTTTAACTACCAGTTCTTCGAACTGCTTAGAAAGTTAACAAGGGGTTCTATAGAACCGGATAGAACCGGTAGAATCCCACCCCTGGTGTGTGTGTTTTCAGCCATAATTGTATATATAGCTGTACCTTCATCCTTAGCCAGAATGAAAGATACAGATTTGTGCCTACATGTCAGCATGAGCTAAGGCTGAGAAGCCAAGCAGGTAGCCCACTGACATGGATAAATATACAAGTTGATATGGACGGTGGAAAACAGAGCAGCTTAAATCCTGATTAAGTGAAAGCATTTTAAACTCTGTTTGCTTCGAAGGGATTAGCAGCCCTTTTCCTTCCCAATGCTTATTCAGAGATAAATCCCTCTGATTTTAATAAGAGGATTGTAGCCCAAAGCATACATTCTAATATTTTGGCCTAAGTGGTTTATGCATTCGGCTGTCATTTTTCATGTAAACAGAATGTCATATTTTTTCTCTCCATGTGTCTTGTATATGTGATAGCTTAGATAGATCTGAGTGAACATTCAGGCTGATAATGGACTGAATCAAACTGTGTTTCATTTTGCAAAGTTCTTCATTACTTGTAGAGACCCTCCATATACCATGATAACACCAGCATAGATTGAACAGTTTTGATACAGAATACAGAATAATAGAGTCAGAAGGGACCTTGGAGATCTTCTAGTCCAACCCCCTACTCAAGCAGAAGACTCTATACTATTTTAGACAAGTGGCTGCAAATCTCTTCTTAAAAGGCTCCAGTGATGAAGCACTCACAACTTCCAAAGGCAAGCTGCTCCACTGGTTAATTGTTCTCATTGTTAGAAAATTTCTCTTTAGTTCTAGATTACTTCTCTCTTTGATTAGTTTCCATCCATTGTTTCTTGGATCCACTGTTTCATTGATCCATAAGTTATATTGTAGATGCAGGAAGAAACACTATAGTGATTGTGGAATGCTTGTGAATACTTGTAAACTGTTCCATTGCTTGATCTATTCTACATCATCAGATCACAACCATCAACTGAACCAAAAGAGAGGGATGATGTTCAACAGCCAATTGCCCCAACCTGATTATAAGAACCAGAAAGTGGAGTTTTTCATAGCAATGACATAAATCCTATCATTTAGCAATATCTTCCAAACCAGGGACAATTAAAGGTGGAGAGGGAGGAGGTATAGACTTTGGTTATCCCAAATGCATACGGAATGGAAATTGTAGTTTCTGTGCAAGGCCTGTGATGCCATCAGATGCAGCCTTTGCTGTAAATATGGAGAATTCAAATTCCATCTCAAACATTCACCATGGAACTTACAAAAAGTTATATCCCCAAAATACTTTTATAGCACAGTCCTTTGACTGAAACATGTTCCACAGAATATCATGTCAAATTAATAAATTTGGAATTTCAATCTAAATGTCAAATACATGGGGACAGAGGCAGATGTATTTTAAAAGTTTTCTTTTACAAATGGCATATTGACTTTTAATTACATGGATTAATCTGCATATAAGAACAATGTGATAGGGAATTTGTGGTCTTTCAAATACTATAAGACATTAGAAACCTTTATCCTTGGCATTGGTAGAAATTAGAGTCTAACTACTTGTCCCTTAGAGGTTTCCTCAGCTGTAGGATTGCCCTAGCTTTCTCCTGACTTTGCAAACACAACCATACATATACTTAACTAGTCAATTTGCTGCTGACTCAGTTACAAATCTTGCTGTGTTTCAGGCTGATCATTATCCACATGATACTGCCTTCATTGAATCTTTAGCCCATGAATGAATCAATCCTAGCTATACCAGTGTTGAAGTAGCATTCTCCTCAAAAATCTGACTGCCCTTCAAGAATAAGGTGTGCAAAATCTATTAGGCTTTGTCACCTAGTACCACAGAGGGAAATTAGATGCAGTCTAAGATTCAGCAATTAGGAGAGTGAATTTTAAGCTAGTTTATTTTCCTTCTGACTAAAATTCAGAATTTAATACTTTAACTTGTTTTTTAAAAGATAATAGGATATCCTATTTGAAGGGCAATTAAAGGACAGGTCTTTTTGTAAGGTGCCCTTAAATGTGTCCATTGGCTTAGAAATCCATAAGAAGGATGAAGAAAGACCTTGAGATTGTCCATCAAATACTTTCCCAGTACTTGGGTGGTTGGTGAGATCTGTCAGTGGGATGTGTATTTCACAGTAATTATTTCTAAATCCTATAAAAAAGGTAAGAGTGAAAAAAAAGATAGAGACATTATCTCCATCTGTCATAAGTTATCACCCAGTGAAACTAAATGGTGGGAGATTCAGGAATCAATGGCAACATATCTCTCATTCACAATTGTTGAGGAGCATGAATGGTGAAGACAGAGGTGGTATTCAGCAGGTTCTGACCAGTTGTGGAAAAACGGTAACAGAAATTTTGAGTAGTTTGGAGAACAGCCAAATACCACTTCTGACTGGCCCCACCCCCATCTATTCTCTGCCTCCTGACTCCTAACTGATTGGCTGGGTCTTCTTTTGTTGTCCTGCACAGGAGAACAGAGCTGGAAAGAATGTTAGTGGGGTAGGGAGGAAATGGGATTTTATTTATTTATTTATTTATTTATTTATTTATTTATTTATTTATTTATTTATTTATATTTATATTTATATCCCGCCCTTCTCTGGAGACTCAGGGCAGCTTACAATTTTTGGGATACAACCCAGTGTGCTCAGCAATAGCCTTCCTTCCATTGTATATGCCTGCTTATTACTAAGCGGCATTTTTACAAAGTCAGCTTATTGCCCCCAACCATCTTGGGTCCTCAGTTTACCTACCCCGAGAGGATGGAAGGCTGAGTCAACCTTGAGCCTGGTGGGATTCAAGCCTGCAATAATTACAGGCAGCTGGAACTAAGTGCTAGGCTATTAACAGCCTGCACCACCAAGGCCCTATTTTAGGTTATTTTGCAGTAACCTTCCCCTGCCATGCCCACCAAGCCACACCACACCCACAAATCCATGCCCACAAATCCATGCCCACCAAGCCACGCTCATAGAACTGGTAGTAAATTTTTTTGAATCCCACCACTGGGTGAAGGGCTATTCAATTTTGAGGCATACATGGAGAAGTATCATTCAGGGAATCAGGAAGAGAAATTTACATCATGTGAAACTGACATACATAATGTGAATTATTTACAAAGATCTTGACTCATGACATAAGAGATATAAAGTACATAATTTGCATCCTTTATATAAAAACATCACAATATATGTGCATCATTGTTGTCTCTACTGGATATCTATGTCTTCAGCCAAAATAATACATGGGAATATCCTTATTTATTGGATTAGACTTCCCAGAAGGAACCAGATTAAGAGTTTCCTAAAAGGGAATATTATTAGCTAAGCTGCAGAAGAGAAGTAAGCATTTGGTTAAGCAAGTTAACATCCATTCTGAAGATTTAAGTGACTCTAACTTTAGAGAGTATACTATGCTTTTCAGCTAGGCTTCAATATAGTGACCATTTTCTTTCAGTATTAGCATTATAGAACCAAACTATGAGTATTTGAAAAGGTCTGGTGGCAATGGTGGGATTCAAATTTTTTTACTACCAGTTCTGTGGGCGTGGTTTGGTGGGTGTGGTGTGGCGTAGTTTGGTAGGCATGGCAGGGAAAGGATACTGCAAAATCTCCATTCCCTCCCCACTCCCATGGTCAAGTACTTGCAACCTGCAAACTTCTGTGCCAGCTGCCCACAAGCAAAGTCAATAGGGAAGCCAGCAGGAAGTCAAAAGCTGTGATCATGTGAGGTTCTCACCAGTGATGGGATTCAAATTTTTTTACTACCGGTTCTTTGGGCGTGGCTTGGTGGGTGTGGCTTGGTAGGTATGGCAGGGGAAGGATACTGCAAAATCCCCATTCCCTCCCCACCCCACTAACCTGCTTTCCAGCTCTGTTCTCCTGTGTAGGAGAACAAAAGAAGAGCCAGCTGATCAGCTGGGACTCAGGAGATAGACAATAGATGGGGGTGGGGCCAGTCAGAGGTGGTATTTGCCGGTTCTCTGAACTACTCAAAATTTCCGCTACCAGTTCTCCAAAACTGGTCAGAACCTGTTGAGTACCACCTCTGGCCTGGTGGGTATTTATTTTGGCTACTTATTATATCAAAAATAATGAAGTTGCTAGGCACATTGCAAAAAAATAAGAAATTTGAGAGCTATACATTCCTGAATGTATAATTCTTGTGCAAAAGAAAAATATAATTCTAGATGCTTTATTGCATCTATCAGAACTATGGAGTATGCGATTCTTTTCTCTTTGGCATATTAGTATCAATTACAGGTGGAAGTTTAACAACAACTCATTCAAAGTTATGACAGCACTGAAAAACAGATTTATGACCAGTCGTTAAAGTTGTGTGGTTGAAGTGTCCTTGTGTCACATGCTCACAATTCAGGTGCTTGGCAACCACCACATATTTACAATTAATGAAAACACCCCGTAGTCAGTCATAGGATTGCCATTTGCAAGCTTCACAGCTGGTTTCTGACAAGCAAAATCAGTGGGGAAACCAGCAAGGAGTTGCAAGTCATGTGACATCCCACTTAACAACCACATGTGATTCACATAGTGGCGACAACCAGAGCTGATGTAACTCAACACAGTCACATGTTTCATTTTATGACTGCATCGTTCAATGACAGAGCTGCTAGTCCCAACTGCATTTGGTTGGTGAGGACTATCTCTAATGACAACTGTAGCTGTTTAGTGCCTGCAAAACTAGTTTGAGCTTTTTTGTGCTCCAGAATGGCTCTTATCTTCTACGTGCTCTTCATGGTAAGATATTTTTCTTTTGCATGTGGTGATACTTTAGCTTTTAAACACATTTCTTATGCCATCTTATGAGTGGGAGAAGGAATACAGAACAGTTTGTCCTCAGTAGATTTTGTTTTACCAACTGTGGCATACATGTGTTAAGAAACGTGCAGGGTTCCTCTGTTTCCAAAACTGAGTAGCACAGCAAATGTTTGGTCAGTGATTACAACATTTTTATTCTTCTACTTCTACTATCCTTGCCTGTTTCCTTTTCATCAACTGCACCAAGCAACTGTTTTGAATTCAAAGCGCTGCACAGTAATGTCTGGAACTGTGATTTAAATCCAATTTTTAATAAAATCCACATTAGTTATATTGGCTGAGGGTTGACATGATTGGTGGATGGTCTGCTAAGCTGGAAGAAGATTTTAAAAAACCCCAATTCCATGAAAATTACAATATTGGAGATATGTAATTTTTATGGAATTGGTATTTTTTATCTTCAAAATATTAACAAAATGGAAAAGTTTACCACCAGAATGGTAACAACAGGTAGTTACATGGATGGCATAAACAAGATAGAAAACTACCATTTGCTAAATACCATATTCCATGATCAAAGCCACATTCTTAACATAATGCATAAGAACTGACATCCTAAACAAGAGACAATGATGACATTTGTCTGTTTCTTACACACACACACACACACACACACACCCCTTGTAACAGAATTCCTACAACTGTTTCTTTTGCATTGTATGAATGCTATGCTCCATATATAACAGATAACAGATAATCAGAGTTGGAAGGGACCTTATAGGTCATCTAGTCCAATCCCCCCACCCAAGCAGGAGACCCTACACCATTTCTGACAAATGGCAGTCCAATCTCTTCTTGAAAGTCTCAAATGATGATGCTCCCACAACTTCCGAGGGCAAGCTGTTCCATTGGTTGATTGTTCTCACTGTCAGAAAGTTTCTCCTTATTTCCAGATTAAATCTCTCCTTGTTCATATATACTTAAACAGTATGGAGCAATGTCCTTCCCTTGGAGGCTCGCTATAGAAGTCTTTCCATTTTCTTCTAATGGGGTTCTAATTTCTGCTTCCCATCTTCAGGTTTTAGGGAAGACACCATTGGAAGATCATTGCTGCTTACAAGATTGATGCCCCATGTGTGTTTGGACTTTTCCAGTATCAAGATGGCAGAATAGTATTTTCCTACCTGAGCTGATCCTATCCTTGTGCCTCAGGAGAGGGTGCCTTAAGATGCATTTAGGTGTTCTGGTGGTGTGTCCTTGTACAGTACTTTGAAGTGATGGGAAGGCTTGGGAACACATAATCAGTTTTACTGGTGGGCTTTGGTGAGATTTTTAGGGATATGGGAGCAAGATTACTGTTGCCTCTGCCTTGTGAGTTTTCTTTTCTTCCCGGGCTAAATGAGCACATGACAGCCTTTACATGGGCATAATACAGTTGTAAGCATAACTTTATGTCAAGAACAGTTTGGCATCACAGCTGGAAGATCCAGCCTTTGAAAGAAAGGGGAGTTCACAAACAGAACCATGCAGATTGCATAAACTTGGATTCTTTCTGGTCTAATTAATTGGATGATAGATTGTCCTCTCTTGCGTGAAAGGTATGAGTTAGACTTATTTAACTATTTGTGCATGCGATTTGTGATTTAAGTTTCTGATCTACCTGGTTAAATCAGAAACCTGGTTGCCTTTGCTTATATTTTCTAAGAAAGGTATCACTCCAGGTATCTAAATATTGAAGGCATAACCGAACAATTATGGTCCCAATTAGGCATTTTTGTTTAAGAATGCAATACTTGTTTGGTTTTTCTCTTGGATAAATACTAAACATAGGGTCTTTGTATATTGTTGGGCACCCTCATCTATCTGTACACTGAAATTATCTTGTAATAAATATTTATTGATCTATATCACAGCAACACATTTAATTGTCTGTTTTGGCTTCTTTTAGCCTGGAGGAAGAAATAAATGGAAGAATGCAAACTTTGGGTCACAACTGGCTATTCTGCCAAGGAATCTGGGTAATTGATAAGGCTCCATTGTTATATATTTGCTCCATCAAGAGAATACAACCTCATTCAGAATATGCCATGTACTTAATCCTTAAGCCTAGAGATCATCAATCCACAGTGTTTTATTATCCTTTTGGTATCTTTTCTAATTGCAACTTCCCAACATGGGTTTTCCCGTACTTTTTAAACCAATCATTTCTTACATTTTACAAGAACAGTTCAAACTAAACCAATGACTTTAAACCTGCATACATAACACCCCTCCCCACTAGGTTCAGTCCATACACAAACCCCAGCCTATCTAATATATTCTTTTAAATAGGTGGGGCTCTTACGTGTACATTGAGACCTACATGGTTCAGATGTTTTAAGGTTCTCACCTTGTGAGGGAGGAAATGTGTCTGCTGACATTTCTTTACTAGGACTTGTATTAATGGTAGAACCTGTTTGGTTACTACAACCTGGTCTCTCCTCCCAATCCATCTCCAACCCAATGTCAGCACCTAAATCAGGTAATGATGTCAATCTTCCATTTGTGAAAATTGTTGTTGGTATTGTGACAGGTTTTGGGATGGTTCCTGTCGTGTTAGCTCATTACACATGGGGTTGATTCTTGCTTGTTCATTACACTCATGATCCTCCCTTCCCCTAGAAGAGGCAGTAGGTATGGGAACCAGAGAGGAGCAAAAGCGATGCTCCTGAGGCAATCTGGATCTTAACTGATCAATGTGCCTGCTCCAGAGGACACCATCCTCTGTTTGTACCCTGTAAGATCGAGGGCCTGTGATTTGGGTTATCTCAGCAGGAATCCATAAAGGTTCACCCACAAGGTTCTTAGCATAAACAGAATCACCCACAGTGAACGTGCGAACATTGCTAGTGGAATCTAGTGGTGCGTTGGGTGCTTAAGTGGGATGAAGGCGGTCAAGGGGAGACCTGAGTTTCCTACCCATCAACAACTCTGCTGGGGATAAGTTAGTTGATGGGTTACGAGTGATATGCTGGACACTGAGAAGTTTTTCAACTCTCTCAGTGATATCCCCAGGACCCAATTGCTGAAGTTTTTCCTTGGTAAATCATACCATACGTTCAGCCCAGCCGTTAGCCGAAGGATGACCAGGGGCTGTCAGGGCATGTCTGATACCCTGCTGTGCTAGATATGATTCAAAAAGGTTGGATGTAAATTGAGGGCCATTGTCAGAAATGAGTACATCAGGTAACCCGTGAGTTACAAAAAGCTTTTTAAGCTGTTTAATGACAGCATCAGTTGTGGTGGATGCCATAGGGATGACTTCTAGCCATTTGGAATACGCATCTACTATAATAAGGAAAGTGTGCCCTCTGGTAGGGCCAGCAAAGTCAATGTGAATCCTGGACCATGGGCCCCTAGGACATTCCCATTCCTGTTTGGGGGCGAGAGGTGGGGCAGGCCTGACCACCTGACAGTTGGGACAAGATGCAACCCAGTTTTCAATCATTTTGTCAATACCTGGCCACCATACATAACTCCTGGCCAATCCCTTCATTCTGACAATATCTGGATGACCCTCATGTAACATTTCCAAAATCTCTTTTTGCAGTTTTGCAGGAATAACCACCCTGTTAGCTCACAAAATACATTCTCTTAATACAGATAATTCAGTTTGCCTGGATTTAAAAGGTTGGGCAAGTTGAGGTAGATCTTGAAGAGGCCAACTTTTCTTAATCCAGCCTATAACAGGAGCCAATAAAGTGTCTTTGGCAGTCTCTCTGGCAATTTCAGCAGCATGTACTGGAAGCTTGGCAACAGTTTCTAGGAAAAAGGTGTAAGTCTCAGGAGCAAAGTCCTCAGTGTGAGAAAGAAGTGGGCAGCGACTCAAATCATCTGCATGCCCAATGTCTTTGCCAGGCCTGTGGATGAGTTTGTATGAATAAGCAGCAAGAAATTCAGTCCACCTCAGCATTCTTGGTGACAGGATAGTGGGTGTAGGTTTGTCTCCTGCCACAATGCCTAACAGAGGTTTGTGATCTGTGACAATGGTAAATGTTCTCCGATATAAATACTCATAGAATTTCTTGACAGCTGCAACAATTGCCAAGGCTTCCTTGTCCAGTTGGCTGTAGTTCCTCTCTGCTTTAGTCAAGGTGTGAGAGTAAATGCAACAGGAGCTTCCTCTCCGCTGGGAAGCCTGTGGCTCAAACCCCCCTCCAAAAGGGGATGCATCACAAGTCAGTACAACAGGCAAATTCTCAGAGAACTGTATCAGTACAGCATCAGACGTGATTAGTCTTTTAATATTGTTAAATGCAGATTGTTCTTTTCTGTCCCAGACCCATGCAGACTTTTTGTCTAATAATCTGTGCAGTGGTTCTGCAATGGTTGCCTTCTGAGGTAGGAACATGTGATAAAAGTTAATGAGTCCAAGGAAGGCTTGCAAATCTGTTTTACATTTTGGTCTAGGGGCTTCTTTGATTGCCTGAACCTTGGCATCTGTGGGGTGGATACCATGCTTGTCAATCATATAGCCCAAGAACTCAACCTTGTCAGTTCTAAGAGTGCATTTTTCTTCTTTGACTTTTAACCCCACTTTTTTAAATCTGGTAAGGACTTCTCTGAGTTTCTCTTGTAACTGAGTGTCATTTTCAGCAGAGATTAACACATCATCAAAGTAAGGTACTACCCCTGGCAGTCCTTGGAGCATCCTTTCTGTTATGTATGTAGGTTTGAATGTTATTGGTTTAGTTTGAATTGTTCTTGTAAAATGTCAAATATGATTGGTTTAAAAAGTGCGGGAAAACCCTGCACTCTGATTGGCTGGCAACTGAAGCTGCTGGCTATAAATAGCAGCCGTAGCCCAGCCAAGTTGGGTCCATTTGAGCTGTAGTCACTTAATAAACTCTTCACTGAAGCTCTTCACGTCTGTCTCTTCATGCAAACTTAACACTGGTGGCGAGGATGGGATTCCCCTGAAGAAGAGACGACGTGGAAGACAAGCAGAAGAGCGAGATGGCTGCGCTGAACACCCCCCCAGCCCCGTTCGATCCGGTGGCAGAAGACTGGGAATCATATGCGGATCGCTTCCATATGTATTTGGAAGGAAACGACCTCGCCGACATCTCCGAGAAGCGGCAGACGGTGGTCTTTCTCATGCACTGTGGTCCGGCAGTCTTCAAGATGGCGAAGGCATTGGCAGGAGCTGCAGACGTGAAAGTAATGGAATGGCCTGATTTAGAAAAGCTTTTAAGAGCCCATTACGCCCCACAAGTATCGTGCCTCATTAAGAGACACGAGTTTTACCGTCGGGATCAAGGGGAAAGCGAAACGACTTTGTGGCAAGTTTAAGGGACATTGGGGGTGCTTGTGAGTTTACCAACATAGAAGAGGCCATGCATGATCGGTTTGTTCTAGGCCTTAAAGATAAGGTCTTACAGAGCAAATTACTAATGAAACCTAAGATCACGTTTAAGGAGGCCATAGAGGAAGCTGTTTCAGCGGAAGCAATCAAGTCCTCAGCAGCAGCCATGAAGAAAATTAACAAGGCCTCAAGCCATTCTGATGTGGAAAAGTCCACAACAACCCATTGCGAGCAAATAGATTCTGATTCAGACTGTAGTGAGGTGGAGGAAGGAATTTATAGACTCAGAATGGAGAAGAAAAGGAAGGACCTTGGAAAAAAGAGGCAAGACTTTTATTGCAGAGGCTGTGGGGGGGGCATCAAGGTGACTGGCATCAATCACGTGAGCAACTCTGAATGGGAGGAGTGGATTGAATCACTCAAGTCCCAGCAAGCTTGGGCAATCCTTGTCCATGATGGTCAGGGGCAAACGTTTGGTGTGGCCTTTAAACTTCACGTTGAATTATCTTGTTCCAACTACTGGAATCTTGTTCCCTTGGTAGTCTTTAAGAGTCAGTGCTTGCTTCTTGAAATGATTCTTCTGAATGTTTGGGAGTAGTCTGTGAATAGTGTCCCATGACACCATAGATAAATATGAGCCTGAGTCCACTTCCATTTGACAAGGCCTTCCTTCAATTAGTACCTTGACATGCACTTTTCTGTTATTGATAGAAGAAGAATGACCAATAGTTACTGTCCGATGAGTTTCATTCTTCCCCTTTGCTTCTGTGCTGCGCCCCATTTTCTCACTGAGGCTGTTGGGCTTGAATTCTTTGTCAGGGAACTTCCTTCTGTTGGGTGGAGTTCTGGATGATTTGCAGACTCTTGCTAGGTGTCCTCTTTTTTCACAATGGAGGCAGATGGTATCTAGGAACTTGCATTCAGTGTGGGGTGGCTTCCCCACAACCTCTGCAGAAAATCTTGCCTCTTTCTTCCCAGGTCTTTCTTTTTCCACTCCATTCTGAGTCTATAAATTCCTTCCTCCACCTCACTACAGTCTGACTCAGAATCTATTTGCTCACAATGAGTTGCTGTGGACTTTTCCACATCAGGATGGCTTGTGGCCTTGTTAATTTTCTTCATGGCTGCTGCTGAGGACTTGTTAGCTTCTGCTGAAGAGGCCTCTTCTATTGCTTCCTTCAGCGTGATCTTAGGTCTTAGTAATAACTTGCTCTGAAGCACCTTGTCTTTAAGGCCCAGAACAAATTGATCGCATGGCCTCTTCTAAATTGTTAAATTCACATGCACCCCAATGTCTCTTAAACATGCCATGAAGTCATTTCGTTTGCTTTCCCCTTGATCCCGACGGTAAAACTTCGTGTCTCTTAATGAGGCACGATATTTGTCGCGTAATGGGCTCTTAACAACTTTTCTAAGTCAGGCCATTCCATTGCTTCACGTCTGCAGCTCCCACCAATGCCTTAGCCATCTTGAAAACTGCCGGACAGTGCATGAGAAAGACCGCCCTCTTCCGCTTCTCAGAAATGTCGGCAAGATCATTTCCTTCCAGATACATTTGGAAACGATCTGCATACGTCTCCCAGTCTTCTGCCGTTGGATTGAACGGGGCTGGAGGGGTGTTCAGTGCAGCCATCTCTCTCTTCTTCTGTTCCGCATTGCCTTCTTCTTCAGGGAGATCCCACCTTTGTCGCCAGTGTTAAGTTTGCATGAAGAGACAGGCCGAGAGTGCTTCAAGCTCTTTGTTTATTAGTGACTACAGCTCAGAACGAACCCACTTTGGCTGGGTGCGGCTGCTACTTATAGCCAGCAGCCGCAGTTGACAGCCAATCAGAGTGCAGGGTTTTCCCGCACTTTTTAAACCAATCATTTCTTACATTTTACAAGAACAGTTCAAACTAACCAATGACTTTAAACCTGCATACATAACAGGTTCTATATTTTTACATATGATAGGGGATGTCATTATGCAATACTATCATTAGTTTAGGGAGGAAAAGTCCTATTCAGAAGGAGGATACTGCAGTGGAGTTTTATATGGAAGGAGGAATAGAAAACTAAATGCATAAGATACAGATGGACAGCTGATATGACTATTTGTGCATTTCCATTTTTCAAAATTCATGTTTCTTTTCTGTGTTTTGTTCCTTCTTTTCTTCTTCTTTATACAGTAATTGAATTTTCTATATCCTTAAAATCATGTCCTTTCATCCATATTTTCCATGTGATTAAGAAGGCTTTTCCCATTCTAAGGGTTGGGTTTTTTTTTACAGTCCTGTCATCTTTGATCCCTTCAGCTCATCATTTCTGACTTTTCTAATAAATTCCTCTTTCCCAAGTTTCCATCTGTCTTTATAGTCATTCCTTTGCTCATCTTTTGACCCCCCCTCTTTTGTTTTCTACTCTCTCTTTTGCTTTTGTTTTGTTGGCCTAAAAGATTGAAATCTATGAGAATATCCTTCGGAAGAGAAGGAAAGAAGGAGGGAAGGGAGGAAGAGTAGAAAGTCAGCACCCACCCTCCTAGAAGAATTAAATATTTGAGGAATATTAAAAAAAGACAGAATATCATATTTCCAAAATGAGGAATGGATAAGCATGTTTTTTTAGAGACAGGAAGCAGTCTCAGTCTTCCTTAATAGCCCCAGGTGATATTGTTAAGGTAAAATGCCAAACTGCTTTATTCATATAAGAAAAAATGTTCATTGTTGTTCCTAATATTAAGCATACAAGTTCCATGATGCATCACTGCATATTCCCCTCCCACTAAGTATAAAAAGGTACTGATTTCTGGTTTTTATCTCTCTCTCCTCCCTCTCCTGAAAGAATGATGTACCTAAGAGAAAACATAGACATGATGTAAGTTTATATTTCTACAATAAAATTATTCTGATCATAAATATTTTTGAAGATTAATTTTGGCTAGATCCATTAAAAGTTATCAACAAATGGTAGCAGAGATCGGTTGCCAAATTAACTTGAACAAAACATGTCAGGATCAGAAAAAAATCCAGAATTAATACGAGAGCCTTCACCAGACAGATGGCAGCTCAATTGACACCAATGGGAGCAATAATAGGAACTGCCTTGGATGAAGAAAGTAAAACTCCTACAGCTGAAAGAAATGAAACCCAGGAGAAAGACAAAATAACTGACAAAAATGAAGATTTAAAATCAACCCTACTCAGAATCATTGAAATGTCAACAGGCAACAAGGACCTCGACAGAATTAAGAGCACTTTTCAAAATATAGACAACCTCAAAATGAAGAAAGGCAAACAGAGAAAGAAAATAAAACAGAAGCGCTTGAACCGTAAGTCCTTTACAATCTTGTTTAAACTTACTGGAGGCGGGAAAACATGCTGAGACGCCATTTTCAGATCTAAACAGCCCAGAGCCACAGCCAATAGAAACAGCTGACCAGCAGCCAATCACTGCAGGAATTTTAAAATGGAAGGCGGGAAAAAAGGAAAAGGATAACCCTGAAAAGAATGAGGAAGGGAGAAACAGGCAGAATGATCATGAAACTAACGAACTATTTTGTGAGGGTGGCTGGTCAGTTCTTCATTTGACAAGACCAATAACACCAGATAACAGAGAACCAAAGACTAACACCCAAAATAAATGTGTCAACAAGAAACCTCCCTCAGAACAGGAAATCTCAAGAGCGATTGAAACACTCACAGAAGCATTTGGGGCTGCATTCACACCCCCGACTCCAAAACAATCACAGACAATGAGCACTGAACTCCCAGCAACCACAGGCAGTCTCCCAGCACCTTCAGTCAACATTCCAAAGGCTCCAGAAGCAGCTGCAATGATCCCAGAAGCCACGTTCCTCCTAAATAAGCCTACAACATCAATCTCCGATCTCCAAGCAATTAAACACTTCTTGCTCTTGACAGCTTCCTGACTTCCAGCGGTCCTAGTGCCTCCAGATTACTTGCTAGCCCCACAAATAGCACTGCTTCAGGATGCTACAGCCCTCCAGTCAGGAATTAAGAATGAAACCACAGCTCCAATGCAATTTTTTAACCCTTCACCTCCTGCAGCAGCTCTTCAGGGAACATCCTCCACAGAAACCAACATAAAATGAACATGGCACAAATTCAAAACACCATGCATATGCAGTCAGCACCAGTCATCTTGAAAGAAAAAAAAAGTAAGTTTTTGAACTTAACAGCGTGCATACCAATGTCCTTCTGCCAGTATGCACATATTCCAACACCAACAACAGCAATTTCTGAATATCACCCTGTCCAGCACAACATCTTACCTAATGGTTTCCCAAAGCTATGTGCCACAGGTAATAATCTAATGGACTGGGCACAGCAATTTCAGATTGCACTAATGAAGGAAAATGCTTTTCCTCATACTGAATCCACCCCAAAACCATGGTCTATACAGGTGGGATTGTATTCACCATCAGGCATTTTGCTTAATGCTGAGTTCCTCAGAACTAGCCATATACCACATCATACCCAATGGGTCCACCATCTCTGAAATTTGGGAAAAGATATGTAACCTGTTTTATAGCAAAAATAAAGTACCACTAGCAGAATATCTAGAGTTTTCATTCTGCTAGACTAAGACCAGGAGTGAGCATGGCGAACATCTGCTCAACAACCATGAGATCTGATCTGTTACAAAGGGTGAGACAATCACAGAGGGAAGTTTTATTAGTATTATAATTAATTCCCTTGATTCTAGCTGGGACTATTTTCTTAATCAATTGGATAATCTAAATTATGACAACATTTCACTCAAAACATTATCAGGAAGACTGGTAGCTGAGGATAATCTCAGAAAAGATCAAGCTTTACTTCACAAGGAACCCAGGGTTATGAAAGAGTTAACTTTGTGGAACAGGTAAATGCGTTACCAGGGTGTTATACATGCAGTTCGAAAGACCACTTTAAGAGGAATTGTCCTAAGACCTTTAAAGGCAGAGGACCCTTTGAGTATCCCCAGCCCTATTATACAAGTTATCAGAGAGAAAGGTCCGACTATGGACAAAGATATCAAGATAGACACCCCAGTAGCCAAAGACATGATGTAAACCGAGATGTTAGAAAATCACCAAGCCCAAAAAGGAGCAGGAGATCAGTTGGGAGAACTGAATCTGAATGGGGTCAGAGAAGTAGAACCAAATCTTGGTGCAAACTTAAAGGAACAATGTTGGTTAATCGACTCGGGCAACAACACACACATCTTGCAATAGAGAGCTGTTCACCTCTTTAGATGAGGTGTTTAAAATTAAAGTTGCCAACCAAAAATTTGTGCAGGTGGTTGGGAAGGGGGATGTCACATCCCAGGTCTTGGGAGAATCAAGGAAGTCCTTTTCATACCTGAAATACCATATAACGTCCTAGCTATATTAAATTAATCAAAGGTACCAAAATCGAGGTGTTATTTAATAATGGCACCATCCAACTTACCAATAATGGCAAGGAGGTAGGGGATGTTATAGTGACCAGTGGTTTAGCTTATTTTATACCCACCATGAATACCACAAGTTATAGCTAATTTTTCAAATGATGGTGTTAAGAATGGGAAGGAAGAAGAAGAGGATGATAATGCTGACAGTGATACTAGTGATGAGGAAATAGAAGGGGAAGTGATAATGATGTTAACGATGTAAGTGTTGAAAATGTTGTAACCAAACGAATGACTCAAAGCGTATTTCAATTGGTAAACCTTTACATAATAATTGTGCACATATCTTGCATAGGAAGCTAGCACATATTGGTTTTCCTGTTGTTAAAAAATGTTGCATTGTTCTGAGGACTCAAAGTGAACAATTGTGAAAATTATTTAGAATGTTCCATTTGTAAGAGTTCAAAGTCAAAAGAAAAACCCCGACCAAAGAAATCAGAAAGGAGCACACACACATTTTCAGCTGATACACATGGATCTAGTAGGCCCCTTGAAGCCTTCTATTGGCCACAAAAATATTTCCTCACAATTGTTGATGACCATAGTAGATATGGTTTTGTATACACACTCAAACACAAGGGGGAAACATTCACCAAATTTAAAGAATTCTATAAGAGGATAGAAATCCAACATAACATTAAAATCAAACAGATCATGACAGACACGGTTCTGAATTTCTTTCCAAAGAATTCAGTGACTGGATTAATAAACATGGTTTAATACATTTTACAACTTCACCATTTTCTGCCTTTCAAAATGGTGTGGTGGAACGCAGGAATGGAGTATTACAAACTATGGTTAGATGCATATTAGAAGATGCTGGATTAAACTTTTCATATTGGGGAGAAGCGTCTTATATTCAAACTATACTCTTAATAGACTATGGTCAAGTGTGATACAGAAAACCCCATCACAAAATAATGTATGATCAGAAACCCAAATTAGCACAACTTCATGTTTTGGATAACTGCCGATGTGCATAAAAGCAACTCAGACGAAAGGGAGATAAAGTATCAAAAACTCAAATTTGTTGGTTATGAACCCAAAACCAAAGCTTACAGATTCATGGATAGTAATCACAAGATAATCATATCGAGATCAGCAAATTTTCATGAAAACACAAACTGGAGTAAGATACATTCAAATGAAATCATAATTGGCAAAAACACATTCAAAACTGATCAGGAACAAACACAACTTCACACTCACACTACAAAACAAAACA